>OX336416.1:35432200-35902200 GCA_946903255.1 Schistosoma spindalis | reverse complement strand
GATAGCTAATATCCAAGTGGTCGTAACGTTGAGTTGATATGAAGACGTTTATCAAAGGAAAACATCTTTAAATGAAAACTAAATTTAGAGATAGAGATGAGTGAAGTCAAGAAGTGGAATTTAGAATGCGCGTTTCATCCAATTTTGAACTCGTCAGCTGGAAACGCGTGACCTGGATTTCACTGCTAGCCATCATTCCTTTCTAGTCATAATGCTAATGACTTGTGGTAATATCGAGGCAATCATCAAAAGATGTACATACACTAAAAGGGACACATCAGTTTCAGTTCGGAGGTTTCGAACAACCAATACAAATTCATTTTTCTACAAATGAATAAAACTAAATTTACTTCCAGATTCGCTATCTATTAAAAATAGCAAACAATAATGTTCGGTCACCCTATGTACCACGAAGTGTCCTATTGCCCAAATTTTATTCGATCTAATAGGTATAACTGATTTCTATCGATAACTGCTTCAGTGTGTAGGAAGTTAAATCAATTAATCATTTTGATGATCATAAAAACATCGATATTTTTAATATAAAGTACATTATATTAGTGGTAAACATAAGATAGCTTTTTTTGTCCCACTGATATGACTCTGATTTGGATAGGCGTATGAATATACTATGTGCAGAAATCTTCCATTTAACTTCGTCTTTTACCTAGGCGGTAGGAAGAAGCAAAACGCGGGTTGCATTCGAGGAATTTATTTTACGCATTCGTTTATCTAGATAGATATTCAGAATAAGCAGCGGGAAATCGAAGCGTAGATGGCGAGTGAGTCGTCATGCCTTAACAAAGCGTGACTCAATATTTATAGTGAAACAAAAATAAGCTGCAGACATTTGATGAATAGCGTAAGCAATAAACACATATCAGTTAGTCATCTACAACGTAGGACCAGGCACATATATGCATCGATCCAAGTTGACACACCTCATTAACACAACAAGATGAACACCGGATTCATAGAAGTAGTTAATTCAATGGTGTTAATATTTAAAAGAAAGATTGCTTATAATGATATAGTACATGAAGAAAGAATTAGTTGGTAGAAAGAAAGATATAAAGCAATTTCGATCTTATGGTTTAGGTATGTTCATGTATATATATATATATATATATATATATATATATATATATATATATATATATATATATACCTACGCCATTGTGATCGATTCTGCTTCATGTCATTCAAAGTAAATGGTACTAAAATGAAGCATCATTAATTTAATAGTTGGATTCATGAGTTAGTTGAAGCTAGATCATCATAGAAAACGTGAAAGTACTGGACGGCCGTTTCGCCCTGGTGTGAGACTCTTCATCAGTGCACATACACGATACCACCCCGTGGGATTCGATCAATAATTTCTTAGTAAAAGACAGTTTTAGTAAGCAAACCCCCTTTAACAGAACATTTTATTGAATGGATTCATCAAGAATACTAATACTGATCTCATTTTTGTTTATTTAATTTTATTCAGATTTGAACTCATTATGTGTTATTGACAGTTTACTCATTGGGAAAGTATTGAAATAATATAAAGTTATTATTATATATTTCATCACTAATTTTTGGACGAACCAATCAGATTTACGATAACAGACTTTAGATTTTGGAGAGAAGCTCATTCACCCATTTAGCTTAATAGAGTATTGACATTATAGCTGATGTCAATTCGTGATGAAAAACCGTAAATCTAATTCCTAACCCTAACCATCAACTGTAAATCTTAATTCAGATTCCCTACACAGGTATATAACCCTAATTTGATCCTAGTTATTCAGTGAACACTCTCAAGGTCACTTTAGCGTCGCTCAAAGGTTGTCCATAAATTATAGTCTCATCAAGAAATCAATCAAATTTCAGCCATCAGGTAACAGTTTCGAATGCGTTACATTTATAACGATTTAAGCAGCTAGTAATTTCACTTTTACTATCATTTTCATCTGAGGTTTATTCTAATGATGTCGTTCAGAAGAACAATGAAAAAGCTTTACGACCAAACTATCCAACTCAGAGAACAAAACTCCATCAAAATCATCCACTTGAGCTACAAATCTTCTCCACCATCTCATCATCACTAACCTTCATACAGTATAACACGAAAAATGATTACACTGTCCTATACTTGGAAAGTAAATTACGTACCAAGAATAACTAAAACAAAATAATTTTCATAGAATGATTAATATCATATTTAGTATGTAGCTGATTGACTAAATGATTTACATATTTTTTTTTATCAATTAATGTATTTATTATAGATCACAATACAAATGAAAGAATCACAATTACAATATAAGTAGTATAGAAGGGAATTGGTGAAAAATAAAATGTCAATGATAAGTATTCGATAAAATAAATAAACAAACAAATAAATAAATAGTTTTCAATTCCATTTTGAATAATTGTTTTACATCAGTTTGAGTAAAATTAAATAATAATAATAATAAGTAATTTTATATGTTATCTACTAATTTCAGAAATAAGTAGTATAAACAGTTTAAACTAAAATTAAGGATTATAACATTGTAAAAGAGTACAAATCAAACTAATTTTTTGTTAATAAGTTTTTTATGACCATTATGATCCAATGTATATTGATTGATTGAGAGAGAGAGAGATGGAGAGAAAAATACTAAAGATTATTTAAGAAGAAATTACTAAAGGGAATAATGAACTTTCGTAGATAATATTATGTCATTATTGTTTATAGGAAATGCATTGTTTTATAATTCATTCATTCAATATTGACATTCCTTAATAGACAATCATGATGTAAGTGGTTTTGGTTTAGCAAAACCCAAATTACTTTGATTGAATACTACACTACCTAAATTACCATAACTTTCAATGACAATTTCACCATTGGTAAACTATGAAGAGAAAAGAATGAAGTTAAAATAATTGAAATAAAGTTAATTTGTGTAAATATATTTCATGAGAAAGGGATTTTGTGGTGACTATAGTAATTTAATAGTTGAATTCATGAGTCACTTAAAGCTAGACCACCATGAGTCCAAATCCCGTGAGAGAGATCGTGGATACGCACTGCTGAAGAGTTCTATACTAGGATGAAACAGCAATCCAATGCTTTCAGGTATTCCATGGTGGTTTAGCCTTAATTTACTCATGAATTTAACTATTAAATATATTTCAGTAAGTGTTTAATTTATTTTAACTGGATAATTATGCATACCATTTGTATAAGCCTATATGTTTAAATTTGGATCAATTTCAGTATACAAATTCACATCAATATTAAGTCATCAATGAGCCTTGTGGCTGAATGCCAATAATAACTTGTTCAAACTAGTATGTTAAAGTGATTTATGAATGGAAGGTATAACTATCGTTACGCATTCCTATTCTTCAAGACGACTAGTCAGCAACATCACAGAGATGTTCCTGAAATTTCGTGATGTCATTCAATGATGAGCCCATTTTATCAATTTATTCGGCTTTGTTCAATAAAAATAGCTCTCGTCCTTTGCTTAGCTTACTTTTGATTAGGTTATACACTTTCTTAAGCTCTTGTAGGGCTTCTCAGTGTTATTTGACCAGTAAACACTTCGTAACGTATTCGTCATTCTCGTGTTATTAACAGCTATTAACCAACATGGTTTTAAACCTTTATTGACGTCGGAATCGTATCTGTTGTTTGTAAAAATAAATCCTCAAAGGATGCGTCTGTTTTCTCAAATGTCTCGGGTCCGGACTTTCTCTTTTTATAGCTTATATATGCGTACAATTATCTGTATCATAAATAAACATATTAACTAAAAGTATTTAGTAGTTTTAACCACCATTTCACCTAAACCAGATCACCACTAAAAACTTATTAGAGCTAGATGGTTGTTTTGTCCTAGTACGAGATTTCAATGCTTTCAGTTTTTCAATGTTGGCCTGACTACGATTAGTTCACACTTGAACCATAAAAATTCTGTATTTTCCACAAATCCTCTCATACTAATAAAAAAGATAAATAAAACCATTTATTTTACCTGAATATTCATACCAGAACAAGCTTCTCGTAATGCTGTAAGAAAATTATTCACATCGTATACAGATACTGGATTAGATAAATCCTCATAACCGGCACCTGGTACATTCACTTGTTTTGATGGTAATTGATCACGTTTAGAATAAAGTGGATGATGAGTTAATGTAGCATAAGGTAGACTACGACATAATGGATTCCATTTTTGTGTAATTTTCACATCATTTTCATCACCCCATTTCAATTGAACACCAGGTGAACTACGTATACTAAACATATAAACAAATAATGTTGTGTACAAATTAGTTAAAAATGTGTACATTGAAAATCAATTGATAGAACACGTAGTAAAAGGATATTAAAAACTGGCTTACATCGCGTTACATAATTGTTAGTCGTTTATTTGACTATAATACACTATGAAATTGCTAGATTTGAAGCTATCACGAGTTCACTTAATCTGCGAACGAGAACAAAGACTCAGTGACCAAAGACCAATAAGCTAGATATTCTGATGCGTCCCAGCCCCGTTAACTAGAGCACGAAGTTCAAGCTTGGAATGAGAAAGTATATTCTGCAAACAGCCAGAAACGAGCGCTAACAACAAACACAAGTCAAAACGTATATATACAGCACAAAACCGTCCTTGGGGAGAGTTACCAAAAAAATGATAGGAAATACTAAATTTATACTATTCCATAACACAAATGATAATCTCTTAGATGATAGTCAGATACTTATCATGGTATATAAAACAATCTGCAATAAATATATATAACATAGATTTCTATTTAGAATTAGTTATTCGTGATGGCCTACTTGAATATCTCGGCTACCTGTTTCTGTTATAGCAACTCACGTGCAATTGAGTTTGTTCACATTTAATTCGGTTACGTCATTTTGTTAACGTATTAACGAACTGAGCCGTCCGTACAACAACAACTTATCTATATCACTGTATCTTAATTATTGTTGTGAATGTATGAATATGTATACTTGAGCATTGCTTACTGCCTACGCATATATTCACTCTGCTAGCTTTACTATTAGTCGATTAATTGATTCGACGATTCATTCATTTCACTATGAAAATATATATGTCCATGTTATTCATATTCATTGCTCTCTCGCTTATTAGCACTCGCTTACTCGTACTCATATTCGCTGACTCACTCACTTGCTTGCTTTTTGGCACAACTCTTTCATGCTAGCTTAACGCATCTGTAATTTTGGATATCTGTGTGTAGTCCTATAATAAAAGTAATCAACACTTCATATTCGCATTCTGATTAATATACCGTTGGGGCGTTCTCTGGTGATGGTATTAAGACAAACTGTATACGAATTTTAAGGATTATATTGAATACCGACCACTACACTGTCATCTGGATATTTCAACAAGTTATCTGTTTCCTTGTTTGTTTTAACAGATCATTATGTCAATTAATTGCCTATCCTATCCAGTTGCATTTGTGAAAAGTTCACGATCTTTCACTGTACAATTTACAAAAATGTACAATTAGAGACGTGGTTGTTGACATTATACATCGATAAGAATGAACATCATTCAGATATTGATTACTGAACTGCGAACATCTAACTGGCGACTGCTAAATACGTTATCGTCAGGATCGATCAAGAAGTAAGAAACGGAAACTCTCTGAAATACTTTGTTCTGAGAACTCTATATTGTACCAGAAATACGATATTGAATAAAGCTAATAACAATAATAATAATGGATTCATTTCACAGTGCAACACATGTTATAATTGTGTATTAAAAATGGCTAACTATCATTTACATTCAGTTATGATAATATAACACCTGTTATCTACTGATAGCTTATAATTTATGAAACGTGCCTGAAAATCCTCAATATACTTTCGACTAAGGTTTTCTTTCAAAGAAATCACTGTAAATGAAATTGTAATTTTTATCCATATCATGATTAATACTGACAAAAAATATGTTTGTTGTTGTGACTAGTTATTGATAAGTCTTGGGATTTGAACGCTTATTTCGTTTCCTAAGCTATTCTTGAGACCCCAAAGCCAGAACTATCCAGCAACCTGAACACGGGAGAGAAGGCGCAAAGTATGCGGAGAGTACTTTACTCCAAGGTTCATTTTTGTACAGAAAAACACGGGTATTTATGGATGTTAACATTTGTTAAATCAACATAATATTTTGGCCAATCCGCTAAAAGATATATTATTCTACTGACCAATAGTAGCACGCCACGTTGGTATTCTAGAAAGCTCCATCATGCTCTGATTGGCTAAGACTCTTTGGTTCCTTCAGGGCCTCCGGAGGCTCAGTTGAAGTTCTCAGAAAGCCGACTCAGCAGTTATTATGTGATTTATTCGCCAATCAAAATACGACTTAATTAATTTTAGTACTGTACTAAACTAATGACGTTCGACCGATCTGATCAGCCTAGCGTTTTTATTGGTCCTTTCCTAGCTCAGCCCGTTCAACTGGGTCCAGAACGTTAATAATAGTTTCCACTAAGCGAATCATTTATTTTAAACATACTCAGTTTATATACCAGCCAAACACACCGCATCACACCTTAAAATAGGAAATAACAATTATAAAAGACCAAGCCAAAAGGTGGTTGTGATTGTGGGAGACAGTAACCAATAAACTGAACATAACTTAAGAACAGTAAATCGTACAATAATAATCTATAAATCAAAATGAAGCTTATAATAAGAGGAATATAGATATACATAATCTAGTTACTGAATAGTTACTTACTTACTTTACCATTTACTTACGCCTGTTACTCCTAATGGAGCATAGGCCGCCGACCAGCATTCTCCAACCCACTCTGTCCTGGGCCTTCTTTTCTAGTTCCATCCAATTCTTGTTCATTTTTCTCATATCTATCTCCATTTCCCGGCGTAATGTATTCTTTGGTCTTCCTCTCTTCCTTCGACCTTGAGGATTCCATATGAGGGCTTGTCTTGTGACGCAGTTGGGTGTTTTCCTCAATGTGTGTCCTATCCACTTCCAGCGCTTCTTCCTGATTTCTTCCTCCACTGGGATCTGATTTGTTCTCTCCCACAGTAGGTTGTTGCTTATAGTGTCCGGCCAGCGGATCTGAAGTATTTTGCGTAGACAACTGTTAATAAACACCTGTATCTTTTGGACGATGGATTTCGTAGTTTTCCAGGTTTCCGCCCCATACAGTAGAACTGTCTTGATATTTGTATTGAAAATTCTGACTTTGGTGTTGGTTGCCACCTGGAGTTCCTTTCCGGGGGCTACTGCCGGTCCCAAGCCCGGATAAAGGAGGAGGGTTGGGCATGGGGTTAGCGACCCCATCCCGTAGCAAACTAACTCGCTAAAAAACGCTAACCAGAAAAAATTATTCAAACCATTTAAACTCTGTCCTTGGAGTCAGGAGGTCTTCGTTTAGAAGAATTATGACGCTTCATGATGAAAGCCGAGTTTCTTCGGAAGTCACGAAGCCGATGCCCCTTCTGACAACCAGAGCAACCATTTATTTAGGTACATGGAATGCTCGTACTGAATAGTTATACAATAGAAATATATGTATATAATATTAGTCCATTAATAGGTCTCGGAAGTTACTCGTAATTTAATCTTCGCTAGGATATAACATGTATTTCTTTTACTATTTGTTTGAAATACTCATACTTTGTTAACTGAAATATCTATCACAAATCAAGATTCAATGTTGAACATTTAAGAGGTTTTCCTATTATAGACTTCTCTACTTTACATAAAATAGTTTGAACTATTCCTAATTCTCAACCTAAAAAGATGTTCATTCAGTAAAAATTTACAATCATAGTTTTAAGTTAATGTGGCAATAAACACATTTTAAGCCGTGACCAGTGGAGTTCTATCCGTATCGGGTGGAGACATTTATCCATTTCAAACAATGAATGAAGGGTTGCTCAATATTATGGGTCAGACATTGACATCGTTAGATACCGGCCCAGTGGCCTAGAGGTTGGGCGTTCGCGCTTGAGACCGAAGGTCCTGCTTCAATCCTCGTGTACGGGATCGTGGATGCACAATGATGAGGAGTCACAAATTAGGGCGAAACAGCCATCCAGTACTTCCACGTATTCAACGTTAGTCTGGCATGGATTGGCTGGTGAATTCAACTGTTAAAATATTTTTAGTTATTTATATACACACAATTACAGTGTTCAGTTAACCAAAAAAGAATTTATCTTTATTTATGTCTAGATACTCAATATCCGTTGGCCGGATACCATCATCAATAGCCTACTGTGGGAGAGGATAAAACAGCTTCCATCTGAAGAGGAAATTAGGAAAAGACTTTGGAAGTGTATAGGGTATACATTACGGAAATCACCAAACTGCATCACGAAGTAAGCGTCGTCTAATGTTATAATGATTGGGTTTCCACGTTTACACGCATGGGATGTTAATTTACCTTAGATGAATATCTACACTAGATTCCCTCCCAGTGTCTATTCTACATTACGTCAATGCGACTCAGATCAAGAATACGTGATTGGCCTAACCACAACGTAGATTTATCTCCACACCAAAACCCTGACACAACCCAACAACAATGAACAATCAACAATAAGTGAGTAGTCATAATAATAAGGATAGGGGAATATATAACTCATCTGACACCTCTCAGACTATATATATGTCTGACTAAGCAAACAATCAATCATTATCATTCTCACCCACACATCAAAGCGCTAGCTTGAAATCCTGAAGGGAAACGGTAAAGAGGAAAATCGAAGAACATACTGGGTCGAGAATTGAAAGCAGACATCAAAAGGGTGAATATTAACTGGAAAAAACTGGAAAGGATTTCCCAGAACATTGTTGAATCGAGAATGTTGATGGGTGGCCTATGCTCCTCCACGAAAGGTAACAGGTGTATGTAAGTACAGTAAATTTTTATCAGCGGTTCATTTTACTGTTATTACTCATAGAATACGAGAAAAATCAATGTATCATTTAATTAACACAGAACAAAATATTTTACTAAATATGACGCCAAGTTAAATTTACCATGGCAAGTTATTTTAATAAACAATTAGAGATTTTAGAAGCTTAGAGTATACAACTGATTTGACCTTTAGCGATTGTTCAACAAAGTAATTTAATAATATGATTGTATTTTCTATTACAAATTAATATAAACTGAAGAAGCATTAGAAATTAAGAAACCCTGGTCAACTGTTTTGTCTACGTTTGGTACTTGTAATCGTCCATAGATTCTGTATAGAATGAAACTAACTATATAGTTGAGAATGATTTATCAATATCTTAAGTTCATATCCTATCGCAATCATGAATGAACTCTACCGATAACCTATTCCTTTAAAGAATCATTCATTCAGTACTCATTAGTTTATTCTAGTTTTTTCAGACTAATGAAAAACATCTTCCTATTGAACTAATTTTACACAATTTGCTTAATTCAATCTAGTTTCATTTGATTTGAAGGATAAATTAAAAATATCAAAATAGAAAAAAAATAATAAATCACTTACGGCATTAATGATTTTGCTGGAAATACAAGTGGTCCAGTTATAACACTAATCAATTGTCCAAGACCTACACGACGACTATCACGTACACGACATTGAAGAAAATCATATCTTAATATATAGAAATTTCTTTCAGTTAATACAATTAAACGTTCATGTTCATTATTCCAATGATCAATGCTACAAAATTATGTTTGAAATATTATATGAAACATTCATAGTAAATCTTTTTAAAAAATGTTTTGTTTAAGTACCATATTCTCATAATATTCATGGTTACATTAAGGGAATAATTGTTCATCCAGTGATTTATATATTAGTTTAGTGACCCTTTGTATTCCAGTGAGATCGTATGAAATTTTAACTATTAATCCTGTGAGGATATATGAACAATCAATAAACATGATGATGTAATAGAAAGATAATGATAATAGATTATGCAATGTATGCAAATGAAAAGTCTCGTAATATTTTGTTGGAGTTTTGTTCTCTGAGCTGGATTGTATGATCATGGAGCTCTCATCGTTCTTCTGAATGATATAATCAGCACAAACCTCAAGTAGAAGTGAATTGTTCAAATTTTTCCACATGTGGTTCACAGTTGTCTTGTACACCTCGATGTTGATTGATTCTTGTTAACCTGTCATTGTTTACTTCTTTGTTTTGGTTTTATCTTCCATTCGTTTGATTTTTCTTTCTATGTTTGTGCATAATTTTTCTGATTAGTTGATAAATTGGATTGATTTTAATGTGCTTGTTGATTTCTGAGTGCCAAGCTTCTAAAAATTCTCTGGTATTTTTGTAATAGCCTCTATTCAAAATTTCTACATTTTTCTAGTCGAATGTGTGTCCGCAGTTGTGCAAGTGCATTGATATAAGTGAGGACATGTTATGGTGTTTGACTGTTAATTGATGTTCATCCAGGCGAAGACGTAGAGGGTGTTCAGTTTGTCCGATGAAGTGTAATATCAATGAGTTAGCAACAGACTATCATATGAATGTGGTAAGATAATTAAGTGTTTTTGTCACAATAATAAAAGTGAAGAAGGAATGTGAGCCAGCACCATTCAACCAAAATAAATTAATCATACAAAAATAAGTTACAGACATGTGATGAATAGGATAAGATGTACTTACACATGCTTATATAAAAATTCAAGGTTGATAAGCGAATAATTGACAAGACCACAACATGACTTAAGATGAATAGATAAATTGGCCTGTCCAGAAGCTAGAATAAGTTATATAGACTTAACCTAGTAACCAACACTATAATAGGTAAATAATTAGAATCAGAAATTAGCGTTCTGTTCAAATATTTTAATTCACTACAAACCATTGACCTACTAAATGTACTATTGATAATATAAGACGCGTTGATATGATACAAACCGTAAAGTTAAACTTCTATACAAAATGTTTCTCTTTAACAAAGAGAGAAATGAAATTAATTGTCAATGACTTGGTTACTTCATTAGTCAGATTAATAAAAAGAATAATAAACTCTAAAACTGTTCCTCCTTTTTATCTCTGCGTTGTCGTTAGCTATCATCCTACATGAATTATTCTTTGTGAGTTAATGTTGATTAGTATAACCTGTGTAAAGTGCTGTATTATGATAAATATTTGTCTAAACTGTCACTAGGCTCAGTTCTAGTCTTAGCCATGTTGGAAACTCAGGGTGACATGGATAAGAATCGATCACAATAGCGCCAGTATATACAGTCCTTGTCTACCCTTAAACCATAACATCAAAATTGCTTTATATCTTTCTTTCTACCAACTAATTCTTTCGTCACGTACTACATCATTATATGCAATCTTTCTTTTATATATTACCATCATTGAATTAACTACTTCTATGAATCCGGTGTTCATCTTGTTGTGTTAATGAGGTGTGGCAACTTGGACCGATGCATGTATGTGCCTGATCTTAAGTTGTAACTGACTGACTAGGCTCAGCTAGCTAGATCAAACTAGATTTTACAAAGAACTTCATCTACCCAACTTATTCAACTCTCGATAAGATGATGCCACTAGCCAAAGAAATTCAAAACCCCATGTCATTCATTCATGTTGCTAAGATTTCGTAAATACTGTTTTTATGCAAGAAACATGAAAGTACACGTATAGAGGATCGATAGGACTTCCGTTAAACTTTGTGTGACAGTCACTGTAGCGAATTGTACTACTACATATATTTGTTAACATAAGTAGCATACACCACAACAGGCATTAGATATTGTTATAACTTGTGACTAACTGATTAGAGAGCAGCGAATTATCGATCAAAACAGTGACACAGAAAACACGTGCGAGCAGCCTAGAGTCCTGATTGGCCCTGCTTTCTGTCTAGCCCAGCCAGTTGAGTCCAGAACACTAATCTCAGCCTCTGCGATATGAATCATCATATTTCAAACATACTGAGTTATATATCAATCAAACAGACCACAACGTACCAATAAAATATGAAACAATATTTGTACAAGAGTTAGCCATATGTGGCTGTGAATGAGGGAGGTAGTAATTAATGTACTGTGTATAACTCAAGAATGGTAAAACGTATGATAATAGTTAATGGGTCAAAATAAAACTTATAATAAGAGGAATATGAATATGCATAGTTTAGTTACTTAATAATTATACAATAGAAATATGCGTTCAGTATTGGTCTGTAAATGGATCCCAAAAATTACCATTCACTATTCTTATCGGCATATAACAGATATGTAAGTAATAAACATATTAGCTTTCGATAAACGTTTAGGATGATGTAGTTACTCAAAATTGCTTATTATTTAATCTGTCAACTCAACTTCTGATAAACACATCAAAAGAGAGGCATTAAAACAAATGACTTACAGAGTAAGAATCCACAATGCAATAAACGCTCCATCCTCTGGAATAAGAACAGATTCACCAATATAATGAATCAGTTGTTGCATATCCTCCTAATTTATCAATAAAAAATATCAATCGGAATAAAAATGTATACAAGCTGAATAACAATCATCAAAATGTAAAACGAATTCGTAATACCGCCAAGGGAATAAACTGTTAAACGGTAATAACACCACAGTTTGCAGCGTTAGTAGTATGGATAGTGTAGATCATCGAATACTAGCTCACTAATAGTCGAAAAGTGACACGAACACATCTACGTTTGAAATGTCTGGGTTAAATAACTGTTAGTTTTAATATAAATTCCATCCTCAGACTAAATATGGATCATGTGTATTATGGTTTTCAATGACTATCTACTTAAAGTTAGTATGTCGTTTCTGTAGCCTTAGAAATGAAGAGTTTTCATAAACCTCACACCTAAGGGAATGTTATGGACAGAAAAATCAGCAAATCTCTTTACTGTTTTTAGATAACAGAAACTCTTTTTTCACATATAGAGCATCCGACCTGAGTTGCTGAATGATAAAAATAATTCCCGTTTATATAAATAGGATACCACTTCCCACGAATCTGTTATCATTAAACTTATCATCTGACATCTAATCTCTTAATTTTCATTGACATTAATTTAGCTTGTAAATTTAAAGAAACAAAACGTCCATATGTGTCCGACATATAAGGCTAACCTCTGCTAGTTAAATAACCAATCCATAGGACTTCATTTTTCAGCCAAAGTTCGGTTTAAAGTCTACTTTGGCCAATTACATTTTAGTCACGATAACTTAAAGGATGCCAATTTCGGGTCTACAACTAATGCCACACGTATATTATATACTACTGTACGATTTGAAAGTAGTTAAATAATATACGCTAAATTAATTTAAAATTGTTCACCACGTGAAACAGAAATTCAGATCTAATTTGCAACGGTTCGAATTATCCGATTGATGATATTCTTGACTGAACTGTGGTCAGTATTAATTGATATATATGCGGATCGCTTAATTATGTGTACATTAAGAACTTGAAACGAAAGGCATGGTGTTCGAGTTCTTGTACGAACATAGAGACTTGGGTAGAGGTATGTCCATCTGGCGAGTCCCAAACGGGACGAAACCCGTGTTTTCACCCTAAATGTTAGCCACAATTCATATATTCTAGAAACCCTACCAGTATATTGTGATAAAGAGTATGGGGGTACAAATGAGACTTAAAAGATTTGATAAGATAGTATAAATCAATCACATAGCCATGACAGAGTAATAATAAAGTATTTTGTGGTTGGTGACAACTAATTAAATGACTTGGTAAATAAACAAATAAGTTGATAATGATTAAGAAATAATATGCCTGAAATGTAGTGATCATCTCTGGTTAAGTAATGTTGCAATATAAACCATAAAGGAGTTAAAACTCTGCTAGATCCTTAATGAATATCCTATCTTCAGTTCTTAAATATTTTCTGAGACTTTCCCAATATGAATATCAACACTGGAATGCTGCTGAATCCAGTTTACGAGACCTAAATAGAACGAACCAGTCATCTTAGATTGTACTTTTAATCACAACCCATCTAGTTTGGAAATCTTTATCATGATCACTTAATATTATCAAATGTTTAATGTATAAGATCAATCCCTAAATATCTAATTATGAGTAGAGGTTTGTGTAGATTGTAGTGTAGTGAACGATAACAAAATCGAGGACAATCGGATGTTTTTGAACACAAAATTACAAAACAGCTTATTAAAATCTGAGAACTATACAGTAAATACTTGATTTGTATAAGGTCAATCAATTATCTCAGATTTCACTGTTTCTTCATTTTCACAGCAATCATTCTCAGTTCTCGATCTCTTTTCTCCGATCTTCTTAGCCTTCTGTTTCCAGGCACTTCACTTTTGATTGATGATACATATTACCTATATCTGTCAACATCAATAGCATACACTACAATAGTAATTTAATAGTTGAATTCATTAGTTCATTTGAACTAGACCATCATGGAAAACAGCTCTCCAGTCCTGAAACTTAATTTGTTTCTGAAAAGTGAACAACAACAATAAAAATCATGGATTGACTGAAGTTAAAGATTAACACCATTGGATGCCGGCCGGCTCAGTGGTCTAGAGCTTAAGCATTTGTGCGCGAGACCAATGGGTCCTGGCTTCGAGTCCCTCAGTTGGAATTATCTGAGAAGTCCCATACTAGGACCTAACGGCTTCCCAGTGCTTCTAGGTTTTCCATAGTGATCTAGCTTAAATTGCCTCATGAATTCAACTATTAAATAATTAAGACTTGATTTAATTGACCTTCATAAATTGGTAGATAAATGCAACTGGTAATTATACAGTTCCTGTTTTATTGGATGTTTGAGATTTCATAATTTTGCAGATAGTTTTACATCAAGAATTGGTGTCAACTATAGAATAATTTAACTCCGAATAAGTGTTGTTTTAATAATTATTATATATTTTGCGGTATCCAAATAATTAGAACTGTGTAGTTCTGATGTTTCGTAACTTGATGTATGTCCTACCTCTACCACTAGGGGATTGGAATCTACAACTGCATCTCTGTTCTAATGTGGTATGGCTACTCGAACTGATGTAAATACGTACGAAGTACTACGTTGTTACTGACTGAACTTGATGTATGTCACTTCTTCAAAGTAAATGGATAATCGAGATAATATTTCTAATACCTTAAAAATCATAATACGTCTGAAAACATCATAACGCTCGGTATTACTTCGTCTAATTTATTTATTTATTTATGGCTTTATTCAATATTATATTTTGGTACAATATAGAATTCTCAGCACAAAAAAATATTTCAACAAGTTTCTTTTACAGAAAAAAAATGACGGTTAATAAAAAAAAATTAAAAAAACTGAAAAACTGTACAACTTTTCAATTAGAGTCATGTTAAGAATGCAGATTATAGACTAGGTTAACTCTAACAACCTGTTCGTCACAGAGTATATTTGCTAGGTAAGGTATAATAGAACTTTTATACTTTCGCTTGCGTGCTTGGATTTTAATGTAATTTTGTCTCGTTCTATACATGGAGAAAGATATGAGTGAAGGGGATGGTTAGTATCTAATAAAATAACACCTGCCAGGAGTTTGCATGACTTTAGATGTCTATCCACAACCATATTAATTATGGTCTCGAAAGATTCACCACATACCTTGCTAACTGCATTCAGCGCTCTCCACAGTACAGCAAAGTCTTTTCTCAAAAGCCCGGGAAAGAATAATGGAGAACAGTAAAGAATAATAGGTAATATGCAAGAATTGACAAATTGTAGGAGTAAATGACAAGTGATCCCAAATGCATGCAATCTCCTAATGTAGTAAGTCAGACGGAAAACTTTTTTCGATAACAATGAAACGTGAGAAGACCAAGAGAGATCAGAGGAAAAGGTAACACCAAGATAATTGACCGTCGACACTGTGTTTATCAATGAGTTGCCAATGGCACAAGCATTATGAGATCTCAAAATGGTGTTTAAATGCCGATCATGTCTCATGCTAAAGTTAACAGCTTGACATTTAGACGGATTAAGTAGGAGACCATTAACGACAGACCAACTATCAATACGAGACAAAAACTCGTTCATTTCTATAGGATGTAAAGAGGAAGAGATAGGCATACAAACAGTGAGATCATCTGCATATTTCACAAAAGTGTTTATTGTGGAAGATGGCAGATCATGCAGAAAAAAAGAGAAAAGAGGTGAAAGAACAGCTCCTTGTGGTACACCTTCATAAGACACTAGAGACTCTGAACACTTTCCTCCAAACACTGTGTACTGTTCCCTTCCAGCGAGGTAGGAACATAGCCAGTTGGTTATCCAGCTGTCAGTGTTGACGCTGATTAACTTGTTAAGTAAACGTTGCCTTGATATAGAATCAAAAGCAGAAGTATAGTCCAGGAAAGCGCATCGAACATACTTCTTACCCTTTTCTAGGTTGAACACTATACTATGATGCAGAACAGCAAGAGCATCTAAGGTGCTTCTTTTGTATCTGTAAGCAAACTGATACTGGTCAATGTGCTCTTTTATCTCAGGCTGAAGTGAAAGTGTCATTAATTTTTCCATTGTTTTGAGAAAGGGTGAAGTTATTGCAATGGGTCTGATTTTCACATTCTTATCACCAGATGCTTTCTTGGGTATAGGGATTATCTTCATCTTTCTCCACATTTTCGGTATGAGATTAGAAGAGAAGGATCTGTTAAGGATAGTAGTGAATGGATAGCATAGGACGTCAGCACACTTTTTAAAAAGGAGGTTTGGGATACAATCAGGTCCCAAACATCGGGATGAATTTAATGACTGGAGACATTTTCCGACATCAGTTTCAGTGAAACTAGGAACACAGCTATTTTTTAAACCCGTGAATAGAGGTAGCATCACATCAGATGACTGACGTAAAAAAGACTTATTTAAGTCACAAACATCCAGCTGGTTATCGGTCCTAATCTGTCTGTCACCTGTAAGTTCTTTAAAGAGTTTCCACATACTTGAAGAGTTTTTACAAGACAAGAGTTTTTGAGCAAACATAGTGTTAAGACGACTAATCTCGAGGTTTATCAGACCATTTAGCTTACGAACTTTACTCGAGTTTTTCTCTTTGTACATTCTTTCTTTCACCCTCCGTAGTCGTTTAAGTTGTGAAGATGTAAGTCGATCAAAACTTACAAAAATAGTTTCAGTGGGACAACAAATATCAAAACAGAATTTAAGGTAACAAGTGATAACATCAGAAGTGATTTCTAGTGAGTCATCTGTAAATAATTCCCAGTTAGTCGTATGAAACATGTTTTTCAGATTTCGAATATTTTCTCCTGAGTAATTCCTATATTTGACTTTCTTGGTTTGATTTAAGAGTGCACTCTTCCCATGCTTTCCATATACTTTAGGTAGAACACGAATTATACAGTGATCCGAGCTAGACAATGGGACACGTTTACGAGTCACGTATATACCTACATCATTGATGAAAACGAAGTCTAAATGAGCATCCAACCGAGTAGGAAAATCTACTATATTTTGGTGACCTAGTTTTGTAAGGAAGCTACAGTCACATGAATCGAAATCACCACATCCGACTGAAAGTGAATCACTGAAGGCAGTAACAGCGAATTCATCAGCGAAGACAGATAGCGCAGATGATGTGCAGTCTGGGGTCACATAGATATTGGTAACATAAACATATTTGTATTTACTCAGATGTTTTGGACGGCATCTTAGAGTTAGACAGTCGATAAAGTCATCTGAAAACTTGAAACACGCAAACGTAGATCGAAACCAGTTCACGTTTACAAAAGTAGCTACACCGCCGCCACACCTCTTTTTATCGTCTGATCGATCCTGACGATAAGTTTTGAAATCACGTAGGGATACTAGGCAGTCGTCCTGTAAATCGTTTAACCAAGATTCTTGAATTGTGATGACACCACAATTACGATACATATTTTGACTTAGTAGGAATTGAAGATAGTCTATCTTGTTAATTAATGATCGGCAGTTAGAATTTAGCAATTCGGGAATCGACATACGATTAATGTTCATTTTCTTCAACGCATATTGCCGACCACCACGATGTCTTTTATTGTAGTTTTTTGTAACTTGTGCAGCGTAAGGTAGTAGGCTTTTCATAAACGCGCCTGTATATGTTATGCGATTAATGGACATAATGAGAGGTTAAAACAAAATGAAAAAAACAGATAACTTGTTGAAATAATTAGATGGCAGAAACAGGTAGCCCAGATATTCAAGCAGGCCGCCGAAAGATGTTATAACGCCTAAACGATTATCTACACTGGATCCCTCCCAGTGTCTATTCTACAGGACGTCAGCACAACTCAAATCAAGAACACGTAATTAGCCTGACCACAACGTAAATATATTTTCACACCCAAAACCAACACAATCCACAACACTGAACAATCAATAATAAGTGTGTCACAATAATAAGAATAAGGGAATATATAACTTATCTGACACCTGTCAGACTGTCTACATGTCTGACTAAGCAGACAACCAATCATGTCATTCTCGCCCACACATCAATGATTCTGTATGAGACATCCTATGTTTGTATATATCACTATATTTGTATGTATGAGAAATATATGCATTTGTAATATGAAGTAGTGGGGTTGAAATTTGGAGGATGTATGTGTATTGATTGTTTGGGTAATGAATACTGACGTGATTGTTTGAATAAGCAGTCCAGGTTGGATGAGAAGTCAGGCTTTCTTTCCTATTGACGGCTGAGGGATTTTTTGCACTATTTGAAACGAGTCGGCTACCTGTTTTCCTTTATAGTTGGAAAATCCTTTCTGAATTATTTTGATATTTTTCATATCACTTTAGTGGCTATTGAAGGTAGCGTCTACTGTTATTGTCAATTTAAATTATAAATTTTCCAGCTCGACGGGATTATTAGGTCTTTTTGTGCAGCTTAAGGGTTTCTTGGCATAAATCGCCATTTCATGGAAAAACTGTACTACAGTCAACACAAACTAATCTATAGACATAAATCAGTTTGAATGTTAACGGGATCTTATCCTTAATTCTAACTAAAGTATTTTATTGAGTGATGGTTGTTTTACTTATTCCATCTGTAAATAAAGAAGGCTATCAAACAATCAGACTGGTCAGTGAAAAAACTAATGTGATATATTACTAAACTTCTAGTTCGAATCTGTACTTAACAGTTGAATACTAGTGGTCGAATCAAAAGAACTGGATATTCTGAATTGAATATTGTATATGTTATAAAGTATGTTTCATTAAATGATCCTATAATTAGAACGAAGTAATATGACGTAAAGGACATTCCATAGATTTCAGTTAAATTTATGAATTTCTAATTCGTTTAATCATCGACAAAAAATTACATTTGTGAAACATGTTTCTCGTAGAATTTATATATTATGTTTAGTGTTTTTTTTCCATGTTGCCATACATAATGATACCCACTGGTAATTTGTGATATATTTCTGTTGAAATTTGTTAATATCTTTATGATTATTGTAAATCTTGATGGGAATTAATTGTAGGAACTACCTAATACATTCTCATATTTTTATTTGAACTATTTATGTATCTTGACTTTCTAAAGACGAAAGAGTTTGTTGACAAATGTTTCGTATAATCTATGTACATTTTTTTCTATTTATTAGTTGAATTCATAAGTCAATTGAAGTAAGACAACCATGGAAAACCTGGAAGTACTGGACAGCCGTTTTGTCTCAGTATGGGGCTTCTCAGCAGTGCTCACCCACTATCCCACCAGCAGGATTCGAAACTAGGACCTATCGGTCACGTGCATGAACGATTAACCACTCGACCGCTGAGCCGGTCCGCATCCAATGGTGTTAATGTCTAACTTCAACTAATACATGGAATTGAGCGACACATTCACCATTGTCTTCAGTGAGTTATTATCTCACAACAGACCCGGTTGAACGCCACTAGTGACGACTTCTCACTAGAACTCCTGGAGACCATCACTAGTGAGTATATCATGATTTGTACAGAAAACTGTGAAAAAAAATCAGCTCATGAAGTGCCAGTTTTTTGATAGATTTCCACTTATTTCACTACAATTGTTTCAATCGTATATATCATGTTCTATAAAATAAATAAAACTGCCATTTCTAGATACTAAACATCTTTGATTAATACGATCCATAAATATTAACCTATGTTCATATACTTTTAATTGAATCTGTTTTCAATAATTTTTATATGTGACTACTAGAGATCAGGGTTTTTTTATATAACCAAAGTTCAATTGAAAAGAATAAACCATATTTATTATCCTTCAGTACTTTTAACTATCCTCTTTTGTTGAAGAGATAAATGATTTCAGTTAATATCGTATCTTTCGTTAACAGGATTATAAGGCATAATGTACATACAATACAAGAAACATAATGAAACATTATTGAAACATTGAATATCTACCGATATCAACTTAAAGGTTTTATACAATATTTCTTTGATAAGTCTTATCTACTTGACAAAGTAACCAAATTCATTTAACATTAAATGAGGACTCAGATAAATATCATTCATTGTTCACTATAGTTTTTCAAATGCATGTTCAGTCAGTCAGTCAGCTACAACGTAGGACCAGGCACATATATGTATCGGTTCAAGTTGCCATGCCTCATTAGCACAACAAGATGAACACCGAATTCATAGAAGTAGTTAATTCAGTGGTGGTAATATATAAAAGATAGATTGCATATAAGGATATAATTGGAGCAAGCCCATTCTACTGATGTATTATTTTTCTACCCCACTGTGTTAATTTCCATATGAGTATGATTGAATGTGTGTCTGCACTTCAATCCCTATTCTATTCCCCCATTGGTTGAGACATATAGATAATCAATAATTTATCTACAATTGATTGATACTCAAAAATATATATGGATTTTTAACACACACACTTTGATTTTTGTCTCACTCGGTGCTTGCTTGCTGTATGCTTGCGGATTGTACCAAGCTTTAGCAATAAACTATCTCTACAACTAATGTTTGGGCTTTTTAATGATCTCGAGTAAATCGATAATTCTACTAGGAGATTAAGCCTGCATTAAATACTCAGTTAATGAAATATCTTTTATTGGAGTCGGATATTAGAAAAAAATTTATCTCAACAAACTTGGTTAACCTCTACATAGTACAGGAAGAAAGAGTCAGTTCATAGAACGAAAGATATAAAGCCATTTTAATCTCAGTTTAACGGAAGACAAAGAGTGTATGCATCGACGCGATTGTGATTGATTCTGAGCCATGTCACCCAGAGTCTCTAACCACTCGGATCTCAACCAAGTAGTCTGCACTTACATTAACATTAACATTCATTTGAATATTAATGTTATTTCATTTCCGAAGTAGTAAACATTGATTTAAAACTTTGTCGTTAACTCCTGAAGCCCCTCTTGGGCTACTGCCGGTCACAAGCCCGGATAAAGGAGGAGAATTGAGCATGGAGTTAGCGAACCCATTCCGTAGAAAACTAACTCACTAAAAAAACGCTAACCAGAAAAAATTATTCAGACGATAATCAGTTGTTAGGAAAGCGGTTAAGATTATTGATTTATAAAAACAATTAGAAAAAATCTATTCATTGACCAAGTTATATTAAGAAAAAAAAAGTTAAGGAACCTACAACCTAACCAATAGAGCATAACAGTAATACGCTTTTTTCATGTACATAGTTCCCTCAATTATCTTAAAGAGAGCAAGAACGAAGATTGGTGCAAAATAATAAATGGATACATTTTATTTCGTTAGGTTCTCATCAGCTGCTTACAACCTAAAATATTTGAAAATCACAGTTATTACAGATATTGACCTACTTATACATAAGTACGAAAGTGATTAGAGATGAATATGTGTATCAATAGTTAATAAGGTCATACAAATTGTTTGTTTCGGATAAATAAAGTTTGGGAATGTTCCACAACATTGAAATTGTGATTTCATTGATTAAGATCATGAGTCAGTTGAAGCTAGACCACCATGGAAAACCTGGAAGCACTGGACGGCCGTTTCGTCCTATTATGGGACTCCTCAGCAGCGCGCATCCACGACCTCGCCCCCTGCGAGATCCGAACCCAGGACCTACTGGCTTCGCGCGCGAGCACTTAGCCACTAGACCACTGAGCCGGCATCCAACGGTGTTAATGTCTAACTTCAACTAATCCACGAAATTGAGCGACACATCCACCATTGTCTTCAGTGAGTTTCTATCCCACAACAGACCTGGTTTGAACTCCACTAGTCACTACTTCTCACTAGAACTCCACGATATACCTCTTGAAGCCTGTCACTAATGAGCATATGTTGATTATTATCAGAAGGGGTTTTGTGGAGATTGTAGTAATTTCATTGATTAAGATCATGAGTGATTAGAACTCATGAAGTTAACAAACATTAGATGATTGTGTATTTAAGTAACTGAATTCAGATCAATTAGTTATGAATTGAAGAAAAATGACAATAATGCAATTAAACTTCAGAAAATGTTGAAATATTGGATGATATAAGGAGGTTTAATGTTACCAGTGTAAAAAAGATTTATTACTGTCAATTTTTGTATACTTAGATCTGGTTTTAGATGTTTGATTGCTATCACTTCGGCAAATTTCAAAAGGTTGGAGTTTGGTTATTTGTTAATCACCTTGAAGGACTTCATTGTATCGACTTCATGTCCTGTGTCAAGGAGATATCTTGATATGACACCTCTGACCTAATTAACTCTATTGAAATCTTCGTTACATCATGACGCATCTTTAATCACCCTCGTACTTACGTATAAGTATGTCAATATCTGTAACAACGTTGATTTTCAAATATTTTAGATTGTAAACAGCTGATCAGAACCTAACGAAATAAAATGTATCCATTTATTATTCTGAACCAATCATTGTTCTTGCTCTCTTCAAAGTAATAAATTAATTTATAATCATTATACTACTTATCACTAAAATTTATATTTCAATAGCTGAAATCATGAGTCAATTGAAGTTAGACTACCACGGAAAACTTGGAAGCACTGGATGGCCGTTTCTTCCTAGTATGGAACTCCTCACCAGTGCGTATCCACGATCCCGCCCCCCGCGAGATTCAAACCCAGGACCTATCAGTCTCACGCGCGAGCGCTTAACTATTAGACCACTGAGCCAGTGCTTCTAGGTTTTCCATGGTGATCTAGCTTCAATTGACTCATGATCTTAACTATTGAAATGACTATAATCTCCACAAAACCCCTTTTGATATAATTTATATATAAATATTATTTTCCAAAAAGATAAAAAAGTTAAACTAACCTGTGTCATATTAATTGGAGCTTTTCCTATATCTTCTTTATTACTATTTATCCCGAATTTACTCATTTGTGGTATTTGTGGCATTGAAACTTGTGGTGTTGGAATTTTCTTTAATACTTCAGAAAAATTCATTTTTTTTAATTTGTTAAAGTAAAAATTATTTTTAAAAGAAAAAGAAAAAAAGATTTTTCCTCTTTTTGTTAATTTACTTCTATTACACAAAAATTTCTGTATTGATTATGCGTAAAATATTTTGGGAGAGAAAAGAAAAAAGAAAAATAAGCAAATCTATCGCTTTCAACTTGAACACTTCAATATTCAATAAATAAATAAGAGGTATACTGAGAATACTGTGATCAAATTTTTTTTGAAATTGTTTTCCTATCTTCTTTTCAAACTCATTTGACCTTTAAAAAAATTATTGATTAATTATTATACTCTATTTATGATTGGTTAATTATTTTTAACGCTTAATTATTAGAACCAATCATAGATAAGTTTTAGTATCCTATATATTTGATTATTCCCATGTATTATTGATTGAGAACTACAAATATTGATTAATAAAATAATATGAAAATATATCTTTATAAAAAAAGAAAATTAATAGAGAGGAAAACAAACAAAGAAGAGTAAAAAATCTATAAGCTTTACAATTATAAATCGATAATTATTATATTTTTCGATAATATAATACGAAGATGAAGATGATTAAAATTATGTAATGATATATTAGAGCAGTACATTTCAAACAATCTGATCACATATGACCATACAAAAATTCAAACCCTGTTTGTGTATTCAAAAATAGTTTGTTCTCACTTTAAACCTACCCTGGTAATATTGACTTATTAGGCAGTGTGATTACCGTCCATTTCTAGTCTAATTGACCTTTTATTACTTGTTTACATAAATGTTCTAAACAAGTGTACAATGTGTGATCAGATTTGTCGAAATGTATTGCGCTAATATGTTATCACATATTGGAGAAGATTTTTAGGTCAGGTGGATAATTTTGATGGAGTTTTTTTTCTCTGAGCTGGATGGTTTGGTCGTGGAGGTTTCATCGTACCCTTCTGAGCGACATCATCAGTACAAACTTCAGACAGGAGTGAAGTGTTCGAACGGCTCACAAATTGTCCTATATATCTCGATCTTTATTAGTCAATCAATCAGAATAACAATGAAAGCCATCCAGTTCAGAGAACAAAACTCCATCAAAATATCATCACATAGTTCTGATAATCTTCGTCTTCTTATTACATTATCAAAATTTATCAAAGGGACTAATTGCTTTAAATATAATGATATCATCAGAAGGCGTTTTATAGAAATTATAGTAATTTCAATATTTGAGATTATGAGTCAGTTGAAGTTTCTAGATTTTCCATGATGATCTAGCTTCAATTGATTCATGATCTCAACTATTGATATAATGATATTTTACAAAGGCTAAAGTAGGGTATGTTTTAATAAATTTTATAATGTTATATTGTTAAAAATGGTTAACGTTTGTATTTGGTTATGACATAAATATTTCAAAATTGTATTATTTGTAAATTAGAAAGATCAGAATGATTTGGGGCAGAGTGTCAAGTGACGATCAGTATTATCGTAATATAACAAAATGAAAAAAATGGGATCACTCCTAGGCTAAATTATTACTGTCGATATATAGATCGGACACTAATTGTATGTGACGAAAATATTGACAAACAAAAGATGTTAAACAGTTTTAATAACATCCATTCAACTATTAAATTCACTGGTGAGGAGGTGAAAGACGGTAGTATAGCTTTCCTAGATGTCGTACTTTCTAGAAGGATAGATGGTTCCATAAAACGAAGTATATTTAGAAAGAATACATGTATGGGTCAGTATAGCTATTTCCATAGCTTTACACCTTTTCAATATAAAATAGATTTGGTTAAATGTCTCAGTCGCAGAATCGAGCTATATTGTTCTGAGGATAGTGTAGACAGCGAAATGGATATATTAAAGAACACATTACGAAATAACGGCTGTCTAGATAATTCAGTCAGAAAATTCCTGATAGAAGGTAATAAAAAAGAAATTGCGGCTCGGTCAGTAAAAAACCCTGTATCTGAAACTAGAGACGTAGAGGGTGACATTTTAACATGTCGACTCGAAAGATCAAGCGAAAGGACTTTTCATGCCTCCCAGTTGCACATGATTTTCTCAACTAAACCAGTACTTACACAACATATCAAGGATAGGTTACCGATGTTGGATTCCTCCCTGTGTGTATACCAATTTGACTGTGGAGCTAGTTACATAGGTCGTACTCAGAGAGCTTTGTCCTTGCGTGTTCATGAACATGTACCGTTATGGTTTGGAAAATGAGTTACTAAGTCGATAATCGTGCCATTCTTTCTCACTTGGTAGGTAGTGAGAACCATATCAAAATAGAGGAAGCTTTCTCTGTTTTATATCAAGTTCCAAAGAATCTACCTCAATGAGATAATTGGGACTACTCTACATAGCAGAAGCTATCCGGATCAACTCCAGAAATCCGAACTTATGTGTTCAGAAAAGATATATTTAGCCTTTATGATTACCTTGGCATGAGAATGGATCACCGGATACTTAAACTGAATATTATAAACCTCTCAACCCTCCCCCCAATATTTTGGTTACATCTTTCTTAATCTTCACATTCGTCTGTCCCAATTCACATGAATTCTTTTTTATCGTAATCACTTTGATAACAGCTCTCTTATTACATATTATATTCATACAACGATATTATTATTATTACGAATGCTATTATCATTATTACTTCAATCAGCAAGATTAAATTCTTCTACTGAGTATTTTATTCACACGGTTTTTTTTCATTTTTCCTTTTTCTTATATTACTATTATACTGACGCCTTATTATCAGAACAGGGTTTTGTGGATATTGTAGTGATTTTTAATAGTTGAATTCCTGTGTAGATAATAACAATAATCATGCGCTCACTAGTAAGTGGCTCCAAGAGGTATTTCCTAGAAAGTTCTAGTGAGAAGCCGTTGTCAGTGGAGTTCAACCTAGTCTGTTGTAGAGGTAATTACTCACTGAAGACAATGTTGGACGGTCGCGCAATATCGTGGATTGATTGAAGTTAGACATCAACACCCTCGGATGCTGGCCATCTCAGTGGTCTTGTGGTTAAGTATTCGCACGCGAGACTGATAGGTCTTGGGTTCGAGTCCCGCGCGCGGGATCGTGGATGCTAACTGTTGAGGGGTCCCACATCAGGATGAAACGGCTGTACAGTGCTTTCAGGTTTTCCATGATGATCTAGCTTTAATCGACTCGTGAATTCAATTTGACAATTTACTCCAAATCATTCTGACCTTTATCAAATGACCTTCCTAATTTAAAAATAACACAATTCAAACGATCACACCGATTGCCGGTAAACGCCGCGACAACTAGAACAGCTCCTAGAAACAGTCGTTTATTTTCCGTTCAGGACAGAGTAACAGGTGCTCAGTTCTTAGTTGACACTGGAGCAGAAGTAAGCGTTGTGCCTCCAGTGAGTAACGAAAAGCGAAATATTAATACGGCGCTAACGCTTAAGGCAGCAAATAAATCCGATATAAAAACATATGGTAAACGTAATCTTGAATTTTGGTCGTAGCACTTCATTCCGCTGGAAATTGGTCATCGCAGATGTATCCGTACCTATAATTGGTATTGATTTCTTAAAGAATTTCGACTTGCTAGTGGATACCCGACGAAACCGGCTCGTGAACGGAGACCATTCAGTAGTGATAAAAGGAGTAACAACCGATTACGTATCCATGAATTTAGTAGTGTCAAAAGACAAAAGCGAGCCATATAGAGCGCTTCTAAATGAGTTCACTGATTTGACGAGGGCATCATGCGATAACAGAGATCTTAAGCACACTGTACAGCACCACTGTTCACCGACCAACGCAAGACCACGGAGGCTAGACCCAAATAGGTTGAAGATTGCGAAACGAGAGTTCGAAAAATTGATGAAGCTTGGTATCGTAAGATCGTCCAATAGTCCCTGGGCATCCCCGTTGCATATGGTTCCCAAGAAAAACGGAGAAATCAGTCCATGCGGAGACTATAGAGCCCTTAATAAGAAACCTATAGCAGACAGATATCCGGTACCGCATATCCACGACATTACTACCAATATGGGAGGTGCCACGATATTTTCAAAAATCGATTTTGTTCGGGCTTATTACCATATCCCAGTGGCGGCAGAAGATATACATAAAACGGCTGAAACTACTCCATTTGGGTTATTTAAGTTTTTGCGAATGCCCTTCGGATTAACTAACGCAGCCCAAACTTTCCAGAGATTCATCGATCAGGTTGTCAGGGGTTTGACAGGAGTGTATGCATATATCGATGATGTACTAGTAGCTAGCGCTACCGTGGAGGAACATCTACAAAATCTACGACGGTTGTTTATGAAACTTCGAGAACACGACGTTACTATTAACATAGAGAAGTGTGAATTCGGGAAGGAATCATTGCAATTCCTAGGTCATATGATAAATTCACATGGTATCATGCCAGTTCCGACAGAAGTTGCTGCTATTCGTAATTATCCGTTGCCTGAGTCACAGAAAAAATTACGACGATTCTTGGGGCTAATAAACTATTATAGACGATTTATTCCAAACTGCGCAACAATATTACAACCACTGACGGACGCTTTGCAAGGACATACTTGGACATTTCGTCTTTCAGCGGATGCTATACACGCTTTTGAGAACGCTAAGCGAGCACTAGACGAGAAGATGATGTTACTACGACGAAAGAACGAAGCACCACTAGCCGTCATGACGGACGCATTGAACATAGCAGTAGGAGCCGTATTGCAGCGTCCCTTAAAACCGGCCTACGATGGTCCATTCAAGGTGATTAAAAGAAACGATAAAACTATTACGATAGAAAAAGCTGAAAAAACGGATGTAATTAGCATCGACAGAGTCAAACGAGCTTTCATTGAAACCGACGACCAGACAGTATATACAGTTACTTCGAAAACCGTCGAACCACCGAAACGCGAGTCCCAATCATCAACGACATCGACCAACACAAACGAAGAAAATTCAGTAACGACGAGATATGGCCGAAGAGTGAGATGGCCGCAACGATACATAGCTACGATTTTGAATTAATAATTTCTTTCACCTCTTCGAATGTAAATTTAATCTTCATTTTCTATGTACAAATCGAAAATTTTAGCTTATCTATTATTATACTCAACATATTTTATGTATTCTTCCGATCTTCCGTTATGATCTTATTTGGCCTCACTGACATATACAAACTCAAACTTACACATATTTTTAATAACTTATACGATAGTTCTATCATATATCTTAATTTCGTAAATTTCGATATTTCCCATCTTGTTAAATTTGACTTTTTTTCGCAAACACAGACACTTTTGTATCTTTGTTTGCTGGGAGGAGCTATTATAGCAACTCACGTTCAATTGAGTTTGCTCTCACCTACTTCGGTTAAGCCCTTTTATTAACTTATTAAACGGACAAAGTCACCTGCACTATAATAACTTATTGTATCCTTATTACTGTTGCAAATGTATGTACCTTTATTATTGTTATCCTTGTATGAATATGTATGCTCGGCAAGCCTTACTGCCTACGCATTTATTCACGCTACTAGCTTTACTATTAACCGCTTAATTGACTCGATGATTCATTAATTTCACTATGTATATATATGTCCATGTTATTCATATTCATTACTCGCTCGCTCGTTCATTCACTCGCTCGATCGCTCGCTCTTGCCCTTGCTCTCTCTCTCTCTCTCTCGCTTGCCTGTTTGCCTTTCGGCACAACTATTTCATGCTTGCTTAACGCATCTGTAATTTTGGATATCTGTGTGTGGTCCCATAATAAACGTAATTAACACTTCGTATTCGCCTTCTGATTAATATACCGTTGGAGCGTTATTTGGTGACAGTTACCGAGACGAACTGTATACGGAGTTTAAGGAATATATCGAACACCGACCACCACAAACTGAAGAGCCTGATGATGAAGTTATTGAAAACTCTTGTTCGCTCAAATATTCTTTATTTTTTGGATAAAGAAGATATTAGTATGGGGCTCTACACGGAATAGTTTTAAATTCAATCAAGATAAAGTTTACTTATAGAAGCAATACTCCATGCATAATTGAAAAATTAAAATTCAGAGAAAGTATGGAAGGCTATTTTTGTTTTATTCATCGATTTATTTAAATGATCCACGAAATTGCGCTACCACCTTCAGTTATCTGAGGTAGATACCTGTCTCTACCTGACACAGATTTTCTGAAGTTAGACGTTAACACCTTTGGATGACGACTTAGTGGTCTAGATGTTAAGTGATCGCTCTCAAGACCGAAGATCCTGAGTATGAACGCCCACGTGAGGGATCGTTGGTGAGCACAGAAGAGGAGTCCCACACTCGGGTAAAACGGCCGTCCACTGCTGTCTGATAATAAAATAAAAAATACACCTACTCAGGGGCATTATCTATAAACTCTATGGCTCAGAATATTCTCCAGACAGTTAAATATCATATCTGTATGTTCCCTTGAATTTTATTCAGTATTCACATATTATACAACTGAAATCGGCTAATAGTTTTAGACTTTGGTGTACTAAGCTTATTTGTTCAATGGTTTAGGAGTAGGTTGGAAGAAAGCTAGGAGCGGCCAGACCAAAACATGGCACAAATCCATGAAGTCACTGATAAGTGGACTGAGTCATGTTGGTAAGTATACACTACCTGGTTGGGGTCGGCGAGACGATAGCAACCGATGGTTAGAGATCTTGAATGACATGGCTCAAAATCGTTTGCAATGGCACAGGTGCATCCACTCTCTGGGTTCTCCCAAATTCGAATCTTCTGAATTCTTCATGTCCCTTCTTTTTCCTCTTTCCAAATTTCTTTCACTGTATTATACTCCTTAAATAACATCTTCAAACCCTAATCTTTCCGATTACTGCTAATACTCTTACTACCTCTACCACTATGGGATTTGAATCGACAACTGCATCTTTTTGCTAATGTTGTGTGGCTACTCGAACTGATGTAAGTAAGTACGAAGTTCTATGTTGTTACTGACTGACTAACAATTGACTAATAACCATTCAAATAACATCTATCATGGGTTGCTTCCCTTATCTTCTTTATTTACGTTGCTTAGGTCACGACCTGATCAAAGAATGAAGCATAAAAGAGATCAAGTGATTGCTTAATATAATTCTATTTATTCTTAATTCATTAGCTCAATATCAGCCAATTTACTCTACATAATAATAATAATAATAATAATAATAATAATAATAATAATAATAATAATAATAATAATAATAATAATAGTAATAATAATAGTGATAAAAACGATTACAATATTGTTAATATTCCTAACATTGACAACAATAATGTCACTACTACTATTATTATTACTGATCGTAATCATAATAAAGGAAAACTTGTTTTTAAAGATTTCATGAGTTCATGAAATGTTATAATGTAACTATTAAAAGGTGTCAACACAATGCTCTTAAACTAATTAGCAATTGAGAAAATATGTTCCTCTAATTAATGGAATAAAATGAAAAGTCTACACATTGGCATTAAGAACTTCAAGAGTTATTTCCTGAAGTTTTAGTGAGAAGCCGTGACCAGTGGAGTTCAACTTGGTCTGTTGTAGATGCATTTACTCACTGAAAACAATGGTGGACGGTGGCTCAATTTCGTGAATTGGTTGAAGTTAGATATTAACACAATTGGATGCTGGCCAGCTCAATGGTCTGGAGCTTCAGCATTCGCGCGCAAGACCGATAGGTCCTGGCTTCGAGTCCTGTGCTTGGGATCATGGATGCTCACTGCTGAGGAGTCTCGTACTGAGATGAAACAGCCGTCCAGTGCTTCCAGATTTTCACTGGTGGTCTAACTTCAATTGACTCATGAATTCAACCATTAGAAATTAAATTTGTCAGATAAGGTCAAACTTGAGATAGGCTCATGATAAACTTGAACATTTTATGCTCTTCATTAGACAATAGATATGTAAAAAATATGGATCACTATGGGCTGGTATTATATCAAACCCTCATAGGTTACTACAGCCTCTGAACAGAAGAATCAATTCATTCTTCTCAAGCCACATTTTTACCCTGTCACTTATTCGCTTATTAACCTTGACAGTTTTATATAAGCGTATATGTGTGCATTTCTTATCTCGCTCATCACATGTCTATAACTTATTTTTATTTGACTATAATTACAGATTCACGTTTGATTAAATCAAGTTGGTGTACTCGTCTTCTCCACTGCTCGTCATTTGGTTCTACTTCTCTCTCTCCTCTTTGTTTCCTTCGCTCCGTCTTGCTGATTATCTGTTCGGATCAATGATTGTATGCCATATACACATTCAAACTTCATTATCGTATTTGACTTATTTAATTCCACTATTCATTAACGCAATTTAATATCGATAATTATATACGAGGGTAGCTGGGATGTATATTTCAATAACAATCATTCATATGACAATTACACGTTCAAATTGGAATCACATCTCGGTACGCTAAAGAGCTGTTGCTCTAAGCGTTAAGAATCTTAGTGAGTTTATGTATTTTCTAAGTTTCAAAATTAAAGCATACCTAGTTGAAGAATCCATCTAAATAAATACAAATTCTTTCTTATTGAATACTTTATAAGGTTAGTTTCATAAATAGATTCCGGTGATTTTCATATTGTATATGAGTATACACATTAATGAGTTAAGTCAATAGCATTAATAGATAGTGTAATGAATAGATGTATAACTAAGGCATTTTTGATAGGAAGTTGAATAACAGATATGTAATTATCCCCCTTTAATTGTTTAACAGCAGATATTGATAACGTGTAACAGTAGTTTCCAACTGCGTCACAAGGCAAGTTTCCCGTTTAATAAGGTATTCATAAAACGCTACAGACAGTTTTTACCAACCTTTGATACTCATTCTTGAATGTTTGTGGTCAATCTTACTCCTACAATCCCTTTCGATTGACAACATATTATACGTATGAATTTTAATATAATCACCAACTATTTCTTCTAAAGACAGAAGATGTTAATATACAGATCACTGTGATGATGCTTCTTGTTTTTTAGCAACTTACTTATTTTTCCTGGTTAGCACTATCTTTAACAAGTTAGTTTTCTACGTGATGAGGTCACTAACCCCGTGCCTAATCCTTCTCCTCGTTTACCCGGGCTTGGGACCGGCAGCAGCCCCAAAGGGGCTCCAGACATTCTTTTTTGTTAGCGACTGGATTCGTGATTAGTTTTAAACGTTTTATGAAAGCGCGTAAATACGCTTGGTTAGCAGACAAATTTAACGGATGAAAAAATCTTAAACCAAGAAAATTTATGTCAGTAAATCATTATTTAGAAAAATAGTGACTCAAAGATTTCCGCAAACAGCCATTTTCTTGGTATTTATATCACAATGGATGAAATTACCTGAAGATTATAAGCAAAGATGGATAGTGGCTAGCAGTGGAATCCTGGAATCCACTGCTATTGTTATTACAATCGACACTAACGGTAGCTTCATTATTTAATAAACTACAATTTCTGACTGATTTGTATGTTTATTTGTTATCTCAACCACTCTAAAGTACTTTTGCTCTAATTGTGTATGTTCAACTGGTCTTTCCTGTATGTTGTTTAACTTCTTTTGTTCTTTTATTAGTCATTACATAATACGGTGAGAATTATCTTAGTTTGATTAAACTTATATTTCACCCTATTGTTAAGGTTTTCTAACACATTCATTAAATTGTAGTGACCTACTTTTGTCTACAGAACGCGATTGGTTCAATGAAAACAATTATTATTATAACCAATTGTACCAGTGACTGTTTTACTGTGCTCGTTTGTTTAACTGTGCTAATGACAGCCATTATACTTACTCTCCCGTTGACTTTGAACTTGTACGAATTCGGTTACGCTCAGTAACCACGCTTGTACTGCTTTGGCACGATCTCGGTATTCTTTCGATACCACGAGATCGCCAACAAATACATCTCGACTACAGCCATCATCTGCCTTCTGATTTTTGGCCTACCGGAATCTTATTGGTCTATTGGCACGTAGTCTTGTAGTGGTGTTCATAGTCAAGCTCAACTCGACACCACGCTACATTTGGTGAGCCAAATATTGGAACACGCCTCAACGTCGGTCAAATCTTCCAAAAAAGGCGATTCGGTGAGTCTATTGTTTTATCTATCCACGTCTGTCATATATTTCCATATTAATTTTTAATATATAACATATTTGACATGACGGATAGCGTTAAGTATAGTATTAACATAATAGACTCCGATGTACGCGTACCGAATCCTCGGCACTTTTTATTTGCGTGACGATAAATTCCACGCTTTATTCGAGAAATTCCTCAGAATAACTAAACCAATCGAGGAGATTTCATCGGTGACCAATCGTGTGGTACACCACATAGTCATCCGCGGACCATCAGTCACGGCAAGACCACTCCGACTGGCACCGGACAAACTAGCCTTCGCTAAACGTGAGTTTGACAATTTACTATCTGCTGGTATTATTCGTCCTTCTCACAGTCCTTGGGCCTCTCCTTTACACATGGTGCGCAAAAAGGATGGGGTTAGTTGGAGACCATGCGGCGACTACCGAGCATTAAACTTAGTTACACGCTTTGATAGCTACCCCATCTCCCACATAAACGACATCACGGCATCGCTCAAGGGCACGACTATCTTTTCTAAAATCGATCTGGTACGAGCATATCACCAGATCTCAGTCGCTCTTGAAGACATCGAAAAGACTGCTATCACGACTCCTTTCGGTCTGTTTGAGTTCCTACGAATGCCATTTGGATTACGGAATGCTGCTCAAACTTTCCAAATGTTTATCGATAGCATAGTACGAGACTTGGATTTTGTTCACGTCTATATTGATGACCTGCTGATCGCATCAGAAAACGCAGATGAACATTAGCAACATCTTACACACTTATTCCAACGCCTCTCGGATAATGAAATAGTAGTCAACCCAGAGAAATGTTAATTGGGTAAATCAGAAATAATATTTCTGGGTCACATCACCAGACAAGAGGGTATTCTGCCTTGCGAGGACAAAGTTCGAGCAATAAAGGAGTACAACGTGCCGTCCTCAATCAAGGAACTGAAGACTTTTCTCGGTTTGGTTAACTTCTACCGACGTTTCATCCCTCACGCGGCAGAATGGTTACGACCATTAACCGATTTACTACGCTGTAATCCACGCAAATTAGAACTGAGCGATACCGCATGTACTGCATTCTCAGAGATCAAAACGGCTCTCGTTCAAGTTACACTCCTCGCTCATCCTGACCCATCAGCCACGCTTAGTATAGCGGTTGATGCATCAGATTTCGCTATAGGAGCCGTCATGCAACAGAATATCTCCGGTAGTTGGCAACCCCTTGAATTTTTCTCACGACGCCTTACTCCCACGGAGACGAGATATAGCGCTTTTGGTCGCGAGCTGCTTGCAGCCTACTGTGCCATCAAATATTTCCGGCACGCAGTAGAAGGACGTCAATTCATTTTATTCACCGACCATAAGCCCTTAACGTATGCCCTGCATACCAAGTCTGACCGCTAATCACCACGAGAGTGCAGACATTTGGACTATATCTCACAGTTCACGACAGACCTTCGTCACATTAAAGGCGAGTCGAACTATGTTGCCGATGCTCTATCACGTATCCAGACGAATGCAGTTACCTTACCGGTGCTCGATATTCCTGCTATGGCGGCCGCGCAAGCAAACGATTCTGTCTGTACAGAAGCACCACAATCTTCGTCCCTTCAGTGTCAGGAAGTACCCCTAGCTACTAGCTCAGATACTATCCTGTGATATTTCTACCGTTCTTCCTCGACCCACCGTACCCTCTGCCTATCGCCGTCTCATCTTCGATGCCCTCCATGAATTGTCTCATCCAGGTATCGCAGCCACATTACGCCTCATCGCTGCACGATACGTCTGGCCGTAAATGGATAAAGACGTTCGTATGTGGGTAAAGCAATGCTTACAGTGTCAACGATCAAAAGCGCACAGGCACGTAGCTGCCCCCATTGGCACGTTCGCTACGCCTGATGCTCGCTTCGACCAAGTTCATATAGACATTGTGGGACCATTGCCACCATCGCATGGGCATGATCACATACTCACGTGCATTGACCGTTTTACAAGATGGCCCGAAGCTATTCCCATCACGTCTATCACGGAGGAGACAGTTGCTCACCGCTTCGTAGAATGATGGATAGCATTGTACGGTTGTCCCTCGACTGTCACGACTGACCGAGGACAACAATTTGAGTCCGCATTATTCTCCTCACTGTCCCGACTGCTTGGTACGGAACGCATACGCACTACCGCCTACCATCCAGCATCGAATGGTTTAGTCGAAAGGTTTCATCGCCAACTTAAAAGTGCTCTTCGAGCACACGAAAACGATAATTGGTACGAGACCTTACCGCTCGTTCTCTTAGGCATCAGAACGAGTTTGAAGGCAGATATCCAATGTTCCGCTGCTGAACTTGTATACGGCACGACATTGCGTCTGCCTGGGGAATTCTTCACACCACGGAGCAGTAATGATTTCGGTAAATCAGACTACGTCCATCGACTGTCTGCATTTATGCGAACGCTGTCTCCGGTGTCAACTCGAATACAACATCGACAGGTCGCTCTCCCTCGAGAGTTATCTACCTGCTCACATGTTTTCATACGAGTAGATTCGGTACGCAAGCCTCTACAACAGCCTTACGAAGGCCCTTTTCACGTGATCTCTCGTCACGAAAAGACCTTCAAAGTTGATCGATATGGCCGCGTCGAGATCGTCAGCATTGATCGTCTTAAACCAGCACACGTTGATGACAGTGCCCTACCCGATAACTTGAGACTCAATGCTAGACCTACCAAACCTTCTAGCGGGATCCCTACGTCTACCTCGGATCCCATGCTAGATACATCAGAGACCTCGTTCTCACGTCCCGGTCAACAGCACGCGTCATCTGCACCATCTACGGACGAGACTTCCGTCTCACGTCCAGATCAGCAGACCACGCCGCCCTTGACCTCGGATGAGATCGCAGGCTCACGAAGTACGAACGAGACTACCGTCTCACGTTCCGGTCGCCGAGTACGATTACCCGTACGCTTTCGCGACTAAACGCACAGTCAATAACAGATACGGTGTAGGATTATTCCTATACTACACGCATGCTACACTTTTCTTTTTTTGATTTTTTTTGTATCCTGAGCCCACGCCTCCGACCATTGCCCGTTTGATAACGTCGACTTCAGTCAACTTTGGCAAAAGCTGGTTTGGCCACCCACGCTCTTGTCAACGCACTCAGTCGATTATCTGGTTTCGAATCCGTCTGGCATATGTTTGGTTTCGCGTTTGATCGTTATGATCGCCCCCGGTTTCTTGGCTCAACGTGGTTTCGTCCTACGTCTGCAGCGTTTTTCTGGTCCGCATCCCTACGAACGCAATATTCAGATCCTGAATACAAACCACTCTGGTGTGGTTTGCTAATTCGACCAACAAATACAGCACACTTCTGGTACCGTTCTGCGCAAAAGACCTTCGTTGGCAACTCGAGGATCAACGATCACTTCCTGTTCCGCCAATTTCCTCCGTCCTACAACCGCACTTCTTCCGACCAGTCCCACGAATCAAACCGCTAACTATCGAAAGTGTAAACACTTTCTAGCGGGGGGCTCCTGTAGTGACCTACTTTTGTCTACAGAACGCGATTGGTTCAATGAAAACAATTATTATTATAACCAATTGTACCAGTGACTGTTTTACTGTGCTCGTTTGTTTAACTGTGCTAATGACAGCCATTATACTTACTCTCCCGTTGACTTTGAACTTGTACGAATTCGGTTACGCTCAGTAACCACGCTTGTACTGCTTTGGCACGATCTCGGTATTCTTTCGATACCACGAGATCGCCAACAAATACATCTCGACTACAGCCATCATCTGCCTTCTGATTTTTGGCCTACCGGAATCTTATTGGTCTATTGGCACGTAGTCTTGTAGTGGTGTTCATAGTCAAGCTCAACTCGACACCAAGCTACAAAATCATCCCAGAGGTATCCTCCTTTTTTTATTTACTTTAAAAAGAGAATCAATGATCTGTAAGGAAGTATACCAGTTCACATGAGTTTGAGTTTGTTCATATTTAATTTGGTTAAAACCCTTTTGTTAACTTATTTAACAGATAGTCATTCGTACAATAACAACTTATCTTATATCATTGTACGTTTATTATTGTTACACTTGTATGAATATGTATGCTTGAGTATTGCTTACTGCTTATGTACATATTCAGTCTGCAACCTTAAGTGTTAGTCACTTAATTGATTCGATGGTTCATTGATTTATATATATATATATATTTGGATGAACTGTATACGAATTTTAAGGATTATATTGAATACCGACCAACACAGAAGAATGGAGCACTTTTGAATATTTGAACAAAAAATCAGTGTATTTTCTTCCAGTAGCAATAAAAAAAATACAATAAGCTTATGATGAAGTATTTAAAGTAAAAGAATCAGATAAAGATTAATAACTGCAAATTTCTATATAAGTATTATGGAGGTTGTTGAATTGAAAGTGCTACATAACAGACTAACTGCAACTACAAAATCAATGAAAATCGGAGAGTATTAGACAGATATCTTGTACTAATATGAGACTTTTCAATAGTACATATCCACGAATCACACTAGAGTCAGATCACCGGAACTTCGTCTCTCACGGTAAACAATTAAAATTTAAACTACTGATTTGGTTCACATCAACTGAATGATCTCAGTATTCTATCAGTCATTAATTTTCATATTATAGAAGGGGTTTAGTCATGAGAATCTCACTTAAATATTAGTAGTAAGAATTACTACAATCTAAAAGTAATAGAACTGTAATTATAGAAATACGTAATTATAAATATGAACTAGATTTGAAAAAATTTTCAATAAAGACTGTTCCAAACTATTTGTCAGGAAGTGTGCCAGTTGTTGAATAGTATCAAAGATGAGAACTACCAAAACGAGTTACTTTAAAATGAAAAGATTTACTCTATTACCAATGTTTAGATGAGTTGTGTCATTACATCAAACAAAGAGACTATTCGGCAGTTAAAGTGTTGTTAAGAGTGCTTTACGAAGCACAAAACAGTACAATATGGGACATCATGTTAGCAGGTAACATGGATTAAAAAGAATGGGAGTTAATCAGATATCGATTCCGGAACTGCGAACTTCCAACTCCTGATCACTAATTGGCAAGGTGGACTCCCTACTAAGTTTAAACGTGTATCGTCATTGTAGTGTAGTCATAGTTCTAAAATCCTGGTTAAATGATTTACGTGACAATTGTTCAGTATTTATCATCGGGATCTATCAAGCGATAAGAAGACGTGTGGCGGCGATGTATCTAGATGATGCGTCTCTCATCTGTGTTATCATTATTTTCTTGATGGATTCACCGACTTTGCTGTTACCCTTAAATCGTTCACTTTCAGTTTCATTTAGTGATTTTAATTCATGTAATGGTAGCTTTTTTGATCTCTACGTCACCAAAAAGTAGTAGATTTTTGCACTTTCTCAGACCGACATTTAGACTTAGCTATTCCTAATGATATGGGAATCTATGTGAACTGTCAACGTGATCCATTATTTAGTTCTGATAATTGTATTAATTGTGTTCTACCTAAAGTATTTGAAAATCTTGGAAAGAGTACACTCTTAAATCAGACAAAGAAAGTTAAATACAGTGTAGTGGTAAGTAAATCACAAAAACTAAACAGTTCTGTAAGTCTTCGACATTCATGCTAATCTCATTAGTTTTACTGGACACATTAGCTGATGGAGCTCGGTCACGAATCCGTACAAGATTATCATTGGGTACGCCGTGTTGTATATCTCTCACAATAGCTAGCCGACTTAGATTAAACACTTCTTGACATATCGAATACCTCCCAAATATATCATGCAACTCCTTCACTCTGGACTTTTGGTTTGACTGGGTTTGGTAGCTTTCGATTACAAAAAAGCTACGTACAAAAGCGTTATCAAACTCTAAATAATCGTGACATCTTCAACAAGAGTTACTCAGAAGATAATACTGTGCTGTTTGAATGAACTGATGATTCCTTTGCACTTGTTGAATGCTTGATTTCGAATTTCAAATACAGTACATTCGTTAGTGCTTGTGTAGTACTTCTTGATTCAATTGAGTTATTTCTAGGATTCTTAGTTAGTACTATAATTCAAATACTCCTAATCATCATATTGGCGTCGCGATGGAGCCTGCGATGGAACAGTTAAATATTCATTCAACTTCTGAAGCTTTTGAGGACTATTTGGAAAGGTTTGAAATTTGGAGCACGACCAAGAAGGATGTTTAAGCTGATAAAATTGTGACACATTTCCTGACATTCATCAGAAAAGAAGCATACAGCTTATTAAAAACTTTGGCATATCCAGAAAAACCCATCTCACTTCCTTATGCAACTATCAAGGACTTATTATTAAATCATATAAAGTGCACTAGCATTGAATGCCGTGAAAGGGAGAAATTTCATAAGATGATTCGTCAAAATGACCAAAAGGTTGGGGAATTCATCCTTGAATTGCAGAAACAAGCTGCCAAATGTAATTTCGGTGATCAACTACATGTGCAACTGAGTGATCGATTAATTTCAGGAATTAACATGCCGGGTTTGGAAAGAGAGCTGTTAAGAATGCCGAACTGTTTCTTTCAAGATGCTAAAACTGCGTGTATTAACTACGAGGCAGTGAATGAACTTGATATCCAGTCGATGAAGATTTCCAATACTTTGCTTAGTTGTTATGATGAAATACAATCTCAGGATCAATCAAACTTGCGTTCGTTTAACAATGATTCCTATTCTTGTGTAAATATGAAAGGTGTGTCAACAAGGAATTACGAAGCAAATCACAAAGGTGAGACCAAGTTTGGTAAATGTTTATCATGTGGAAAACTTCATTCTCGTAATTCATGTGCATTTCGTAATGCTAAATGTTTTAGATGTGGTAAGATAGGACACATTCAAACAGTATGCAAAGCTACTGTTCATTTTGCCTCAAGTAGTACTAAATCTTGTAATTTAGATCCCAATAATTCAGCTGTTCCTAATGATCATTTATCTTTGTCTACCATGTCGAAAGGTAATGCTCATATTCAAAAGCGATTATATACATCGCTTGGTTCATTTCATGACTTTATTGTGGACACAGGCAGTATAGAGTCCATTATTTCATTCAAGAACTTGAAATCTTTAAATCCTAACTTTGTGGTAAGACCCACTGCAGTATCAATATTGGGGATTACTGGACACAGACTGCCCATACGAGGACGTTGTGAATTGCTAATAAGAGATGATAACTCTTCATACATACCTTGTGAATTTTTAGTTAGCGAAACAGGACTGTCAATACTGGGTTTAAGGAATTTGAAAAGGCTTAAAGTGGAGTTGTCTTTCCTAGTTTCTAAAGAAAATTCTGATGCTTTACTTAAAGATTTGATATCTACATGTGCCAAGTGCAGTGGAGGTATGAAAATTCAGCCTATAAAACTTCAAGTACAGGGTGATCCAGTCTTTCTTAAAAGACGAATAATTCCTTATGGTCTTCGAGATGCAGTACATAAGACATTAAACAATTTGTATTTGAAAGGCATAATTGAACCGATCCAGTTTCAGCATGGGGTACTCCTATTGTTACTCCCCTGAAGTCGGACGGCAAGACTCCTAGAATATGTGGTGGCTATAAATTAACATTGAACTACCATTTGTTGAAGCAAATGTGCAAAACGGTAGAGGCCGAAGATATTCTAAATCGACTTCATGGTTCTAAAGTGTTCTCGAAAGTTGACCTAAAAGATGCTTATCTCCAAATCCCTTTAGATCAATCTTCATTTATTTAAACGACAATTAATACTCCTTTTGGTTTGTTCAAATACAATTTCCTTCCAATTGGTCTAAGTTGTTCTCCAGCTATATTTCAGGAAGTTATGAATAATATAGTTAGTGATCTTGAGGGTGTTGAAGTTTATCAAGATGATCTCATTGTTCATGGTTCTGATAAGGTAGTTCATAACCAGAGACTTATTGTCTTATTGCGTCGTTTAATTGGGAAGAATATTACAGTGAATCTAAATAAGTGTTTATTTTGTGTATCGAGTTTCCAATGTCTTGGATACCTAGTTGATGGTAATGGGTTGAGACCAGATATGAAACGGCTAGCTCCATTGACAAATGTACACTCACCAAAAAATCTTACGGAACTACGTTCGCTAGTGGGTGCTCTTCAATACTATTCCCGTTTTATTCCTAATTTTTCTTGTCGTGAAAATTGTTTATTTAATATTTTGACATCCAATTCATTCAAATGGGATGAGGAACAAGAGTCATGCTTACGTAGTCTACTAAAGTTTCTTCAAAGTGACGCTGTTCTTCGAACTTACTGCCCTAGTGTACAGTCTGTGCTTATTACTGATGCATCACCTGTGGGTATTTGCGCAGTTTTGGAACAGGAAGGTAGACTAGTTATCTATGTTTCACGCAAACTTACTGTTACTGAACAAGGTTATTCACAGACTTAGCGAGAAGCATTAGCTGTGTATTGGGCTGTTAAAAGACTTCATAAATATTTATTCGGAAAGAAACTCACTATTGTTACTGATCATGAAGTTTAAAGTTTATTTATCATCCTGGAAAATCCTTAGCACGTTCTTCAGCTGCTATGGTTCAACGATGGAGTATTGCTTTGAGTGCCAATGACTATACGGTTCAGCACAGGAGTGCCGAACAAATTCAACATGTTGAATACATTTCTCGACAGTCATTACAAGATAAACTTGCTAATACTTCAGGCTGTTTGTTGGTGCAACCTTTACCAGTGAAACGTCCAGATCTCATTAAAGAAACTTGTAGATACTTCGGATGTATAATTAATGCTATACGGAAAGGTTGGAATGCTAATCTGAAACGTAGATTCCCTGTCTATTTTTCAAAGCGGGATAAGCTATCCACTACTCCTAATGGTATTTTGTGTTTAAATGATCGTATTGTTATTCCTCCTTCATTGCGTAAATTTGTCCTTAAAGATCTTCATAGTCGACATTTAGACGTTGAGAAAATGAAGTCCTTGGCGAGGCTCATGTGTTGGTGGCCAGAGATAAATGCAGATATATATCTTACAGAAAACAATTTTGAAAAGTGTCATAAGCTGAAAAATCAGCATTCGAAGTGGACTCCATGGCCAGTATCGTCTGAGGCCTGGCAGAGAATTCATGCAGACTATTTTGGTCAGTTTCTTGGCAAATACTATGCACTTGTAGTCATTGATTCTTTTTCAAAGTGGTCTGAAGTTTTTTTCACTTTACCAAATTCTGACTTCACAATTGAAGCATTAAGAAAGGTGTTTAGTCGAGAAGGGGTTCCAATGGTGTTTGTGACTGATAACGGCTCTCATTTTGCTGCAGATGCAGTCACTGCCTGGTCAAATGTTACAGGGTGAAAACATCTCTTTACTGCTCCCAGACATCCTTGTTCCAATGGTCAGGCAGAAAATTTTGTCAGGACATTAAAAACTGCTATTGATTCTGTTGCCACCTCAACATTTAATGAGCTGGAGAGGCGAGTAGATACTTTTCTACTGCAATATAGAGATGCCAGACACTCTGTGACGAGAGACTCCATCAGAGCTATTAAAAGGAAGGATTCTTCGGCAGAACATGAGATGTTTGGAGTCTGCAGAAGTTACATATTATCGTGGAAATGATCTTCGACCATCCACGGGGATTGTGCCGAAGAATGTCAGAAATCTATGGTGCTAATTCTAGATATCAATGAATTAAGTACACACAATCGACATGTTGATCAGATACACTTCCAGGAACCAGGTGAGTCTGTTCCAATTTCGATTGTTAATTCTAATGCAAATGAGAACATTTTAGATAATACAGAGTCCTTATCCAATGCATTGTCGGACAGACACAGTATGAACTTGAGAAGAAGATGTACAATTGATTACAGACATTTAGACTCCAATTTAAGCTGTAGCGGATGTGGTGTTTGAATGAACTGATGATTCCTTTGCACATGTTGAATGTGTAGCGTTTGTGTCGAGTTGAGCTTGATTATGAACACCGCTACAAGACTACGTGCCAATTAACCAAAAAGATCCTCGTAGACCAATATCAGAAGGCAGATAATAGTAGTAGTTGAAATATATTTGCTGGCAATCTCGTGGTATCGAAAGAATACCGAGATCGTGCCAAAGGAGTACAAATGCGATCGGCAAGGAAAGATACATGTGTATTCACAAACCGTGTAGAAGTAATGGAATACAATGGAAGACCAATATGGCTGTTATTAGCACAGTTAAACAAACAATCACTGGTACAATTGGTTATAATAATAATTGTTTTCATTGAACCAATCGCGTTCTGTTGACGAAAGTAGGTCACTACAAATGCTTGATTTCGAATTTCAAATACAGTACATTCGTTAGTGCTTGTGTAGTACTTCTTGATTCAATTGAGTTATTTCTAGGATTCTTAGTTAGTACTATAATTCAAATACTCCTAATCATCATAAATATCCAATCATGTTTCGCACGACAAACCGAGATTTATTTATAAATTACTGCTGTATTTATTGCTCGAGTTAGCATACCACACCAGAGTGGTTTGTATTCAGGATCTGAATATTGCGTTCGTAGGGATGCGGACCAGAAAAACGCTGCAGACGTAGGACGAAACCACGTTGAGCCAAGAAACCGGGGGCGATCATAACGATCAAACGCGAAACCAAACATATGCCAGACGGATTCGAAACCAGATAATCGACTGAGTGCGTTGACAAGAGCGTGGGTGGCCAAACCAGCTTTTGCCAAAGTTGACTGAAGTCGACGTTATCAAACGGGCAATGGTCGGAGGCGTGGGCTCAGGATACAAAAAAAAATCAAAAAAAGAAAAGTGTAGCATGCGTGTAGTATAGGAATAATCCTACACCGTATCTGTTATTGACTGTGCGTTTAGTCGCGAAAGCGTACGGGTAATCGTACTCGGCGACCGGAACGTGAGACGGTAGTCTCGTTCGTACTTCGTGAGCCTGCGATCTCATCCGAGGTCAAGGGCGGCGTGGTCTGCTGATCTGGACGTGAGACGGAAGTCTCGTCCGTAGATGGTGCAGATGACGCGTGCTGTTGACCGGGACGTGAGAACGAGGTCTCTGATGTATCTAGCATGGGATCCGAGGTAGACGTAGAGATCCCGCTAGAAGGTTTGGTAGGTCTAGCATTGAGTCTCAAGTTATCGGGTAGGGCACTGTCATCAACGTGTGCTGGTTTAAGACGATCAATGCTGACGATCTCGACGCGGCCATATCGATCAACTTTGAAGGTCTTTTCGTGACGAGAGATCACGTGAAAAGGGCCTTCGTAAGGCTGTTGCAAAGGTTTGCGTACCGAATCTACTCGTATGAAAACATGTGAGCAGGTAGATAACTCTCGAGGGAGAGCGACCTGTCGATGTTGTATTCGAGTTGACACCGGAGACAGCGTTCGCATAAATGCAGACAGTCGATGGACGTAGTCTGATTTACCGAAATCATTACTGCTCCGTGGTGTGAAGAATTCCCCAGGCAGACGCAATGTCGTGCCGTATACAAGTTCAGCAGCGGAACATTGGATATCTGCCTTCAAACTCGTTCTGATGCCTAAGAGAACGAGCGGTAAGGTCTCGTACCAATTATCGTTTTCGTGTGCTCGAAGAGCACTTTTAAGTTGGCGATGAAACCTTTCGACTAAACCATTCGATGCTGGATGGTAGGCGGTAGTGCGTATGCGTTCCGTACCAAGCAGTCGGGACAGTGAGGAGAATAATGCGGACTCAAATTGTTGTCCTCGGTCAGTCGTGACAGTCGAGGGACAACCGTACAATGCTATCCATCATTCTACGAAGCGGTGAGCAACTGTCTCCTCCGTGATAGACGTGATGGGAATAGCTTCGGGCCATCTTGTAAAACGGTCAATGCACGTGAGTATGTGATCATGCCCATGCGATGGTGGCAATGGTCCCACAATGTCTATATGAACTTGGTCGAAGCGAGCATCAGGCGTAGCGAACGTGCCAATGGGGGCAGCTACGTGCCTGTGCGCTTTTGATCGTTGACACTGTAAGCATTGCTTTACCCACATACGAACGTCTTTATCCATTTACGGCCAGACGTATCGTGCAGCGATGAGGCGTAATGTGGCTGCGATACCTGGATGAGACAATTCATGGAGGGCATCGAAGATGAGACGGCGATAGGCAGAGGGTACGGTGGGTCGAGGAAGAACGGTAGAAATATCACAGGATAGTATCTGAGCTAGTAGCTAGGGGTACTTCCTGACACTGAAGGGACGAAGATTGTGGTGCTTCTGTACAGACAGAATCGTTTGCTTGCGCGGCCGCCATAGCAGGAAGATCGAGCACCGGTAAGGTAACTGCATTCGTCTGGATACGTGATAGAGCATCGGCAACATAGTTCGACTCGCCTTTAATGTGACGAAGGTCTGTCGTGAACTGTGAGATATAGTCCAAATGTCTGCACTCTCGTGGTGATTAGCGGTCAGACTTGGTATGCAGGGCATACGTTAAGGGCTTGTGGTCGGTGAATAAAATGAATTGACGTCCTTCTACTGCGTGCCGGAAATATTTGATGGCACAGTAGGCTGCAAGCAGCTCGCGACCAAAAGCGCTATATCTCGTCTCCGTGGGAGTAAGGCGTCGTGAGAAAAATTCAAGGGGTTGCCAACTACCGGAGATATTCTGTTGCATGACGGCTCCTATAGCGAAATCTGATGCATCAACCGCTATACTAAGCGTGGCTGATGGGTCAGGATGAGCGAGGAGTGTAACTTGAACGAGAGCCGTTTTGATCTCTGAGAATGCAGTACATGCGGTATCGCTCAGTTCTAATTTGCGTGGATTACAGCGTAGTAAATCGGTTAATGGTCGTAACCATTCTGCCGCGTGAGGGATGAAACGTCGGTAGAAGTTAACCAAACCGAGAAAAGTCTTCAGTTCCTTGATTGAGGACGGCACGTTGTACTCCTTTATTGCTCGAACTTTGTCCTCGCAAGGCAGAATACCCTCTTGTCTGGTGATGTGACCCAGAAATATTATTTCTGATTTACCCAATTAACATTTCTCTGGGTTGACTACTATTTCATTATCCGAGAGGCGTTGGAATAAGTGTGTAAGATGTTGCTAATGTTCATCTGCGTTTTCTGATGCGATCAGCAGGTCATCAATATAGACGTGAACAAAATCCAAGTCTCGTACTATGCTATCGATAAACATTTGGAAAGTTTGAGCAGCATTCCGTAATCCAAATGGCATTCGTAGGAACTCAAACAGACCGAAAGGAGTCGTGATAGCAGTCTTTTCGATGTCTTCAAGAGCGACTGAGATCTGGTGATATGCTCGTACCAGATCGATTTTAGAAAAGATAGTCGTGCCCTTGAGCGATGCCGTGATGTCGTTTATGTGGGAGATGGGGTAGCTATCAAAGCGTGTAACTAAGTTTAATGCTCGGTAGTCGCCGCATGGTCTCCAACTAACCCCATCCTTTTTGCGCACCATGTGTAAAGGAGAGGCCCAAGGACTGTGAGAAGGACGAATAATACCAGCAGATAGTAAATTGTCAAACTCACGTTTAGCGAAGGCTAGTTTGTCCGGTGCCAGTCGGAGTGGTCTTGCCGTGACTGATGGTCCGCGGATGACTATGTGGTGTACCACACGATTGGTCACCGATGAAATCTCCTCGATTGGTTTAGTTATTCTGAGGAATTTCTCGAATAAAGCGTGGAATTTATCGTCACGCAAATAAAAAGTGCCGAGGATTCGGTATGCGTTTGTGTGAGCTTTGAAGCTCATGAATTTACTGTTCGACGAAGTATCGATTTGCGGCAGCTTATGTGAATCGACTAGCAATTCATAATGCTGTGGGAAATCAATACCTAGTATGGCTGTGAGGACATCAGCAATGATGCACGTCCACAGATACCGTCGTCGGTTGCCCAGGTTGACCGCGAGTTGTCGTGTACCGCAGGTAGGAATTGCTGAGCCATTTGCAGCGCGTAGTCGAAGCATTGTAGCTTGTGACTTGATGCTACCACGTAGTACGACAGAAACTTGGGCACCTGTATCCACTAGGTACCTAGCGTTTGTGCGATAATCGTGCACGTAAAATAAACGGCCAACCTTGGGGCAGGGACGGCAAGTACGGCCGCTTTTACTCGCCGGCTTTGGAGTTTCCCGCCCTGTATGAGCACGGGGCTCGACAACGGCGGGCACCAGATTCGAAGGATCGATGGAACCAGCACCAACCTCCACTCGCTTCCGAAGCCGGCTTTTGGCGTGGCTTGGAAGATGCCCTCGTTGGGCGAGTGTTGACGGCTTTTCGAGAGCGTGGGCGGGTCGAGGGACGTAGGGTTGGGGTACGTTACAACGGTCTCGAAAGCTAAGACGTGTGTGAATACACCCTACCCTGTCACCTTGAGCCGAGGAGTGGCTGCCGTCGATATCGACTTTCGGACGCGACGTTGAGGCAACTACGCAGTTGTCTCGGTTGCCAGTCCTAGCTAGAATTTTGTCTGCTGTGAGGGCTACCTGTTTCAGTGGTGCATCCTCGAGCAGGGCCGTAACTGTAGGTTGGATAAATGCTAGTAGAGATTCGAGCCACAGTTCTTTAACGATTTCAGAGTCGGCTGCCGTGGGTCCTGCAAGAGATTGCAGGAGCTTGTGGCGGTGGCTCTGTTTGGCATCACCCAGGGGGTGACGTGCTAATAACGTCCTCAATCGTTCTTCCCTCGATGTGTAGGACTGAGTCCTTGAGACGATCGTAAACATTGGGCACACTGGAATTGAGGAGTACCTCACGGACAGCTACTAAATGGTCTCCCAGTAAACATTCGAGAGCGTAAGTGTACTTCTGCCATTGGCTTGTGATATGACGGGTCTCAAATTGGGACTCTATTGCAGCAAACCAAACTTCGGGGTCGTGAGGAATTAAAGATACAGGTCGAAAGTGTATAACATGTACGTCAGAGACTATTACGTTAATACTATTCTTATCGTTATTCGTCATGTCAAATAAATTATATATTAAAAATTAGTATGAAAATATATGACAGACGTGGACAGATAAGCGATAGACTCACCAAAATTGACTTCTTTGGAAGGTTTGGTTGCGATTGCCAAGTGTTCGTAGATGTAAGTTCACCAGTTGTAGAAGATTTGACCGAAGTTCCAATATTTTGCTCATCAATTGTAGCGTTTGTGTCGAGTTGAGCTTGATTATGAACACCGCTACAAGACTACGTGCCAATTAACCAAAAAGATCCTCGTAGACCAATATCAGAAGGCAGATAATAGTAGTAGTTGAAATATATTTGCTGGCAATCTCGTGGTATCGAAAGAATACCGAGATCGTGCCAAAGGAGTACAAATGCGATCGGCAAGGAAAGATACATGTGTATTCACAAACCGTGTAGAAGTAATGGAATACAATGGAAGACCAATATGGCTGTTATTAGCACAGTTAAACAAACAATCACTGGTACAATTGGTTATAATAATAATTGTTTTCATTGAACCAATCGCGTTCTGTTGACGAAAGTAGGTCACTACAAATGCTTGATTTCGAATTTCAAATACAGTACATTCGTTAGTGCTTGTGTAGTACTTCTTGATTCAATTGAGTTATTTCTAGGATTCTTAGTTAGTACTATAATTCAAATACTCCTAATCATCATAAATATCCAATCATGTTTCGCACGACAAACCGAGATTTATTTACAAATTACTCATTAGAAAACACAGTTAATGTTACCATCTGCTATCATAAATTCTAATTTGATTTTTATTGTCCGATAGAAACTATTTTTGTTATTATTTAACCGAATATGTCCCCATTATTGAAAAGATTTTGCATAAGAAAGAAGCAAAGTCAAAGGAGAATAACTCTACTGAATTTTGAAAGCTAAATTGACCTAAAAAACCAAGAAATTTAACATCTGAATTTGATGTTCACTTTTACGATTTGTAAACTCTTTTATGTTACCTATTGTTCTTTACAGCTCCCTATTATTCTTTCCTGAACTTTTGAGAGATTTTTCATGTCTCAAAGTGTTGACAGCAGTTCGTAATGTATGTGAATAATCTTTCGATGTCATTATGAGTATGGTGTAGATAGATATTTGAAATTTTAAAAACTGTCACAAAGTGTCCATTGATCATTTACTCCGTTCACATTTTTCACCCTACATGTTTTCTAGTAGAACGAGACGTCGACACATCAGAATCCGTGTGTACACATAAAATTATCCAAGTTCTACAATACCGCGTTTATCAAATATGTTATGCGACCAACAGGTTGTAAGAGCTGATCCAATCAACAACTTGTATTCTTCAACATGTTGCTAATTGAACGTTTAATGGATTTTAATATTCTTAAAACAATTTTGTTGAATTTCAGTTGATTTGATTACTTATTTTATGTATATATTTATGAAATTACCAACTGTTGTTTTTGTAAGAGAAACTTACCGAAGTGTTGAATACTGTGAATTCCAGATCATAAACACATGATATTCAGTACAGACAATAATAATAATAACACTCCTTTGAAAGTCTGTCTAATGGACTGAAAGCCATGTGACTGTTGCTTACTTACTTACTTACTTACGCCTGTTACTCCCAATGGAGCATAAGCGGCCGACCATGTGACTATTAGGTGTGTCATTTTCATCCTGCTAATAATTATTCATGTATTTTTTTAAAAAATTAGTTATGAGTTTTTATAGATGTACACTTTACATGAGTATAGAAAGCTTTTATTGTGTCCATTGTCATAACTTATATAGTGGAACAAGTCTATAGTGTTATATGCAAAAATAGAAGACCACATTTTTTCTTTCTGTATAACGTTCTATCTTTAACCACATTCATACTTAATAAGTATTATTAATTTGTATCAGTAGTGAAATCCTTCCAAAGGTAAGGGATGGCCAAAAATCTAACTGATACTAGCACATTGTTATACATCACTGTAAGATTTTTCGTGTACGTCTTACGTAGGTATGTGTCAGTCAAAAGTTTCTCATTTATTCCTTCAAAATAAGAGTAGATTTTATCGTCTCTTCAAACATGAAGTTTCAGTTATCAACTATTTATTTATATTATACCAGGTTTGATTTTTGATTAATGATAACGTAATTACTTATGTGTATTTTTTATTGTTTTATTTTCAAATACATTACTTTTATTTCTGAGGGTCTACTGGCGCGACTATATATTATGAACGAACCATTCAAAAATAAGATAACAGGCCTTGGATTATGATGTAAAATTCACTCATTCATTCGACCAAATAGCGTCACTTTGTGATGAAAACCCTAAATTGAATCCCTAACCCTAACCGCCAACTGTAACTCATAGCTATAATCCCTCACATTGGTTTATAACCCTTATTTAGCCCTAGTTAGGTGAATATTCTCAAGGTCGCTTTACCGTCTCCCAAAGGTCGTCCGCAACTTATATTCTCACCTATGAATGAATTAATTTAGTCTATCTTTATCTGTGGTAAGTAACTAGTCCATGCCTCTAAAAAAACTAGTTATTCATTGTCTTGTAATTTATTTAATTTAATGTTTGTACGGATTTCCACCTGTTTCGATCGGGAAAGCCATTATTCATAGATTTTTGTGTATTTTACATATCAGTTATAGGGTTGTGAAAATTGTTGAGTTTAGATTGAGATCATGAATGGACAAAGTAAGACTGCCTTTGAAAACCTGGAATGACCATACGGCTGTTTCGCCCTAGTGTGTTCTTCCCAGCAGTACGAACTCACGCGAATAATTAAACTTCAGACCAAAGGTCCTGAGTTCAATTTCCACGTGCAGGATCGTAGATGCACACTGCTGAAGAGTCTTATATTTTGTATATGTTGTACTTATTTTTATAATGACAATACAACTGATATCCTCTACTATCTACATGATCTTGCGTTCTGACATATCTGAACGAAGAAGCTTACCACTGTACAATCCAGCTATATGACATCACTGGAGTTCTTGAAATTACAATTTTCAACTCAGTGTAATCACAAGAGCCTCATCTGGAGCTTTTTAAGAGTTACCATCCATCCCTGGTCTTGATAAAGGAGGAGGGTTAGGCATGAGGCTAACAATTACATCCACTGAAGAAAGAACATCTCCAGAAAAATACTAGCCGGAAAAATCACTTAAAGCGCTTAAACTCTGCCCTGAAATATGAAGTTTTAATGTGGTAGAGTTATTAATCCACAGGGTGAAATCAGCATTTCTTCAGAAAATACAAGGCCGACTCACTTTCTCACAACCACTGCACTAGCTGACGTACATGGAAGGTGAATGAAACGTCCGCCAATGAGAGGGAACCAGGAGGACTATTCATATAGCTAAGGAAGTGGGGAAATATAATCGGGTTCTGCTTAGAATAAATGCAACTGATTGACCACAAACCGAACAGAACAGACTAGCTTCCGGATATGTACTCATTTGTCCTGATCATGAAGAAAATGTATCCTACACACAAGGTGGTGTACTGATGCTCTCCAAAGAAACTCAAAAGGCGCTTATACGATGAAAACACATTCCACAATGGTCAACGAAACACCCTTTAAAACGAATAAAAAAGGATTACAACTGAGAGATCCATTTTCAATGTTTTGTGTATGAAAATCCCTCCATGTATACACTTGCAGTTTGTTCCTATTGATTCCTTTAGTTGTACATTTTGTTAGTCTTTTTTATCCCATTTGGGTTGGTAATATTTGTATTTTATCGTAGTTTTTATTTTTCCAACGCCTCCACTAAGTTTTCGTGTTTCTTCCTGAACTGCATCTATGTTGTTTTACTTGATACTTATTCTTGGCGGAAGCCATATTGGTTTGTTCCTCTTTTTGATTGTGTTGCTTAAATTGACTGGAATTGTGCGTTTTTTGATTGTGAATTGGGGCACTCTTTCAGAATTGAAAACACTCTGTGTTCAAAAGCAACCAAATATAATTTTTTGAATGAATCTGTGCGCGATCTATCCAGACAGGATAAAATAGCATTCATTTGTTGCGATTGGTGAATTTCTCGCATCCTTTATCAGCTTCCTTATTTATTTTAATTTAGATTTGATTAATTGAACAATTATTGGTTGGATAGCTGGGTGATCATATTTGTTTAGGTGACGATGTACATTTAGAATTATGATGAATTTTAGAACCTTCATTTTACACAAGCACTTTGCTTTGGTTTCACTCGGAAAAAGGGCTATTCTTCAGTCCAAACTTTAGTTTGAATCTTACAACAACAATTATCACTCAGTACTACGCTCCCACCAATTGTGTCAGCAGAGGCGATAAAGATCAGTTTTATGAGAGGCTTAAGTCCATAGAGGGTAATTGATATGGAAAACCACTGAAAAGGAGTCAAAAGAGTAATAGCTTCTAAGTGCCATGATGTGCTGGGTTGTAAAGAATAGATTCCTAATGATACTCTTGGGAAGACTTACAAAATGAATCACAAGTAGACAGAATTTAACAACAACCAAATAAAGTAGCAAAAGCTAAGACACGGACCGGATACAGAGAAGCAGACAAGTGAAGGAAGAGAACTGGGTCTATTGTTGCTTGAAAAGAAATTATTATTATCGAATATGTATAAAACTTAGCAATAGCAGCGGGAGAAAATATTGGATAGCTGTGTGATAAAATTTCGGCATGAAAATGCAGTAAACTAGGACGATCAGAAAGAAGAAATGAAGGGGGACCAATCTCTAAGGTCGAAGATTGGTGGATCATATGGTGATGCAATTTGAATGGCTTCTGTATGGACATGCTCGAAGAGAAAAGAAAGATCCTAGGTACCACAACAACGATTACCTGGACATCATGCCTCGTGACAAAGCTCTGAAGGGGCTGAAAGCATTCACGTACCTAGGTGGTATTATCGGTGAATAGGGAGCATCCGATGCACATCAGACATCTATTGTTTTTCCTCCATAGCCGAATGTGCCCTAAAATATGGACTTTAGCTAGGCAGATTAGACCACGATGAACGACATAAATCATAGGTGTACAACATTCAAAAATGAGTTCATAGCTAATGACTTCACAAGTTTTACCGCCATGAGATTCACGAACAAATGAACAGATGTTTATATTATTAGTTATGTATGTAGGGACTGCAACCCCTTTCCTGCTTCTATTCCTACAACTCCTTAAGTAGTTGTATCCAGATAACTATGGATTGACGTTAGTGTCATGGACTTATCAAGTTTCGGTAACAGCTACAATGAGTGGCTTTAATTCGTCCACTAATGTCCCTAGTCCATGCAATTTGTTTATTAGAGAATAAGGATTTGTATGTAAAATTTATAAAGAGAATAATACACTAATACGGACGTTAGTAAGCTTCGCTCTCAAGACCTGAATACTCGAAAATCCACCAAGCGGAGATTTTCTCCACAATTTTGTCGAAGCGTTGCTAGTTCACCTAGTGTCACCTTCCTTTCTCATCTAGTAGAGACATTTCAGATCTTACTTGAATGTTGGTGATATCTAGACCTAGAGTACTAGTTAACAAACAATTCCGTTAGTCCTCCGACCCTTTTAACAGCACCGGTACACAAACTCGTTTATTAACTCATCCATGCGGCTACATGAACAGTCTTTCGTAAATTTCCACCCTTTTTATCTGTTTCGCCATTTTACTTGGTTATTATCTCATCTGTAAACACATGTAAATTATTTATCATACCCGTAGGAATGGCGCGCAAATACAATAAATATTATTGATATTAATACATCTCATATTATTATGTATACACATTCGCTCCCCTGTTTCTATAATTAGTATGTCTTGTACACATTAGCCTACCGAAGCAACTTATCACAGTAGATCGTGCAATATTTGTAACACATTTGTTTTGCCTGCGAACATCCATGCCTCATGTAACATATTGTCATATGGGAAAAAATTACCAACATTATCGGCAAAACAAATTTGAAATCGATTGTTTAGCAATTTCAAATGGTAAAAATTTACTAACTGAACTTTGCTCTCAACACAAATTACTGCAAAAATGTGTTGAAATTACTTAAGCAGGGTTCACACTGCATAATTATGTGTATAAATACTAAATATTCACTACAATAGTGTGTATATTTTGACAGTAAGGGCCATCGCAGGTTTCCAGGTTTAAACTTGACGTTAAGTGTGACTTTATTACAGGCTCGCCTGCTGAAGAACATGGATTCCGGGAGAATTATACGTTCTTTGATCTCAGTAAGTCTGAAACTCATCTAATTAAATGCCACGCCGGAAACAACTCACATATGATTCAGCATCAGTTATCAAAAAATTGCTTCATAGTATGGAAGCATTTGTTAACAATGTAGGTTTAATCGTGATTAGAGACAGCAAGGGTCTAATCATTTTCATCTGAGTCTGTAGTGGACCACGGTAAAAGAGCTTATTAAAGAAGTATCAATGTCTTAAGCTAAAAACAATACACAGAAAAATATCACACGAGTAGTCAATATTAGAGAAAGAAAGCCAAACAAGGAGGGAAAGTAGGGCGACGTGCCTGTGTCTTCTTTTTCGCCTGTCATGTAGAAATAATGTCAAGAGTTTTATTTTTGCACAATATTTGAAACTGCTGAATTACCTACATTTCGACTAAAATTAAGCCCTCGAAAAATACACGTATTTAGATTCAGCATACCACATGCAACCGAAAAAGTCAGTGTATAGTAAGTGAAAGTTTTAAAAAAAACTAAGCCAGACATAAAAATAAATTTTCTTGTTACTAATCAAGATCAAAATAGTCCTTCTGTGAATACAAACATTACAATAATGTCCATCTTCCGTGTTTTGTTAAACAACCGTTGAGATAAAATGGGACTTCCGGTTATGCTTGTCTATACTGTACACAACCTAAAGAACATATATAATCTGCTATCCTTCTACGATCCTTCCGTAGTTTCCCACATGTCCTGATAACTTCATTCCGTAAAGATGTCATGAGGTCTAGCAAGTCACTTCTCGATGATGAATGACGATAAGAAACGCGATGTTAGTGTTCCTAATAATAAAAAGAAAAACATTTTACTTCGTCTGCTACCATTAAACCTCTACTTCTGAAACGCTCTTTTCAATGAAGTCCCAAGTGGTGTGAAGTGGCTGACGACCTCAGTCTTTTTAATCAGATGGCAAAATATAGCGCCCGGAAGTCTTACAATTAACATCGGCTAACCGTGTCACCAAGGGAATCTGGAATGTGAAGCAATAATCCAATGAATTTGATAGACTTAAAACTTCGTCCTTCATGTCTTCTTGCAAAGGCCATGCATCCAACGTCTGCAGCTCCTATCGGATGACAAAAGAAACAGCTTGATTTACAGTCCGATACCCAATTTTCGTGGATGATCACGCTCATCAGACCTAGACATAAGATGTTAGCACTCAAGCCTGAAATGGCTAGCGAAATGTCCTGTGAAACAGCCGGTAGTTGATCAAATCTTAGGTATTGACTTAAATCCGAAGTATAGCTTACTTGGTGTAAAAGCACTGCCAACAAGCAACAACTGTATTGGACGTATTTATTAACATAAAGTGAAATTAATTTACTGACCAGTTAACGGGAATACACTTGCAGTTTACATCGTTAATCGAAAACTATATGCTCATGGGTAACTACAAAGAATCTTGTCACTAGGAGGGAGTGGTTCCGTGAAGTAACCACGTGGGTTCGTCAGTGCCCGAAATTTAGTTAATACTCTTCCCCCGTATCAGTATCTAGCCTGGGTTTACTGTGTACTGGTATTGCATTATCAGGTCCCAATGAGACTGATCTGAGGTTATTACTCATTATTATTTTTTCTTATAGTCGGACCTGACGCAGGTCTATACAATAGTCGTTGGGATGATAGTCCGAAGCCTATCACAGGAAGAGATCTTTTCTGCATAGCACTGGGCTATTTTTATGGAGTTTTGTTCTCTAAGTTGGATGGTTTGGTCATGGAGTTTTCATTGTTCTTCTGAAAGACATCATCACCACAAATTTCAGATAGAGGTAAAGCGTTCGGATTTATCCATATGCGTTTCACAGCTTGTTCTGTACGCCTTGATGTTGATTAGTTCTTATTTATCTTAACTTTGTCATCGCTTACTTCTTTTTTGGTTGTGTCTCCCATTGGTTTGATTTTTGTTCCTATACTTGTGCATAATTTTCCTGACTGGTTGATAAGTTGGATCGATTTCAATGTGCTTGTTCATTGCTGATTGACCTGAGTGCCAGTCTTCCATAAATTCGGAAAAAGCGAACGCCCCCTTCACCTTTGCCTACATAAAGATCAATTAGCAGTCAAACGCCATGTGAAAATCTTGGACAGAGGAAATTCCAAAAACATCTTTATTTAAAGGAGATGACCCACTACAAACTCCTATTGCGGCCTGCTTTTCCATGGTGATCATGTGTATATCTAACATCAGAACGAGCAGGTGAACGAAGAGATTATAGCTACTGGCTTAATACCCACAGGACGCTCGTTTCTTTTATCACATAAGTGGTGTCCGAATATATTCCGTTAAATCTAGCCGACTTATTATTCCCCACACAGACACCAATCAGGAAAAACAATAAACCTAGGGGCGAAGTAACGTCCTAATATAAGCCATAACTGTTGATTGAGGCAAATTGAAAAGGATGGCCTGTTCATATTAATATGAAAGTTTAGATTATCGTAATTGAAAGTACCCGACCAAAGCATTATATTATCTTATCAAGTTAACTTTTAATCCCAGATGGTAGTAAACACCCGTGCTGACGTATTTATATTTAACGATTAGGCACCTTCGTAGGACCCTTTTAAGGTCCCTTGGTGACTACGGGATCAAATTTCAAAGCGCGCTTTTTGTGCAGTCAGCATTTCTATTGGCCCGACAGTTGTTTGCCATCAGTTTCAAGCAGTAATTCTATTGGGATCAATTAAGGACAAGATCATCAATATGGCTACCGCCAAAACGATATTAAGTAAAGCGAAAACGAACAGTAGTCAGAACTTGACAACATCTAGAAGTTGACCACGATTTGTAGATGTTGTGCGATATGATAATAATATTTGCAAATAAATCAAAAGGAAAACAAAATGTCAATGAATATATCGACAAAAGAAACGATACTTTAGAAGAGAAAAAAGAGAATAATCATAAGGAAAGACACGCATGAATTTTTTCTCGTACATCCTTGAGAGAACATGTAAATTAATTCCTAACAGTTTCCTTCAGTCCGTAGACTGACAGACTCTACTTGTCGAGCACATACCAAACCGATCGTGTCGTCTCTCCAACTAAAGTCTAGTACCTACGAACGCATCAGGAATAAGCGGTATGTCTAAAATTAATGGCGTCTCTCCAACGGCACAGACAACTAGCCATATCACAAAGCATTGCATAATAAATGCAGTGAGACAGTCAAATGGCGGAGAATAACTCCCTGATCTTATCTGCACAAATTAATGGAAAATAATTGAATTATGACTTGACCACCATAATAAAAAATGTGAACCCCTATAGTCAGTCTCCACTAAAAATGAAATTTAATTTTACGAAAGCTTTGATTGCTTAAGATGTGATCAACTGAAGCTACTAAAAGCCTTAAGCAAGAATTGAGGATTGAAACCCGATATTTGACCCTTGACTTCTTCCATTTGGTGCAGCGCCAGTTCCGGTCCTAAATGTAAGTTATCCCGTAGGCCTTGAATAGGCTTGGGCTCAGGCCGGTTTCGTTTTCTTTTCTACCTTGTAGACTGTTCACATCTATCCAAAAAGTTACTTCCTTCAGTCACTGACCAAATATCAATCAATTACACGATAACGAACATCATACATACGATCAGTCATCTTCAAATCTTGAAATCCTCATCTAGTTGGGTATTCAGTCTACTACTGCTATTGGTGTTCACGAATTCACTGAACGAAGTTTGTGGAACGTTCAGACCCGTTATTATGGATTCGGTTAGACAAGTTGTTACACGTACTGCTCTTGGACTTGCCGAGTATGTAACGCCTATACTAAAAGCGTCTAAATTCCGGGAAACAGGAGTCATCACTCCTGAAGAGTTTGTGGCAGCAGGGGACTTCTTAGTTTATCATTGTCCAACTTGGCAATGGGCAACTGGCGATAAAGGTACTCGTCCTTATCTTCCCAAAGAAAAACAGTATCTGATTACTCGCAGTGTACCTTGCTATAAAAGAGTGAAGCAAATGGCAGATCATAACGAAGAGTTTGAGGAAGTGTTAGAGGAAGAGGATGGTGATGGTGGTTGGGTAGACACACACCATTATGCGACTAAAAGTGACAATCCTGAGATAGAAAATGCAAATGAAATGACTGTTTTGAAATCGGACAGTATATTGAATCATCAGCAAAGTAACACAGTTTCCGATTGTGATGAAGAAGAGGATGAAGATATGGAAGCTTTCTTGCAAAGTGGTATGTTGGATGAATGCGATCCGGCAGCTGTTAGTGCTCGTACAAAGGTACTCAATACATCAAGCACAAACCAAACGACATTACATTCCGGAGTAGACCAGAAGGCAAATTGTGAAAATAACGGGATTCTGCAATTAAGAACTTATGATTTGTATATCACATATGATAAATATTATCAAACTCCACGTTTGTGGTTGTATGGTTACAATGAACATCACCAACCGTTGACAGAAGCTGAGATGTATGAGGATTTCAGTCAGGATCACGCGAGGAAGACTGTTACGACTGAAGCACATCCGCACTTGTCCGGCCACATGATGCCGTCCATTCACCCGTGTCGACAGGCTGATGTAATGCGAAAATTAATTGAAGCTGTAGCTGACGGTGGGGCCGAATTAGCTGTTCATCAATATCTTATGATATTTCTAAAATTTGTCCAAGCTGTTATACCTACAATTGAATATGATTATACTCGAAATTTCAATCTTTCTTCATTTGCTTAGTGTCTATCGTCCTCATGATTTATATATTTTGGCAGTTTTATTGACCCATTGGACTATTATGGTTAATGCTTCTTCATAGCTCGCTTGTATTTCATCTTTTTATTTAAAAAAAAAGCATAATGCTCGGATGTTATATTCCAATGCCTTTAGAGTTGATCATTTGTTAACTTTAATGAGTAATATATACGGGTTTGTGTAAATGCTCTTTTTTAATTCCAAATGAAATCCCCTATGTATATACGGTTAGTACTGCTCTATTGCTGTCTATTTTGTTCCTGGTTGCTTGTGAACATGTTTCTCTCGACAACAAAAGCTTTACTGAGTTGGTTCTCGATGGATCATGTCCCGTTCGATCTCTTAAGGAGAAGTATAAAAGTTGTTCAACTCGAATGAGACTCTGAGTTATGGAGTTTTTTTTATCTTACTGGTCTTAAGATGACGTTGGTTTTGTTGTTCTCTGTTCTATAGACCACCCTGAGCTCAAGACCACTATCTTTATTCACTGACCGATTATCTACCAACTACATATTGACTTGAACTGTACATTATTAGCTTACTCGCCAGATTCTCACGCTTGGACCACTGAGTCTTTTCTGAGAGGGCAACCCAACGGCGAACATTACAGTCGCTTTTCTTCTGCATGAGTTTGTGATTTTCAAAGCTAGCCCTTACGCTACAAATGAGTCATACAATGTATAAAGTATTCTGGACAGGGACCACATTAGCTCATACCCTGTGATTCCTTCGGTGTTTGAATTAATGGTTTCACCATCCTCGTACTGGATCACAATGAAAACAATGTTCTTTCTGCAGGGAATTCTGTGTAGAACTTAGTTGTTCGTCTATATAAGTTTTAAATGTGATTCCAGGTGGCCTTACTGGGCTTCAGCTGATTCCAGTTTTATTGTTTTCTACCTTGTAGACTATTCATCTCGGTCTGTAAGATCACTACATTTGCTGACCGAGTTCATATCAACTACATTGAACTCAATATCTCACAATTCGCACTGCTCCTAAAGAATGAAAGGTGGTTTCCAGCCATTACTCAACATTTCGCGTTCGTATAATCCTATTGTAATTCGGAATCCAGATAGAATGTCTAGAATAGTAAGTCAACAACTATTCACCTTATTATTTTTCAGAGGCAATTCGGATTTCTAGCCTTCTTTGTGCTTCCAATGGCCGGTGCACTTGGAATAGCCACAACCTTCAAAAAGTATTCAAAGGAGTACAAGGGTCCAGAAATAGTGAAATAATGTAGTGTTTGTCAGTCATTATTTTATATAGTTTAGAAGAGACTAGTGTTTATTTGTTCGTTTTTATGGTAGAATAACTTTAAGCTGATGATAGTTTGCGCTGAACATCTTTCATTAGTGTCCGACGTGGTTCAATAATTGAAAGATAAGTTCCCTGGACAGCATTCTTTTGATATATATTAAAGTCGAAGGTTTATCCAGTCATTAGAAATAGTATATTAGGATCTAGTGGTTTGCAGCAGGTTGCGAGTTTTACTGCATAAAGTTCGTGCACATGTAATAGGGGATAGACGCGTTACTCAACTCCACGAGAGTTTAATGTTCCCGAGATTTCATTTTGCACCTAGTGATCAAAGACTGACAAATCATTAATGCAGATTAACTTTGGTCCTTCATTTTAAATTGTTTTAGCTTCTCAGCGAATTTCTTTTGTCATCTATTAGATCCTTATCCAGACTTAAAATTATGCATGATTCGATAGTTTTCTCATTTCTAGTAGGAGATGACATACAAGCGAGTCTGTGATAACTACTAATGTTGCTAACAAGAATGGCCACTATTTGTAATTTTACTAGTCCAGTAGAGGTAGCTACTACATAGTCACTTCCATTTGTCAAATCAAAATGTGTATGCTTAAAGCACTCTGTAAGCATCCAGACATCGTCTGACATGGCAACTCCCGAAACCAGTCTAGCCATACACTCAAGTCAAACCCGCCAACTATCGTTGAATCGGATCAGTATAAGACTCATTCAGTTGCACGCTTGTCTGTCATACTGGATGCAAAACCACAACAGGAACATTGCTTAGAGCTCAGCTTAACAGTAGAAAAGTTAGCCAATCGTAAAAGCGCTTTTCACCGCTATATAATTTAAGAAAATGTCCAAACAGCAGAGGGATTTATTAGTGACGAAACTAATTGCTTAAAAAAACATGAACTCATGCTATAAATATGGCCGCTAAAGTATGGATTGTTGTTGCCCTATGGTGAATGGTATTCAGTATGTTGAATCCGAAGGTTTTAACACAAGTCTCACACCAACTGCACATATAAAAGGTCCGGTAAACCTATTTGCGTACTGCTTTCTTCACAATGCTACTCAGATGCATATCACTTTATGTTCGACGTCATTTCGTTTACGTACTAAGCATTGCACTGCGAAATATGTCGACAAGCAGGAAAATTTGGTGACACAGTTTTTGTTGATACATAAATCAACACATATATACAATTAGACCCCAAATAGTCACATCTACTTGTGTATTGTCGTGAAAGAGAAAAACACCTGTACTGGCTGGAGTCATACGTAAAATTGAAAGGTCAAAGACAATTGCAAGGTGGAAATACCATTCCCATAAAGTACATCCGCTGTACAAACTGACAGGATAAAAAATACTGATATGCAGTAAACAGGTGTTTTGCATTTAATCCGATATTGGGATGGTTAAGTGTAAAAAGAAAGTTGATAAAACGTATAAAGGTGGAGGTCCTTCTTACTTAATTACTTACGCCTGTTACTCGGAAAGTTACCCCGTCAGTCTTCGAACACGAAGAGCGAAGGCAATGTGGAGGTTAACAGGGAGTTTACACAACTATCGTTTGCTTGTTGCAGGAAAGGTACGGTAAACTTCTGTCCTCTCAATCAACGAAACAACCGTTTTAATCTTGAATTTCCAAGTGCTAGTTCATTAAAACATTTTAAAAGGTTAAATGGCCATTTCGGACATCTGAAAAGAATGTGCAGATTTATTTGCTTTCATTCAGTGACATCAGATTTTCAGAACCTACTAATTTGTAGCGTCAGACATTTTACTTAATGACTTTCATCGTATAAGTACCAAAATCTGACTGGAGGTTACCTTCGCATTTTTATTGGTTAAGAACATTATACCGGCATTCGGAACTACTGTTGCTTATAGAGTTTGTCTGCTTCATCATGAAAACCAAACATGCGGAGCTAAAAGCTTTTCTAGATTTAAACGTAGCAGGCGTTATATATTGAAACGACCTAGTACAGATCACTTGGTCAATAGTATACAGACAAAATAGTTCACATCAAGACTTCTTTACCTTCATATTAAAGAGACGTAAAACTGTATACAAAGTGTATCTTTCTTCCACCCATGTGGTTATTCATCATCCTAGACTTTCAGACTATCCGTTAATCTACCGTAGTCTAAAAATTACACTGGCGTCACTTAATTGAATGGACAACTACGGCAGACTACAGATATACGTAAGTGTTTTTAAAATATTTAGCTTACATCCAACCTAAGCAAGTAAAACGTCAATAGTATAGCCTGGCTATGAATGTTATATTCTGAAAAAGTACCGACAATTCAAAAGGAAAGTTATGAATATCGGATTTAAACGAGATACGGCTGTCGAACTCCTGAACAAACGGATCTCAAAATCCCTGAATGAGACGTCTTACTCAGCCAAGCTCTGTATTGTTTCCTCAAGCCAGTTTACCATTCACGGGTTTCCAACTTATGCCACATCGATGTGCATCTATAAATCTAGTCGCTCCCGTGGGGTATGTTACATTGGTCACAAATCTATCACTTCCCAAGCGCATTTCAGAACACTGCCCGGCGCGGCTTTTAAGAAGGGTGCAAAACAATCAGTTCTATATATGAGCATCTGACCAGCTCAGGGCGTCGTCCCGCATGAGTATTTCTTCAACGTAATATACACAATCAAGGGAACTGGATCAAAAAAGCCATATCAAAAACAGGCTGGAGACTTACCCATTAATCTCCGAACTCTACGTGCAAACGCGAGACGTCCAACTTCTTGTCCTTCATTTGCGTTAATGCCCTTCTGCAAAACGTCCTTATTAGTTTTATGATTTTGGACTGTAATCGGTTGTCACTGTCCTTTAGAAATTCTTCAACATTATTACTCAGTCACTTTGAACTGTATGCTTTTCATTTTTTCTTCATAACTGTCAAGGGGATAACTATCTTTCAAAAGTCTAACCCGTAAATTACTTCCGTCCTTCTATTCTTCTCTAACCCTCGGATTATTGCGCATCCTCTCAGACCACTTTATGATACAACCCTTTCTAACATTTTATAGACTTATTCGTCATACAACTATAAATGCGAATGTACAGCTTGAGTAGACGATTTCATTGTAAAGAAAATTCCTTGGGTGGGTCTTTTCTATTCTGCATGTTAATTGTCAACCGACTTTTTGTGATTTTCCTGAAAAGAATTCGGCACGATGGTAAAACCTAGTACTGAATAATGGAATCAGCAGTCAGTTGTACAGTTAGGATAATGGAGGATGGGTTTGAAAAACGCTATGGCATCTGGAGACATCCATTCATAAGGTAGTTGTGGACCCTTCATTTGTGGTATTAATAACTGATGTACTATGAAACTTGTAATGCACTATGCACATTAAATTAACTGAATTAACAACAAAATCGTGAATGATTGGCGATATTATATTCATGGTTTACGGTGCAATATACTACGAACGGCATTTTGCTGCTCAGCTGTAGTTTCTAGTCAGCTAGTGTTAACTAAGCAACCACACAGCATATATATTTGGTGCCTCCTTCTACCAATATTTATGTGTCCAAATAAATAATAAGTAAATAAATACACAGCAAACTTCAGGCAACACATGACCAAACAATGGTTATAAATTCATAATTATCAAAAGCGAAAACAGATCAATTTGCTATCTGTACTACTCTGTTGCGTAGTTAAACAATGTAGTGATTTTAAATACAGTAGAAAACGAGATTTACAAATATATGAGTTTAGCTTTCATGGTGAGGGTTCCACGTAATCTGGGTAAATGTTGACTTCTGAATTCGGTAATTTAGACCATTCCATAAGACGGTGAAATGTCGTGAAATGTGTAAGGAATGCAGATGGAATAGCCACACCTTGAACACGATAGACAATGTTACTTGAAGATCCTCGGAGATGACCTATTCGGGAAAATGAACTGATGGATATTTTTCCAATAAGGCCAGTGGATTGGATTAATGGGCCATTAGTGAAACACTAACAAAAGTAAAATAAAATTGTTATACGACCAACAAATTTTGTATCTAACGAATCGCCGAAAATACTATACATTTCACACAATAAAATAGTATTTATTTAAACACATAAATATTAGTACAAGAGGACACCAAATATATATGCGCCACATAAAATTTTGTGTGTGGGCTGTGATACTGCCCGGGTGTCCAGACCGAAGTAGGTGGTTTTCCTGTGGGGCACCCTGAGCCTTTGACCTAAAGGTCTGGTTCACAAGGCAGTGGAGCATCGTGAGGAAATGCAATCCCATGCTAGCCAGTGACCAACGATTGGTTCATACTCCATTTGTTCCCTTAGGATACTGGAGTCCATGTGACCACTGGTTTTAGATCCGGTTAAAACGCCGAACATTCTGTTTTTGTACACAACACTCCCGCCACGAGAAGGCAGTGAGTAGGACTTTCCTGACAGAGGCTGTATACGCGTGGCCGTGTAAGAGCATTTCGAGAGGTAGGACGGGCCCACCCCACTCTCGGCCATACCAGGGCATTTGGGGGCACAATAAAATAGAATAAGGTGAGTATTACTTTCACATAAATTTAGACTGAAATCGCATATCTCACCTATTCGACACGTAAGAAACTGAAATTTGCATTTACTGATGCATTCGCTTATTAATATATGTGTGGTGTAAACTTCACCCATCATTTTATTGGCCGCCGAATGCCCTGGTACAGTCGACGGTGGGAAGCATAACTTCACTGAATACTTTTCTATACCTGCACTCATATATTTCATCACAATATAGAAAGAAATATGTCTTAACTAAATTATCTTTTAAAATGTTTGTAGATAAATCAATCCAAGCTGTAAGATAATTATTTAGTGGGGAATGATGATACTAACTGGGTAATTCACTGACAGAATGGTTCGAATTTAGCAATTAAATGCTTGATGAACAAGCTAAAAATGATTATTAAGAGCTGTAGGAATGCCTAAAAGCCTATTTCTTTTTCTTGAGAAAATGCAACAGTACGTTATTAGCTGATAGTAAAACGTTACGATTGAAATGATGGGATATTTTACATTAGCTTTTTAGAGCCATCCGATAGTTATGACCTACACTTACTATCGTAAGACACTATATTTTGAATTAAATCGACAGACCTAAATCAGTAAGAAACTTCACTACTTAACGGTACAGTAACCATTTTATGTAAATACAATGTTATGATGTCGGTACCTCAACAAATCTTCCCACTCGGTATACAGGTAGGGTAGACCTTTCTGCAATTTTATCCTTGTTTGAAGATAAGTCGAGCTGTAATGCATTACTACTGTCTTGGTGTTCGTTGAATACATGATTAATCTGTTGTGATCTTAATGGATTGTCAGCAAATAACTTTTGAAGTAGTTCACTGTGAATTGATACATCTAAAGGTTCAAAACTTAAGTCGTCCGCAGCCATCCGTTGAATATGTGTATTTAATGCATATAATTCTTGAGGTGAAGGCGTCCAATTTTCTAAAGATTGGTGTCCAGGATTAAATGAAATATCGCATACGAATCCACCACTTTTTGGGTTAAGTAAAGGGAGACTGATTACACGAACATTATGTTTATGGTGAAAAGCTGTTTCTAAAGTGGCGGCTAGAAGGAGTGTACATGATTGCCAAAATGCGTTATTTGCAACTGTTGGATCATAATGAGGACCCTATCAAATAAATACAAATAAAATAGTAAACAAGTTCATGATATTATTGACGGAATTCATACATTACGAATAGAGGTTGTGTAAATTACTACTTCGTTGCCTAAGATTTTTTGGAATCATTCTGTCAGTATCACTTACATGAATGCATTTATCAAGAACTGACTCCATTTAGCGTAAACGTAAAAGCTAACCAGAAATAGGTATTTGTAGAGGCTTTTGTACCACAATTCTGATGTCCAGGATTACAACTGACCATCCTGGGTTCAGATACAAACTGATTATCAATAATTTCATACTGGTTGCACAAGTTAGTATTATTTATTTATTTATTTGAACACACATATATTGGTACAAGAGGGCACCAAATATATATGCGCCACACAAAACAATGAGAACTTAAGAAGGGAAAAAAAGTAAGGAACGAAGGGGCTTATAAAATAACAATAATGGGGGGAGACGAAAAGGTACACTCAGAAGAAATATTACATTTAAGAAGGGTACAGCCACTTTTTATGAAAGTAAAAGAAGATTACAGCAGGATCGCCATTGGCTTCTATTCTGAGCCATATCTGATAACGTCTCTAGCCACTGTGTTACACCATCTCTCGGACCCCAACCAGGGAGTCGTGAAGGACCAACAGAAGCTAGCCCTTTGCAGCTTTCTTTCATACCACGACACCATGTCATATACTGACCACCTCTCCGCTTTTTCCAACCAGTCCCAGAGTCGGCAAATAATGCACGACGTGGAATTCTCTGGGACGACATTCGTAGAACATGTCTAAGCCACCGAAGTCGGTGTTTCAAGATGGTGACACCAATTGCATTATTGTCTCTGTGCCCGAACACACGATGCCGAACCTCTGCATTACTAACATGGTGTTGCCACTGGATGTTAGCAGTCCTTCGAAGACAACGATGATCGAACACAGAGAGTCGTCTAACATCCTCAACTCGGAGAGGCCAGGTTTCACAAGCATAGAGCAAAACTGCTCTCACCGACGCGCTGTAGATCCGACCTTTTACAGCCAGACTAACATCAGGAAGGCGCCAAAGATGGCCCAGATTGGCATAAGCCGCTCTGGCTTTCACTATACGTGCATTGATCTCATCACTCACGCCACCACCAGCACTTATGCAGCTACCCAGATACACGAACTTCTCGACGAGTTCTATCTGCTCACCATCCAGAGTGAGTACAGGATTAGAATCCTGCCAGTCTTGTAGAAGTACTTTGCACTTCGAAGGTGCAAAGCACATACCATACCTACGGACACTGATTGCCAACTGATTAAGTGCGGATTGCATAGCTTGGGTATTCTCGCACAGTAAGACAATATTATCCGCATACTCAAGGTCGAGAAGTCTTTCTCCAGGCAACAGATCCACACCACCATTACTTACATCCGTCAGAGCTGTTTCCAGAATGTCATCGATGGCAAAGTTGAAGAGGGCAACCCTGCCTAACCCCACTGCTCGAATAGAACAATGGAGAAAGGTGGTTGTATGCCCTCACTCTGCCTGAGGTGTTTGTGTATAGGGCTTTTAGGATGTTAATAAACTTCTCAGGCACACCCTTCTTCAATAGACAATCCCAGAGAACAGTTCTGTCCAATGAATCGAATGCAGCCCTGATGTCAAGAAACACTACGATTGTTGGCCTTTGATAAGTATGGCGGTGTTCTAACATTTGGCGGAGGGTGAAGATATGATCAATACATCCTCGACCAGAACGAAACCCAGCCTGCTCCTCGCGAGTCAGTCTTTCTCGGGTTTTGAACAACCTACGAAGTATGACGGAAGCCAATAGCTTGGACGCAATCGGAAGTAGACTTATCCCCCGATAGTTGTTACAGGAACGACGTGAACCCTTTTTAAACACAGGGACAACTGTCGACTCATTCCATGACGTCGGTACACTCTCTAGTTCCCAGATCTTTGCAAACAATGTCGTCCGTCCCTTAGTCAGAAAGTCACCATCTTTAAAAAGAGCCGGAGGTAAGTCGTCTGGGCGCAGTGATTTGTAACGTTTCAAGAGTTGGAGTTCCTTGCGGACTTCCGTCTCATTTGGTGGATCAGTCGTCACCGGCCATTTAGGGCAGGACAGTCTGACCGATGTTGCCGGAGCAGAAGGCCAGTTGAACTGCACTTCAAAGAATTCTGCCCATCGTCCAAGACGTCGATGGATGTTAGTGATTGGCGTTCCGTCATCCTCGCAGATTGTTTCGCTCACACCAGACTTCTTGCTGCCAGTGGCTCGGATGAGTTGGAAGAGCTTCCGGTAATTACCAGATGCAGCTGCTGCTTCCAGCTCATTAGCACGCTCCGACCACCAGGCTTCTCGGTCTGTGGTCAAACTCACGGTCACCCGGAGTAGACCGACGGGCTTCGATCAGTTATAAGGAACCAGAAGAAACCCAGTGTTTTTAAGCGGGACGTTTCGCGAACCCACAACAGACTTCACCCGCCATTTTCATGGCGTCATGCAATTGCAACCAATGCTCATCTATACTTTTCGGTGGAATGGTAGCTAGCCTAGAAGCTAGCTCGGTTCGGTACTTACTATCAACAGAAGTTGCAACCAACTTGCTAACGTCAATCCTTTGGTCGCGGTCTCTTCGTTGTCCACTGAAAAGTAAGGTAGGATTGGCGCAGACCAGAGCATGATCAGATTCCAGATAGGTACTCCAAAAGGAGCGGAAGTCTTGTACACAACCACGCCAGCAGTAGCTGATCGCGATGTGATCAATTCTGAGTCCAGGCTTGAGATGTAGAAGAGGGACGCCAGGTGGCACATCGGCGATGACTGTGCCGAAAGTTAGTGCTAGCCAGAAACAGGTTGTGGTCTGTGCATAGTTGCAGTAGACGGTCCCCGTTATCTGTCCTGCGACCAACGAGTCCCCATCGGCCACCTAAACGACTCTCTTCTGTGCCTAGACGCCCGACCTGAGCATTCAAGTCTCCGGCTAGTATTACAATATCTGTCGAACGCACTTTCTGGAGAAGAACAGTTAATTGGTGGTAGAACTCATCCTTGATTGCATCCGGGCTGCAATCTGTCTGGGCATAGGCGGAGATGACGAAAAGACATCGTTTCTCACGCCTATTTCTTCTCACTTTGATGGAACTTTCTAATCTAACAGCACATAACCGACTGTTAATGGGGATCCAGTCGATTAATGCTGCCTCAGCTCTAGCGCTTAGTGCGACACCAACGCCAGCAAGACCAGACGAAGATGCCACAGGGTCCCCGGATAAACGCACGTAAAACAAGCTTTTCGAAGTGACAGATGGAGAGCGAATTTGTAGTACTTCACCAGAGTCTTGAATACGGGTCTCGGATAGACAACAAACGTCGATATTAAGACTTTCCAAAGACATAGCCAGCCCTATCTGTTGTCCGACCTGCATAAGTGTGCGAACGTTAAAGGCAGCCAGTTTGAATGGTGGACGTGGTTTCAGAAAAACTGCTTCAGTACTCATATTCGATGGTAACATACAATTTTCAACCAGGCAGTGACTCGAGAACGTTTAGATAGAGCCGAATGTCCACCATAAGCGAGCTGCTGTATAAGTCGAAAAATAAGGATAGACAGAGTGGGAATGAAAAAGAGTGAATAAATGACGTGGTAAATAATAATAATAATAATAATAATAATAATAATAATAATAATAATAATAATTGTTCGACGATAAATCGCAGCGTGAACAGAGTTTTCAAAGAAGATCATCATTTTCATTATATTTGTGTGTGGGCTGTGATACTGCCCGGGTGCCCAGACCGAAGCAAGTGGTTTTCTTAGGGGGGCCACACCCCGAGCCTTCGACCTAAAGGTCTAACCCACAAGGCGGTGGAGCATCGTGAGGAGATGCAGTCCCATGGAAGCCGTTGACCAAGAAATCGGTTCATACGCCATTTGTTCCTTCAGGATACTGGAGCCCATGTGCACCATTGACTTGAAATCCGGTTATAGCGCCGGACGTTCGCATTTCGTCCTCTCATTTTCGTGAACAACATCCCCGCCACGAGAAGGCAGTGAGTAGGACTTCCCTGGCAGAGGCTATATACGCGTGGCCGTGTGAGAGTATTTCGAGAGGGAGGGCGAACCCACCCCACTCTCGGCCATACCAGGGCATTTGGGGGCACAAGTTAGTAACCAGTAGCGGGTTGGCGTTCAAAACGAAAGATACTAGGTTCGAGTTGTGGACGAATAGACTGAGATCCAAGCATATCTTTCTAACGATTAGTTGCTTCTTTATTTACGCAGTCTACATAAGTATTCTCCTTTAACGAATTCAGCTTAAGCACTGAAAAGTGTGTTGGGGATGTGTAATCCACTAATACAACTTATGAGAAAGGAAATCAATTTAAGATTGACTTTCAGCACATTTTCGTTACACTCCTTTACCAACTTTCAGTGTTTAGTTACAATTACTCAGATAATAAATTCTAGTCATTGTAGCTCATAAATAGCCGACTAACTTAAGCGTACATTTAGTCTTACTGGGGACATCAAGAAACTGAACTTCCCGTTCTAGTTAGCGGGGTGGGAAAGAAAGGGATAGAAGTAATATCGTCAGGTTTTTGAAAAACTAACCTAATGCATAAAGTCATCAGAGTGAATTGAAAATTTTCATTTTTATGGCATGAAAAATAAATAGCTTTCTAACATAACGGGAACGAACCTTGAATTGAACAAAATCAAGTGAGCAATCACATGACAGTGGCCGATTCATATCCCATGGAGTATTGTTAACCATAGCAATAACACTTTCTTTGACCAAGATTTCAGACAAATGCTTTGCACAATCTAGAGGTGTTGATATCCCTTTAGTCATTTCCAAAGTTGATTCCCCTAAAAATCCACGATATGTAACTACGACTTTCTCAACACGTGGTGACAAGTAAAGTTTAACTTGCTGTTTTTTAATTTCGTTCCACAACTGTAAACAATCAAGATGGCGTGAAATTCCAGACACTTCTTTGTTCATACAAAGATTGCTGCATAACCTAACATTGAGAAGCAATTTTTGTCGCCACATTTGGTAGACGGTAGTTGGGGAATCTGAAACATTCAGAAAAACAACAATCTCATTTATATATAAACATTAATGGCATGAAAAACTGAAATCCGTCCAAGTTCATATTTAATAGTTCCAGAAGAATTATTTCACACTATAAACTAATTTCATCATTAACTACTACATTCTTAGATATTGCAGAGAAAATAGCGTTTAACTACGTGATATATTAGCGCAATACATTTTTAACGATCTGATCAAATATTTACTTGTCGAGATATCAGAAAAATAAATGCCAAACTAGACATATTGGAATACAGAGGTGATAATAATGAGAAAAGATATGAATCGTCGCACTTTAGATGATAAGTTAATGTTACCAGCATACTTTTGTGTAAGTGTAAATTATTTTCGAGCATAGGCAGGCTTCCGTATGACTAACGCTCTAATAAATCTAAGTATTTGCCTTAGATAACTTCTACACAAAACTACGTACGCTGGGTTTAGACCTGTCTTATAACCTGTTTTAACCATGAGTTAGGAAATCGGAGATGTGTGTTTGTCATTCACCTGTTTTTATTTATTTATTAAAACATAAATAATCGGCACCTAGATAATACACGCTGCACAATAAGAAAACGACACCGTGAAGAGAGAGAAAGATGAGTATAACGAAATAAAGATATATTTATAAAAATAAGTGAGTGAGTAGTGAATAATAGGATGGGCAGTTTAGTTAATAGAAATACAACCGGAAAAATCCCTAATAGTTAAGGTTTCTCCTGTTTTTTTATGAAAAGTAAAAAAATTACAACAGGGCCGCCACTGGTAACGTCCCAAGCCACTGAGTTGCCCTGTCTCTAGAACCCTAACCAGGAAGCCGTGAAGGACCGATAGATGTCAGTCTTGTACAACTTTCTTTCATATCCTATACCGTGTCCACCATCCCGGCGCTGGTTAAACGTACATCAAAGTAGCTGCAAAAATAAGGAGTCAAATGGCCAAACGTATGGGTTTGAATATTTGCTGTAATAAAGCATTCCTCATCGCAAACATAAGAAGACTACTATCGAACATACTGTTGGATCCAATTGATAATAAACCTTTTCAATTTATAACAGGTACATTGAAATCCTCCAATATCAGGCACTGGTTACTTTTGCGCCAGAGCTTAATGTGTTCTAAAACCAAATCACCAACTGAGTAGATTAGGATACGATAGATGAAACATAATGAATATACAACGTTTAAAAGTTGGTTCACAACTAGTAACCTGATAAGTTCCACAATCATGCGTCTTACAAGCAAAGAGATGTGAATGCAAACTCTTTTACATATATGAGTACTTCACTTTCGTATCATTTATTCTAATTACTTCTTAAGTACATGCAACCTAAAGTGCTGGAGTAATATCAATCACATACTAAGTTTCAGTCACACCAGTGATGAATAGTTTTGATACATTCGATGATGAAATTTGTTTTATGAACTATGAGGATTAGTGAACAAAAATTTCAAAAAGAACAATTTATTTGTACAAGCCTTAGTAGCATTGGGTTATGGAACCGTACTACTCAGAAATCCTGAATTTCCCAGATTTTGTTAGGTCACTAGCTAACTAAAAACCTCTTCAGACGATGATTGAGTGATCAGTCCGACCGGTTACATTTTTAAAAATATAAACCTTGTGTGCATTTTATAGCATTATACTTTCATCATATATACTACCTAAAATCAACTTTAAAATTATCCTAGGCTGGATTTTACTATCAACCCTATTTGTGAAATATGTATTGCTACTGTCATTTCTCATAGAACATGCCAGAGAACAGATACTGTTAGGGTCACTAGAATGGGATTTGATCGGCTCTAGGATGCACTCTTGGATATATAATTAGAGTAAAAGACTGAGAACTTTCGAAGTTCGTACTTAATTTGTCGTTGTTGACAAATTATAACTGGAATCCTCAAGGCCAAGGGAAAAGAGGAAGATCAAAGAACACATTATGTCGAAAAATGGAGACAGACATGAGAAAAATGAACAAAAATTGGGTAGAACTAGAAGAGAAGGTCCAGGAGAGAGTGGGTTGGAGAATGCTGGTCGGCGGCCTATGCTTTATTGGGAGTAACAGGCGTAAGTAATTAAGTAAGAAGGACCTCCACCTTTATACGTTTTATCAACTTTCTTTTTACACTTAACCATCCCAATATCGGATTAAATGCAAAACACCTGTTTACTGCATATCAGTATTTTTTATCCTGTCAGTTTGTACAGCGGATGTACTTTATGGGAATGGTATTTCCACCTTGCAATTGTCTTTGACCTTTCAATTTTACGTATGACTCCAGCCAGTACAGGTGTTTTTCTCTTTCACGACAATACACAAGTAGATGTGACTATTTGGGGTCTAATTGTATATATGTGTTGATTTATGTATCAACAAAAACTGTGTCACCAAATTTTCCTGCTTGTCGACATATTTCGCAGTGCAATGCTTAGTACGTAAACGAAATGACGTCGAACATAAAGTGATATGCATCTGAGTAGCATTGTGAAGAAAGCAGTACGCAAATAGGTTTACCGGACCTTTTATATGTGCAGTTGGTGTGAGACTTGTGTTAAAACCTTCGGATTCAACATACTGAATACCATTCACCATAGGGCAACAACAATCCATACTTTAGCGGCCATATTTATAGTATGAGTCATCGATAAAATGAAATGTGCTTTTAGAAGTGCACATAAAGATATCGAAATTCATAGAATTACTTCACTGGTAGTAATATATATAAAAAAAGATTGCATATAAGGACATAGTAAAGGAAGAAGGAATTAGTTGGTAGAAAGAAAGATATGAAGCGATTTTAATCTCATAGTTTAAAGGAAGACAAAGAGTGTATACACCTACGCCAATGTGATTGATTCTGAGCCATTTCACACAGTCTCCAACCATTGGTTACGATAGTCACGCGGACCACAACCAAGTAGTCTGCATCTACCAACATGGCTCAGACTAGAAGTTAGTGTCTTCAAGCACTGATGCCACGTGTTGGTTTGGCTGCCCTAACTTTCTTCTAACCATCCCCCACACCGGGTAGTACGTCCTTAACTGTCAAGATAATAATAGTGAAACTATTACGACGAACCTTGATATGCTATTGTCGAGTGTAAATAAATCTAACACTGAATGTTAGACTTCTGTGGATTCACAGAAGTCGCAAATTTCCTCCGACACATTGTTTCGACTCATGAATTCTGATGAATATACCTAAATTTAAATCGAATTCTTGATCGAGCATAAGATCTTGTTTTTTTCGCGCGATAGAAAACACCTTTCCAGTTCACGTCGGTTCCGTTATGCTCTTAATGCAAAATGTGAGTAGACTGAATACTGCCACTCAGCTTATAAAAATCTGAGACGTTAACGATTAATGCTTCGACTGTGTTGTCTACTACATACGAAACAAGATTTAATATTTGACCAATACATTGATTCAAGTTTGCAATTATTTATCAAACTTCATGAGTCAAAACGATTTCTCTCAGAAGACATTTGAGACTTCTATTTGTGTTACATTTATTGACACTCGACAGTAAAATATTACCCAATATCCCTATGTTATGAGAAACTTTATCCGTTTTGGGGAAATTTCGGTGAAGTCGCTGAAGAAAATTTTGAGGAAATACCACAACACTCAAATATAGGGAGATCGGGCTGGTTTCGTAGTATTAGGTTCATTATTACAAATTTGACAATCAGAAACACATACGAGATAGTCCATCATTATTTCCATATTTATAACCAATGATTTATTTAACCTACGAACCTGACAAGCCAGGAAGTGACGGAATAAATAACTTCACCAAAGAAACGTAAAGTACAGTTCGAAACCCCGCCTACGAATAACAATTTTTTGCATTACATATGTGTAATCACTTTATATATCACGTAACATCCCGAAACATCATTAAGTCTGTGAGGGATATTCTCTTCACTGGTTTCATAAATATTACTTATGAAAGTACAGTATAGTCACATGCACAATCAGTGATTTCTGTAACGATGAGAAAGACCGCGTTTTTGTTTATTTGTAACGCTTTATATGCAATCTCATGTACATTCAATATCCATTGTCTCACTGTAACAATAGTTGTCCGCTATTCAAAAAAGATAGTGGTATTTTTCCTCTGAGTACATTTTATAGTATTAATAGTTAAATTACGAATCAAGACAACTATTCCCGCTTTAATTGGGTTTATTTAACTTGAAGCAATCCTCAAGAGTACCGGTTTTTTAGAGAAGTTTGTCGTTTGTACTTTACGAGTGCAGATACTGAAGATGCCACAGGCATTCAGAGTTTGACAACGCTTTAACCAGTAACACCTAATATGAAGCGTACCCACCAAGTGAAATCAAAAGACAGAAACGAGGGGGTTATAAGGTATATTTGATAAGCTATCAATATATCAAGAATCATCTGATCTAATCTGGCTAGCGATTGCAGTAGATGTTGAGCACGGCGTTCCCACACGTGATCTGGTGCGGATGCATAACCGAGCGCCTTCAGCTAGATGAGTCCATTAAAACTAATGTGGTCAGCATCCAATGTCGAAAACTTACAGAGCTATCTATTTCGGGGATTTATTGCCGCTACAATACAAAAAAACTAAAGGCACTGGTATGCATTCTTGATTGTTGAGTATACTTTTGAGTATTGTTTGTATCTATATGTGTTAAGGTCTTTTTGTAACTACTGAAGTCTGATTTTTTTATTGTTGTTAGGTTTAGTTAAATACAAACATGTGTTTTTGTTAGTGTTCAGTGTCTATCACTTATCAAGCTTTAAAATACACTTTATCTAGAGATCAGTTTTTGCTATGAAATCACAAAACAAATTTATGGTTCAAGTAACACATCGTTTTGGCAGACCTATGTACCATTTCCCTGTCAATGATGGGAACAAATGTGACAACTGTAATAGATGGTATCACTATGTGTGCACCGGACTCATACTGGTTGTTACAAAAGGCGTTTCAAGTAATTATCACGTTGGTTGTGCAAATCATGTTGTTTCACAAAGGCTCTGCCCATTGTAGAGGGGATTGAACTGATGAACATGGCTAGAAAATCGCCCTCAGGTAAACAAGCATCAGAAGATGAGCAGAATATTGTTTTCGATGAAATGGAGAAGGTTATCATGAGCCCAGCTCTGGATTTGAATAAAACCTTAAAGGTGGACCCCATTAGGGAGGCTTATAACAAGCATGCGTGTGTAGGCATTGTCATAAGGAAAAAAAGAACACTGAGAAGGAGAAACTACTAATAGATAGTACTAAGGTATGTGAATCTACCGTTTCAGTTCCGAATTCGCATATTAATACAAAACAAACTATGGAGAAGCCAAGTCTGAGCGGCGTAGGGGATGTGATCAACAGACAAAATAAAGTATATGAGTGGCTTTTCGTGCCTTATGGTAACCCTCGCGTTATTAATAGAAGAAACCAGACTCGTAGGAAAATAGGTCTTTATTTTGATCTTCGAGCAGTCACAGTGGAGCGTGGGATTCCCTACTCAGACAAACAAAACCTCTCAACATACGATATAAGATAATTAGAAATATAACGCCTAAACAAAATAAAGAAGTGAATAAATATCTGAACTGTGCTGTTTTGATATATGCTTAGTTGCTTGAGATCAACTCTTAACCAACCAACCAACCTAAGCTGTTACATTAGCTTCCCCCTAGAATCGACTTCCGTAGGAACGTCGGTTCGATAAACTATTTATAAAAGCATTTATGTTCTGTTTCCGCAACCCAAGGGAGAATTATCAACTCGCTCACTATGACTTCAAATCGGTAATCGACGATAGTCCGTGGATGTCTCTTCATTTTCCAGCTTGCCATCTTATTTTTTGAGCATGCAATTTTTACTACACTATAGCTGACGGTTTGCTACGTGCTCTCAAGAGAAAAAGTCCGAAATAATGGAATAAGAATGTCTGAGGAAGTGCCGCGAGCGGGCTACCCAACGCCATGTTGGTGAGGTACGATTTTTCCATGCTCTGTCCGGCTATCAGGTGTTAACTCACCTGCCTCTTGAGTTGCCCTCAAGTAAAAAGTAAAGAAGAGTCTAATTCAAAGGTAATAATGAAAATCAATAAAACCTGAAGAACTACTCCACTGCCTGCATAAAATAATAAGGTACAAAATGAAAATACATAAATATAATTGATAATTGTTCGGTTCCATGTGTTTTGCCTCCAGAAAGAATTAGTCATCTGGAAGGAAATAGACATAGTGTAGACATCTTGTGTACGAAAATGTATAAACAACAAACAAGAAAAATACACTCTTTGAATGCACATATGTAAATTTTTGAACTTGCCAGAAGTTGGATTCCTTATTAAACATAACCCAACGTGTGACCTTAAGACTATGGTGACCGCCTATTATCACCAGGTACGTAACCAAGGATGTTAAGAGTATTCCACAAAACGGAAAATATACTGTGAAAAAGGGAAAACAATTATGAATAGTACGAGGACCAAATACATTTTTTCAAATGCCATTTGCGGGTTTGATGTAGCATACATGATATATTGAAGCTGGATTTTGTTAATTCATCTAGGTAACGAATTGGTCTGCACCTTAGAAGTGTGTAAATCTTATTATTCATAAGTATTATGATTAATTAATCAGTGTCAAGAAATATTGAAGCAATTTTCTCCTCACGGTTACCAAGAAGTACGATAGAAACCTAGGCCCCAGTATCCACTAGGTACCTAGCGTTTGTGCAGTAATCGTGCACATAGAATAAACAGCCAACCTAAGGTGAAGGGTCGGAGAGTACGGCCTCATTTACTCGCCGGCTCGGGAGTTTCCCGCCTTGTATGAACACGGGGCTCAACAACGAAGGATCGGTGGAACCAGCACCATCTTCCACTCGCTTCCGAATCCGCCTTTCGGCATGGCTTAGAAGATGCCCTCGTTGGGCGAGTGGTGACGGCCTTTCGGGCACGTAGGCGGGCTCGGTGGACGTACAGTTGGTGTATGTTACAACGATCTCGAAAACTAAGACGTGTGTGGATACACGTGCCGCTGCAGTAACTACATAGCTGTCTCTGCTATTAGTCCGCGCCAAAATCGTGTCTGCTATGAGAGCAACCTGATGAATTGACACATCCTCGATCAGAGCCGTCATGGTTGGTTGGATGACTCGAGCCATAATTCTATAACTATTTCCGAGTCGGCTGCTGTAAGTCCTGCAAGAGATTGCGGGCGCGTGAGGGGATGGCTTGGTTTAGCATCACTCAGAGGGTGACGTGCTAACAATGTCCGCAGTCGTTCCTCCCTCGATGGGGGGAAATATCTGAGAATTACCTCCTCGAGACAATCGAAAACGTTGTGCACGTTGAATTTGAGGACTTCCTCACGGACAGCTACTAAATGATCCCGTGGTAACGATTAAAGAGCGTAGACATATTTTTTCCTTTGGCTCGTAATGTGACGGGTCTCGAATTGAGACACTAATGCGACAAACCAAACTTCGGGGTCGTGGGGAATAAAAGATACAGGTCGAAAATGTATAACCTGTACATCGGAGTCTATTACATTACTGCTACTCCGTCATGTCGAGTTATTGTCAGTATATTATATATTGAAAAATATTAATATGAAAATATGCGACAGACGTGGATCGATAAGCGATAGACTCACTGAAATTGACTTCTATGGAAGGTTTGGTTGCGATTGCCAAGTGTTCGTAATTGTAGGTTCACCAGTTGTATAGTGGCGTCGAGTCGCGGTTGAATATGAACACCACTACAGGAAAAGTGCGTACCAGAAAATCAGAAGGCGAAAGCAGGTTGTAACCAGATCTATTCGTTGGCGATCTCGTGGTATCGAAAGTATACCAAGATCATGTCAAAGGAAATACAAGTGGAATCATTGGGCGAGCGTACGTGCATACAAGGTCACAGTCAACGGAAGAATAATGAAGGAGTAATGACTGTCTTTAGTACAGGTAAACAAACGAGCACAGTAAAACAATCACTGGTACAACTGGTTATAATAACGATTGTTTCCATTAAACCAAGCGCGTTCTCTTGATAGAAGTAGGTCACTACAAGCCTATTCTAATCGAAGAACTAGATCCAAATAAAAAGTCAAAAAACCGTCTGCTCACCATGGACTTTGATGGAGACGGTGTATTTAGGGCTCTTAGCACCTTATACATGGAAAAGTTGACTGGAACAGATGAACTACACTCCAAAATCTTGAGAAATATTGCACAATGTATAGCAGCCCCACTGTGTTATTCACTGTCACTTGACCAAGGCGTGTTACCTATGGACTGGAAGGACGCAGTCGTCGCTCTTATACATAAAACAGGACCAAAACAACTTCCATCAAACTACAAACCTGTCGGCCTAATCAGTGCCGTAGTCAAAATACTAGAAAAAACAGTCAAAAAGAGCATTATAACATTTTTGGAAACCAATAACTTGTTAGACAGCGGACAACATGGTTTCAGAAAATGTTTATCTTGCACAACAAATCTCCTTATAGCAAGAAAGAAGTGGATAGAGGCTCTAGACAACGGAAAATCAGTGAATGTTGCCTACATAAATTTTAGCGAAGCATTCACCGAGATGCCGGACCTCTCCTAAAGTGGCTTAAGGATTTTGTAGTAGGTCGTAGACAGAAAGTGAGAGCGAATTCGAAGTGCTCCACTTGGAGACAAGTACTTAGTGGATCACCTCAAGGTTTTGTTCTAAGTCCTTTACTTTATATACTGTATGTAAATGATCTCCTAAGTGCAGTTGAGTTCCCAATGCTTCTATACGCTAGTGATGTAAAAATTTGGCGAGAAATGACAAGAGACACAGATGCGTGCACACTTCAGGCAGATTTAAATATTGTTACTAGCTGGTCTAAAGAGTGACTGATGTCTATCAATGCGGCAAAGTATGTCTACATTCACTTGGTTTAGCATCACTCAGAGGGTGACGTGCTAACAATGTCCGCAGTCGTTCCTCCCTCGATGGGGGGAAATATCTGAGAATTACCTCCTCGAGACAATCGAAAACGTTGTGCACGTTGAATTTGAGGACTTCCTCACGGACAGCTACTAAATGATCCCGTGGTAACGATTAAAGAGCGTAGACATATTTTTCCCTTTGGCTCGTAATGTGACGGGTCTCGAATTGAGACACTAATGCGGCAAACCAAACTTCGGGGTCGTGGGGAATAAAAGATACAGGTCGAAAATGTATAACCTGTACATCGGAGTCTATTACATTACTGCTACTCCGTCATGTCGAGTTATTGTCAGTATATTATATATTGAAAAATATTAATATGAAAATATGCGACAGACGTGGATCGATAAGCGATAGACTCACTGAAATTGACTTCTATGGAAGGTTTGGTTGCGATTGCCAAGTGTTCGTAATTGTAGGTTCACCAGTTGTATAGTGGCGTCGAGTCGCGGTTGAATATGAACACCACTACAGGAAAAGTGCGTACCAGAAAATCAGAAGGCGAAAGCAGGTTGTAACCAGATCTATTCGTTGGCGATCTCGTGGTATCGAAAGTATACCAAGATCATGTCAAAGGAAATACAAGTGGAATCATTGGGCGAGCGTACGTGCATACAAGGTCACAGTCAACGGAAGAATAATGAAGGAGTAATGACTGTCTTTAGTACAGGTAAACAAACGAGCACAGTAAAACAATCACTGGTACAACTGGTTATAATAACGATTGTTTCCATTAAACCAAGCGCGTTCTCTTGATAGAAGTAGGTCACTACAAGCCTATTCTAATCGAAGAACTAGATCCAAATAAAAAGTCAAAAAACCGTCTGCTCACCATGGACTTTGATGGAGACGGTGTATTTAGGGCTCTTAGCACCTTATACATGGAAAAGTTGACTGGAACAGATGAACTACACTCCAAAATCTTGAGAAATATTGCACAATGTATAGCAGCCCCACTGTGTTATTCACTGTCACTTGACCAAGGCGTGTTACCTATGGACTGGAAGGACGCAGTCGTCGCTCTTATACATAAAACAGGACCAAAACAACTTCCATCAAACTACAAACCTGTCGGCCTAATCAGTGCCGTAGTCAAAATACTAGAAAAAACAGTCAAAAAGAGCATTATAACATTTTTGGAAACCAATAACTTGTTAGACAGCGGACAACATGGTTTCAGAAAATGTTTATCTTGCACGACAACTCTCCTTATAGCAAGAAAGAAGTGGATAGAGGCTCTAGACAACGGAAAATCAGTGAATGTTGCCTACATAAATTTTAGCGAAGCATTCACCGAGATGCCGGACCTCTCCTAAAGTGGCTTAAGGATTTTGTAGTAGGTCGTAGACAGAAAGTGAGAGCGAATTCGAAGTGCTCCACTTGGAGACAAGTACTTAGTGGATCACCTCAAGGTTTTGTTCTAAGTCCTTTACTTTATATACTGTATGTAAATGATCTCCTAAGTGCAGTTGAGTTCCCAATGCTTCTATACGCTAGTGATGTAAAAATTTGGCGAGAAATGACAAGAGACACAGATGCGTGCACACTTCAGGCAGATTTAAATATTGTTACTAGCTGGTCTAAAGAGTGACTGATGTCTATCAATGCGGCAAAGTATGTCTACATTCACTTGGTTTAGCATCACTCAGAGGGTGACGTGCTAACAATGTCCGCAGTCGTTCCTCCCTCGATGGGGGGAAATATCTGAGAATTACCTCCTCGAGACAATCGAAAACGTTGTGCACGTTGAATTTGAGGACTTCCTCACGGACAGCTACTAAATGATCCCGTGGTAACGATTAAAGAGCGTAGACATATTTGTCCCTTTGGCTCGTAATGTGACGGGTCTCGAATTGAGACACTAATGCGGCAAACCAAACTTCGGGGTCGTGGGGAATAAAAGATACAGGTCGAAAATGTATAACCTGTACATCGGAGTCTATTACATTACTGCTACTCCGTCATGTCGAGTTATTGTCAGTATATTATATATTGAAAAATATTAATATGAAAATATGCGACAGACGTGGATCGATAAGCGATAGACTCACTGAAATTGACTTCTATGGAAGGTTTGGTTGCGATTGCCAAGTGTTCGTAATTGTAGGTTCACCAGTTGTATAGTGGCGTCGAGTCGCGGTTGAATATGAACACCACTACAGGAAAAGTGCGTACCAGAAAATCAGAAGGCGAAAGCAGGTTGTAACCAGATCTATTCGTTGGCGATCTCGTGGTATCGAAAGTATACCAAGATCATGTCAAAGGAAATACAAGTGGAATCATTGGGCGAGCGTACGTGCATACAAGGTCACAGTCAACGGAAGAATAATGAAGGAGTAATGACTGTCTTTAGTACAGGTAAACAAACGAGCACAGTAAAACAATCACTGGTACAACTGGTTATAATAACGATTGTTTCCATTAAACCAAGCGCGTTCTCTTGATAGAAGTAGGTCACTACAAGCCTATTCTAATCGAAGAACTAGATCCAAATAAAAAGTCAAAAAACCGTCTGCTCACCATGGACTTTGATGGAGACGGTGTATTTAGGGCTCTTAGCACCTTATACATGGAAAAGTTGACTGGAACAGATGAACTACACTCCAAAATCTTGAGAAATATTGCACAATGTATAGCAGCCCCACTGTGTTATTCACTGTCACTTGACCAAGGCGTGTTACCTATGGACTGGAAGGACGCAGTCGTCGCTCTTATACATAAAACAGGACCAAAACAACTTCCATCAAACTACAAACCTGTCGGCCTAATCAGTGCCGTAGTCAAAATACTAGAAAAAACAGTCAAAAAGAGCATTATAACATTTTTGGAAACCAATAACTTGTTAGACAGCGGACAACATGGTTTCAGAAAATGTTTATCTTGCACGACAACTCTCCTTATAGCAAGAAAGAAGTGGATAGAGGCTCTAGACAACGGAAAATCAGTGAATGTTGCCTACATAAATTTTAGCGAAGCATTCACCGAGATGCCGGACCTCTCCTAAAGTGGCTTAAGGATTTTGTAGTAGGTCGTAGACAGAAAGTGAGAGCGAATTCGAAGTGCTCCACTTGGAGACAAGTACTTAGTGGATCACCTCAAGGTTTTGTTCTAAGTCCTTTACTTTATATACTGTATGTAAATGATCTCCTAAGTGCAGTTGAGTTCCCAATGCTTCTATACGCTAGTGATGTAAAAATTTGGCGAGAAATGACAAGAGACACAGATGCGTGCACACTTCAGGCAGATTTAAATATTGTTACTAGCTGGTCTAAAGAGTGACTGATGTCTATCAATGCGGCAAAGTATGTCTACATTCACTTGGTTTAGCATCACTCAGAGGGTGACGTGCTAACAATGTCCGCAGTCGTTCCTCCCTCGATGGGGGGAAATATCTGAGAATTACCTCCTCGAGACAATCGAAAACGTTGTGCACGTTGAATTTGAGGACTTCCTCACGGACAGCTACTAAATGATCCCGTGGTAACGATTAAAGAGCGTAGACATATTTTTTCCTTTGGCTCGTAATGTGACGGGTCTCGAATTGAGACACTAATGCGGCAAACCAAACTTCGGGGTCGTGGGGAATAAAAGATACAGGTCGAAAATGTATAACCTGTACATCGGAGTCTATTACATTACTGCTACTCCGTCATGTCGAGTTATTGTCAGTATATTATATATTGAAAAATATTAATATGAAAATATGCGACAGACGTGGATCGATAAGCGATAGACTCACTGAAATTGACTTCTATGGAAGGTTTGGTTGCGATTGCCAAGTGTTCGTAATTGTAGGTTCACCAGTTGTATAGTGGCGTCGAGTCGCGGTTGAATATGAACACCACTACAGGAAAAGTGCGTACCAGAAAATCAGAAGGCGAAAGCAGGTTGTAACCAGATCTATTCGTTGGCGATCTCGTGGTATCGAAAGTATACCAAGATCATGTCAAAGGAAATACAAGTGGAATCATTGGGCGAGCGTACGTGCATACAAGGTCACAGTCAACGGAAGAATAATGAAGGAGTAATGACTGTCTTTAGTACAGGTAAACAAACGAGCACAGTAAAACAATCACTGGTACAACTGGTTATAATAACGATTGTTTCCATTAAACCAAGCGCGTTCTCTTGATAGAAGTAGGTCACTACAAGCCTATTCTAATCGAAGAACTAGATCCAAATAAAAAGTCAAAAAACCGTCTGCTCACCATGGACTTTGATGGAGACGGTGTATTTAGGGCTCTTAGCACCTTATACATGGAAAAGTTGACTGGAACAGATGAACTACACTCCAAAATCTTGAGAAATATTGCACAATGTATAGCAGCCCCACTGTGTTATTCACTGTCACTTGACCAAGGCGTGTTACCTATGGACTGGAAGGACGCAGTCGTCGCTCTTATACATAAAACAGGACCAAAACAACTTCCATCAAACTACAAACCTGTCGGCCTAATCAGTGCCGTAGTCAAAATACTAGAAAAAACAGTCAAAAAGAGCATTATAACATTTTTGGAAACCAATAACTTGTTAGACAGCGGACAACATGGTTTCAGAAAATGTTTATCTTGCACAACAAATCTCCTTATAGCAAGAAAGAAGTGGATAGAGGCTCTAGACAACGGAAAATCAGTGAATGTTGCCTACATAAATTTTAGCGAAGCATTCACCGAGATGCCGGACCTCTCCTAAAGTGGCTTAAGGATTTTGTAGTAGGTCGTAGACAGAAAGTGAGAGCGAATTCGAAGTGCTCCACTTGGAGACAAGTACTTAGTGGATCACCTCAAGGTTTTGTTCTAAGTCCTTTACTTTATATACTGTATGTAAATGATCTCCTAAGTGCAGTTGAGTTCCCAATGCTTCTATACGCTAGTGATGTAAAAATTTGGCGAGAAATGACAAGAGACACAGATGCGTGCACACTTCAGGCAGATTTAAATATTGTTACTAGCTGGTCTAAAGAGTGACTGATGTCTATCAATGCGGCAAAGTATGTCTACATTCACTTGGTTTAGCATCACTCAGAGGGTGACGTGCTAACAATGTCCGCAGTCGTTCCTCCCTCGATGGGGGGAAATATCTGAGAATTACCTCCTCGAGACAATCGAAAACGTTGTGCACGTTGAATTTGAGGACTTCCTCACGGACAGCTACTAAATGATCCCGTGGTAACGATTAAAGAGCGTAGACATATTTGTCCCTTTGGCTCGTAATGTGACGGGTCTCGAATTGAGACACTAATGCGGCAAACCAAACTTCGGGGTCGTGGGGAATAAAAGATACAGGTCGAAAATGTATAACCTGTACATCGGAGTCTATTACATTACTGCTACTCCGTCATGTCGAGTTATTGTCAGTATATTATATATTGAAAAATATTAATATGAAAATATGCGACAGACGTGGATCGATAAGCGATAGACTCACTGAAATTGACTTCTATGGAAGGTTTGGTTGCGATTGCCAAGTGTTCGTAATTGTAGGTTCACCAGTTGTATAGTGGCGTCGAGTCGCGGTTGAATATGAACACCACTACAGGAAAAGTGCGTACCAGAAAATCAGAAGGCGAAAGCAGGTTGTAACCAGATCTATTCGTTGGCGATCTCGTGGTATCGAAAGTATACCGAGATCGTGCCACAAGAAATACAAGCAGAATTAGTGGGCGAAGAGACGAGTGTACCAGGTCACAGTCTACGGAAGAGTAATGGAGGAGGGTAATGGCTGTCTTCAGCACAGTTAAACAAACGAGCACAGTAAAACAATCACTGGTACAATTGGTTATAATAATGATTGGTTCCGTTAAACCAATCGCGTTCTCTTGATAAAAGTATGTCACTACAAGACCACCGTTTCATGCAAAATGTGATATGGATACTGTGCACATGCTGATTAGGAAAACTTTCGATTTCTAGCTAAAAACTCCGTTTGAACAAAGTTGTTTACTAGTAATAAACTTTCAAAATACCAGATATAATCAATGCCGTCACTAAATTCGTACTAAATACTACTTACGTTCAGTCTCAACGCAAAATGTAGGTCCGATAGTCAGAAGTTAATGTCACAACAAAGAAGAATGGACTATTGACACACCTACTTTTAAAGAGTGGTCAAACGATGAAACCCACTACCAGCCGTAGTGGTCTAAGCGACTTCTCAAGAGTCCTTGGGGAGGACATTCGACATTTCATTAAGAACTCACCACAGTGTTTTATTATAATATACTAACATTTATCTTTTGCTAATTGAATATACTTAGGTTTCTACCTGTAGATATCGTTGGCTCACTGCTATTAGGTACAGAATCCTGTCAGATAAAAGTTCCTTCTATTTCGTCCATAACCGTTCGAATTCTTTGTTTACAACAACTAAGTTCTGGTTTGCTAACCTGTGGTTTATTAACCTCAAGGTTACGTTACTGTCCAAGCATCTGTAGATGGTGTATTTCTACCTCCTACTAATATTATCTGTCTCCTTTGGATGCCTCAAGATCCTATATGTTTATCTTATTCTTAAGCCCTTCCATATTCTATAGCAGCCTACATATTAATATGTAGTATTACATTCCCATACCTAGAATTTATTGTCATTAGACTAACTATGGTTACAGAATAACCATAGCTGCTCTATGTCTCATAGTTATGTTGGTACATCAACCTTATAGCATATGGTCAATTTTTCTCGTGAAAAGGCTACGAAACACGCTACTTTCATTTTCTAACCCACTGAGGCATAACCACCTACTAGGTACCAAGCTAATCGGCCGTGGCTTGTCCTTTCCAAATATTGCTGAAATATATTCAAGGCTTAAGTGTTAGTCTTCAACTTCTGGAGACACTCTATTTAGTTTGCCTTTCACTGGCTCAGTTCATATCTCACAAATCGACATTTTAAGGTCAGGGTAAACTTCAATTTCTCACACGCTATGGAATGTCCTAGTGGGGTCCCCCAGGGCTCAGTACTAGGACCTCTCCTCTTCCTGATTTATATAAATGATCTTACTCAACAGGTAACGTCAGACATACTGCTCTTTGCCGATGACGTGAAACTTTGGAGAGAGATACGCAACCAAGAGGACATACAGGCACTTCAGGAGGATCTGACTCGACTTCAAAGTTGGGCAGATGATAACGGACTTACCTTTAACACTTCAAAGTGTAAAGTAGTCCATCTGCGACACGTCTCAGATTACAGTTACAACTTAGGAAACTCCTCTCTAGTAGTATCCCAAGTCGAAAAAGATTTAGGAGTTCTGGTGCCCTACGACTTAAAGTCTTACGCCAACTGTGACAAAAATGCCTTTCGAGCAAACCTTGCACTGGTAACATTGAAGCGCATTTTTGGTCAGTTTGACGGGAGAACTTTCCACATAATCTTCAATAGTTTCATTCGTCCCCATTTAGAGTACGGGAACATAGTATTCCCTCCTACACTCCAAAAGGATAAGGACACTCTGGAGCGTATCCAACGGCGAGCCACGAAATCAGTTCGGGGACTCAAATTTAAACCTTACGATGAGCGCCTCCAATCACTCGACCTTTACCCATTAGAGTATAGGCGTCTTAGAGGTGACCTTCTAATGGCTTACAGTATCCTTAACACACCTAGACATCCTCTTAAACACCTACTTAAGCTTAGTCCCAACACTAACCTAAGGGGTAACACCCAGGAACTGGAGATACAACATAGTAGAACGGACTGCAGACACAATTTCTACTCCCTAAGAGTTGTCAAATGCTGGAATTCGCTGCCAGCTGAACTAGTCCAAGCAACTTCCCAGGAGTCCTTTAAGAGGCGACTTGATCTATTCTTAAGGACTAAGGATAGTATCTTACTATGATTTACCAATTCATTTTCTTTCTCTTTTATCGTTAATATACCTAGGTTCTTGCCTGGAGGTATTGGTGATCCCCTGCTACTAGACACGGAAGCCTGTTAAGCGAAAGCTTCTTCTATTCCGTCCGCAACCATTTGAACCACATTGAGCATCCTAAGCTAGAGATTTCCCTGTTATTCAGTTTGATAGTTACCACAGTGTACTAGGCACTCCTAAAGTTTTCATTCTTCATTCTTAACAAGTCAGTCTAGTCTACTATACTTCTCTGCAATAGCCTCTGTTGTATCATATAGTTATTCATATTCCCTTTTGTGTCTTGTTTTACCGTATTTGGCAAGTCATCTTCATATTTCCGTTTATCATCTCTGGTGTCGGCCTTTACTCGTTTGTTCGATTCTGTACATTGCTTTCTCTGATTTTGTTCGGCTGTTAACTGCTGTTCCCTGATCTACCATTTTGAATTGTCCCCAGACTGTCTGTGGTGATCCATTGTGCTTGTGCTTTTTGGGGCTCAGCACCTTCTGATATGTTGAAAATGTTGCTTATGCGACCAATATGGTTTTCAATAGTGTGGTCAGGTGGAACCCATGTTACATTGCTTATGAATTTCGGGGTAGAAATACCGTTACTTATGGTCATGTTGTTGACAGCATACAGACCTACCACTCACTATTCTCATTTCTTTCTTCCATTTCATGTTTCCCTTCGATGCATTTATACTCGGCGTTGTCCATTTCGACCTTAGCGTTTAGGTCCCACATCAGGATCGTCAGGTGTTTTCCTGGTTATTTCTCTAAAATGAACTGGTCTTTATCATATTTACTGCCATCATTTGTAGGTGAGTATGACTAGATGACAGTCACTACGGTCCCTTCCTTTGTTTTGAAGGATCCTCTAATAATTCTAAAGCCATGAGTCTTGAACTATGTTGGTGCTTTTGTGGTTCTTTGGACAGGATCAGTGCAACAGAGAATTTTCTCCTTCGTGACCAGAATACAGTGTTATCTCTTATTATGTTAATCTTTTCTGTCTAGACTATGTACAGTGAGTTTTCCTGTTTCAAATTCGGTCAGGTCATTTCTTTTCATTTCGCGTGCTATTTAAATGACCCTCCTAGTCTCTTATATTGTCTAGATATGTTTATCATTGTCCTGGTTGTCCACCTCTTGTCTTACAAAGGATTTTGGCTGTGACCATAAGGTTCTGTCACTCCTCTGTGTGAAGACCATTAAATTTTCAGAGTAAATTTCAACTGAAGTTTCGTTTGCTGGTGTTTTTTTTAGTGATGTTTGTGCAAATTAAGATTTCTAGCTCTACACCCAGCCTTCCCTTTTCACCCATGCTTGGTACCAACAATATTTCCATAGGAGCACCAGATTGAGTCTGCCCAGTACACAGAGTACCGCAAATTTTCTATTCTTGGTGACTAATTGTTTTATTTATGTGTCCTTATCGTTCTTTAAAATCTGAGAAAGTATTACACAAAAGTCAGTACCTAAGTTCTCAAACCAAGTTTGTTACTTTCCAATGTTACCTCTTCTAAAAAAATTAATGTCTGGTTAATGACTGTCTATTATAGGTAGTTTATTCTGGTTAAACTACTTATACTGTTTGTTAGTTAGTCCCATGTCAACCCCTGATTGTTTCACTTTTGTGTCAACTAGCTAGTGGTAATGTAGATGTGGCGAACTAATTGGCTAACAAGCATTCACATTTCAACTTTTACATTGCAAGTCTGAATCCCCCCCATTTATTATCCTTTATGTGCACGGATAGCCTAGTTACTCACAAAATTTGGTTTCATACTGAGTACATGGGTCTGTGCTCGATGTCTACTTTAATCATCGGTAAAGATGTATGAGTACTGACTTTTCTCACTGAAGCAGGTTAAATGATGGGTGACAAAGTTCACTTTAGCCTTCACATACTCACACCCTCTCTCTTCAATTCCTACTATTCCTTCTACATCGACTTTCAACTATAAACATCTTTTGATTTCCTCCTCAAGTGTCACCGTGACCAAGGATTCTAGTGCGCGCAACACTGCCCCAGGTCTACTGAAACCTCGCTCCAAACTACACATCGGAGCCTTCAAAGTACATACTCTGTCAAATCGGCCAACAGGCCTCCTCGGTTAAAACCCTCGAGTCTCGTACCACTGATGTATCCCTGTTAATAGTCTCCCATGTGCTGTTTGGCTAAACGGCTTCGTAAAAACTCGGAAGGATAGGGAAACACGTCGTTGCCTTTTCGTCATTTCTGCCTACGTTCCCACTGTATTTTATTTTATTCGAACACATAAATATTGGTATATAAGGGCACCGAATACATATGCGCCACACAAGTCACTTGATTTATGTGTGGGCCGTAATACTGCCCGGGTAGGTGGCTTAAACCGAACAGAAAGACATTTTGGTGGGTATTTTAGTATTCCGGCTCAGCGAACAGATAATGCTGATTGTCTGCTGCAACTGTGCTCAGACAATCGTTTAGTTTTAGGAAACTAATTTTAAGCATAAGGAGAGACATTGTTTAACATGGCGACCCCCTGCACCAAACCAACGATGGACTCAAATAGACCATATTGCCACTATTCATCGTTGGAGAGGGTTGATAGAAGACTGCCACTCATTCTGGAATATACATTTGGACTCTGATCATGCTGTAGTACGAGCACGAATTTGCTTGCGCCTCACTCGACGCAGAAAAACCACATTAAAAAGACCTATTAGAGTTGAACTCAGTGTCGAGAAAGCCAAAAGTAAATTTCAGGGACAACTGAGGTCACACTTAGACAGTTCAAAAAACGAGGCTGACCCAGATATTGCGAGGAACGATATACAAACAGCTGTGGAAACAGCAGCGACATCTATTGGTAATTTGAATAAAAGGGTTGCGAAAAAGCAATGGATTTCTACTAAGTCTGTTGCACTGATAGATTGTCTCAGTCTGGTTTCGTCTGTATCACATCCATTTGTTATGAAAATTAGGAGGATAACTGTAGTACATTTCCTTTTTCTAACACAAAGTAAAACTATCTTTCTGATTTTACGATTCCTTTTTCTATGGTTAAAAGAATATTAACTTTATTAATTAAGTATTCTTTGTTAAAATAACTCAAAATTTACCAGTAATAGTTTGGTATAGTCCTTTCAAAGGCGTTCATAAAACTTTTTCAGTGTAACAAGGAATGTTTTATCAAAAATAGGCTATATATATAACTTTATTTACTTGAAAGTACTCTTACTTTAGGTGAATGGAGTTGATGTCTCTTGAACAGAATATGTTTCCTAACAGTGATGATTGCAGTATGTTATTCCTATTTGTGAAGTATATTTTAACCAGACAATGGTTCAGCCAATCAAGATAGTGTACCTGCTATCCACGTAGATGATGTACAACGTATGGAGGCTCGTCTTTTAAAGTTGTTGGATGAATTTAACGCTGGGAAATCATCCTTTGGTAATGAACTGTCACTCTTATTCAGTAAAAATATAGGTCCAAATTGTCCTTATGAAAAACTTGATTCAATACGAAATCAGCAGGAAGAACTTATGCGATTGCATTTTGAGCAAGATAGGAAAATGATGTCGATCCTCGAAACAGGCTCAACTCTCGCGCGGCGTCCTGTTAGAGCGTAATTAACTATTGTTGAGATTATTCTTATAGACTTTTAACGGACGAAGGTCGGAAGACTACCAAAGCAAACATTGATGCACTAGTCACACGAGTAAGTATGTGTGCATTCTGCGTTTTATACGACTTCCTATTTTAACTTAAACGTATCCGTCTTTTGGCTCTACTTCTTTATTCATCCTGTCTGCTAGTTTTTTGTTATATATCCCAACCATTTTTCTTCATATATTATGCGATATTAGGACTTCATTATTCAACTTATAGAATCATTTGCCGTGCTAATTATTAGTGATCTTCAGGATTCACCATTCATATATCTTATTGCATCACGATTCCTTGTCTTATCTGTTGTGTCTTAAATCAGGGAAACGAATAATATTCCCTTTGGATTTCATTTCTTAGAATTGCAAAGGTCTAAAAACCTACTGAAATAACATTTTTTTATTTGAACTTCATTTCTAATTCGTTTAGACTTCTGATTTACATCTAATTGTTCATGAATTGCAGTCTATTCCATCTGCTTTGGTTTTTAGAGTCAAGTGCTATTTATTCATGTAATTTTGTAGTAGTAACTGTTATCGTCTCTTTTAATCAATTAAATGCATTATTTAATCTTCTGGCTGAAAGGTTATGCAGCAAACAATTAGAAACTGAGTATGTTATATGTAGGTAATTTTCCCCAATCTCTTAAAAAGTTTAGTCGCTAAAAACTAGGAAAAATCATTCATGTAAAAGTTTGAATTGCCTCACCTATTTGAGTTTTGGCAGTTAAACACTGTAACCTCACGCCAACAGTGTGACTCAGTGGTAAGTATATGAACCTGTTTTTATTTTTAGTTAAACACAAATATTGGTACAAGAAGTCACCAAATATATATATGCACCACACAAATCAAATGATTTCTGTGAGGGCTGGGATACTCCACGGGCTCACAGACCAAAGCAAGCGGTTTTCTGAGGGGGTCACTCCCCGAGCCTTTGAGCTAAATGTCAAATTCACAAGGCAGTGGAGCAACGTTAGGAGACGCAGTCCCATGGTAGCCCGTGACCAACAATAGGTTCGTTTGTTTTTTGTGGATCCTCCGTATCCATCAACCCGGCTAAAGCGCCGGACATTCGCTTTTCGTCCTTTTAATTTCGTAGACATCACCCCCCCCCTCGAGAAGGCAGTAAGTAGGACCTGTACTTGGTAAGCAAGCAATGTTTATTATTAGCATATCACCAGTCTTTAAATTTCTGTCGTTTATATATATATTCAATTATTGTTCGAAACAAAAGATATATTAAGGTAGCATACAGTACATCCCGTTCTTTTAATTTCTACCTCGCCTTGGGACCGTGTGAAAACAAGTGAGATCGGCGCATTACTTTATATTTCCTAGCGATTTGCAGTTGTATCGGGTTAACATTTGTCAGTGGATCAAAATTTCCTAGTTGGCTTTTGAAGATCATGTGACTCAGTTATTCAAAATGTTAGATCTGGTTCGAAGCAAAATGTAGGAAGCAATGTGCTTTTTTTCTCTTGGTGGCGTCAAAAGAATCCAAGGTCGCCTCAACTCTTTTTATGGTGATTCGATTATTTTTGGTAATCACTGTTACTGTCATTCATTTGTTACCTGACAAGTAGCTGTCACTATTCTGGTTGAATGAAAGCATTTGCCTCCTTACTCAAATCCAGATATACCAACTCAGTTGCCCGGTGGTTTTGTTTCTTGAAATCTGTTTGGTTGGAGGTTCAGGTCTCAGTGAGTTATTAACCCGTCAAACTCAGTCACTGCATTATTTACTCAAAGCAAACAATCGTAAAAATTACTGTTCTATCTTATCTCTCGTCATACCATTCTATGAATTTAATTGTAATATGTTTATTTTGTTACTCAGTAAGAAAATCCAATTATCTTTTAATCGTGATCGATGTATTATCTCACTGTTTTTTTTAGCTGGAGTCTCTGAGTTATGCAATGTAAGTTAATTTATCCTACTTTTATTATCAATGTTAGAATCAATATATAGATTGTATATCAGTTTCGTTGTTTTGCCTCATATGATTTTGTTTCATCGAGTTATTCATATTTATTTTCTCGAAATTCCAAGTTCTGAACTACATTAATGGCAGAGTTTAAATACGATTTCATTTTTACTTACTGAGGCTGACTGCCTCCGTTTGTTCAATGTTTTTCATACAAGATGGGTCTTTGAACCCGAATTTCTCATATCAAGATGTCTTAAATTATATCATGTTCCTCCATTTAAAGGCGCTGTTAAACTCCATCAATCGAAATGTTTGATAGCGCGATCGGTCACTGAATAAGTGCCTTAGTCGTTTGTCGAATCGCTATAGTTCTCATGGATGCGTGATGGTCTCTCTATCGTGTTGGGTAATTATCTCGATATTTTGATGAGATTTTGTCTTTTGGGAAACAGAACTTCACTTGACTTTCACAGTATTTCAAATCTATCTCTAGCGTATCTCGGGATTCCATCACATACGTAAATTAGGATTAGGTTTTGTCTTTTTCTCATATGTGAAAATGATTTAATACTCTGCATCCAATACATATTTTATGGTGAATATTTATTTCAATTTTCCTTTCAGACATAATCTTCACTATGCCAATAGACCTCGATCGTAACATTCGGAAAATTTTGTCCAACAAGAAGTATTATTCCTCTGATTTATATTTTATCTTCTAAAGTTGTCAGTTAATTAGTAGTGATAACTAATGTAACTTTGAGAATTTCAACAGCATTGACTATCGAGTTTTAGATTATGACCAGAATGAGGTCACGAAATGATCATGCGTAAATTGTTAGTTATTTGCCGTTCCAACTGTCGTCTGCTTTACATAAATGTAACGAGAAATTTCTTAGCAGAATGGATTTAATTCATTAATTAATTATTACTTAGTAACTCAGCTTTCAGTGACTTAAGCGTAATGGGATTCTTTCCCCCAACTAGACTCAGCGCAGCACTTTGGCTGTTAATTACCCATAAGCATACAAAGCTAGACACAAGGAAGAAAACATGAATAAATATACATTTCGTAATTACAAAGCAGAGCAACTAGTATCCAACATTTACACGATCTCTTAAAAATGTACTTAATTTAGCATTTATCGTTGTACAGAGATTAATGAATAGAAATGTAGTGACTGATTGTATTGTGAAATATCTGTATCATAAAATTATTATCTGCCCTCTTCAGACAAATAATCTTAAATGACATAAAAACATGTGAGAGTATTAACGTTATGAAATGTGATGATTACAATAACCAAGATGGCAGGAATCAAGCCTCATCAAAAGTTAAGTAGGAGAGTTTGTTGATGGAGTTACCATTTTAAATTTCCATCATTTGTATCGCAGTCAACATAAATGTTTTTGGTATACTGTTCTTTCACGTAAATAGTTTCATGGTCGGTGTTCAGTATATTTTGCGATTGTATATTTACTCGACCCCACTCATGACTTTAAAAAAGTAATACACTTGGACAATGCGTAACTGAGATCTTAAGTAACATAAGAGAACTGCCCTTTGTTACAATGCATAGTGAAGCCAACTTTTTTTCTCGTCTCTTTAAATATAATTTTCTCGATCGGGAAATGGTAGGGGAATAATTACATCTCATTAAAATATATCATATCTCAACACATCCAATCATCTCTGTAATGCGTTTGCTGGGAAATATCGTAAACACAAAATGAATACTGCATTCTTGTAATTAAGGATAGTTAATCGACCACGATCCTTACCAGTGTATTTCCTAAACATTATTTTGTAGTGGTCTATAGGCCTTTACAACTTGAATCCTTGTTAGCAACTCATATGGTGACTTTAAATATAACACGGCACATATATGCATCAAAATGTAAGGAATTTTGCAGAAACCTCAGGAAAATGGCTTTTATTCATCCATAAATATTCTTTTTTGAAGAAAATGCTATTGTCGAGCTATTAGTAAAACGGACCTTAAATTTATTCTCTTTAGTGTCAACCGTTTTTTTTAAGGCGGCAGCAGTCCGCTGTGCTTTCTGTATTTGGAACAGGACCTTCAAATCTACATATACTCGTTAAAATAGTATTCGATTTTAGGGGTTTCCGAAGCACTTCTTGTATATTTTGGGACTATTGATCCAGCACTTCTGAGTACTAGGTATTACAAATCGGTTGATGAGGCAGCGATGAATCTCTGTTGGTTGAGATGGTTAGGACATGTATTAAGCATTCCCATCTTCTAACTGCATCGACGTACGATGATAGCTGGTGTAGGACTAGGCTAGACTCAGTTATGTAAGCAGGTGCAGCCTAACTAGTTGAGGTCCCAGTGATTATCGTAACCCATGTTTAAAAACGTTGGATAACATGGTTCAAGATCGTTAGTATTAACGCAGAGGTATCCACTCCTTGTTGTCCTTCAAATCTTGGCTTTCTAATTTCCCCAAGTTTCTCCTTACTACTTCACATTTTTTTGAACGCCAACCTTTATATCCAATATTTTCCATTATCACTAATATAATTAAAATAGCAGTGTGTCACTGAACAAAAATGAATGGGATTCGGCGAAGGTTTCCTTTTGGACGAAATCACTTACTTAAACTGTACATTCGTATTTATGATTGTATCGTAAATGTATGTCTATAGAAGATAGGAAAAATTGATTCGAAACTCAAGTAAGGTGACGTAATAACTAGGGGGGTTGGAGAAGCATATAACGAAGATAGTGTACAGGTCAGAATTATGGGAGACAATTGTCCACTTTACAGATATGAAGAAAAACGGAAAACATAAAGGTCATAATAATTGGATTATAATCATGAGAAATTGTTAAAGGATAATAATGACTGGTCAAGGTTTAAGATTGCAAAACATTAATAAAAAGGAACCAAAACAAACTACAAAAGAGAATTAGAGCCAAGAAAGGAAGAGAGGCTGAATGTGTCGTTTTAGAACACAGAGTTCGGGCTTGAATTGGTGGATCGCTAACGCCTCAGCGGTGCATGAGTTTTTGATTTGATGTGCACAGAGTTGATTAGATGCTCCTGTATCGAACTAGTAATTGTTTTGCATTCACTTTCTTCCCTCAAGGATCAGGCAAATATGTCCCAATGACAATAGATAACAAACTACTTCAACTTCGACAGATATTCATTAGAAATGGCTACCCACTTAAATTCTTCGATAGAAACTTAAAAACGTGTATGATGTCCCACTTAATATCAAGGGCTCGACGAGTGAACCCTATGTTTAAAGACATGTCCATTGTCGTTCCCATACTGTCGGATTGCGTAGAAACCCCCCTTACCAGTTCGGAGTTAGTCACCAACTTTTCCAATTTGAAACATCAGTCCGTCCAATTGTACAGATCTTTCCGCATCTTCGTTGGTAAAGAATGCTAGGCAATCGTCCACGTGGTGCACCACGCTGCTATCATAGCCATTAGAGGATATTTGAGGCGTTTTTACCGATGCAAAGTTCGCATAGATGTGGGAGAACACTGCGTCGAAAGGGTGTGATGTCATATAATATTCCACAGGTTCGTTCCCGAAATGATTATTGTTATTACTAATGGCTTTATTTAATATTATATTTTGGTACAATATAGGATTCCCAGCCAGTCAGTCAGCTGCAACGTAGGACCAGGCACATATATGCATCGGTCCAAGTTGCCATACCTCATTAGCACAACAAGATGAACACCGGATTCATAGAAGTAGTTGATTCAGTGGTGGTAATATATAAAAGAAAGATTACATATAAAGAGATAGTACAGGGAGATAGAATTAGTTCGTAGAAAGAAAGATACGAAGCGATTTTATTCTCTTAGTTTAAAGGAAGACAGAGAGTATATACACCGACGCCCTTGTGATCGATTCTGAGCCATGCTACCAAGAATCCCCAACCATTGGTTACGATAGTCACACGGACCCCAACCAGGTAGTCTGAATCTACCAACATGGCTCAGACCAGAAGTTAGTGACTTCAAGCACTGGTGCCGCGTTTTGGTTTGGCCGCCTCTAACTTTCTTCCAATCATCCCTAACACCGGTTAGCATTGCGCGTCGTGGTAATCGGTGTTCAGGCATACGTAGCACGTGGCCTGACCATCTCAGTCGATGAAGATTCATAACCTCATCAACTGATTTACCATCCTTCCCTAATACCCTGCGTCTAACCTCACTATTACTTACCTGGTGATACCAGCAATATTTCTAAGGCACCTGTGGTCAAATACTAGTAACTTACGAGTATCTTCGACTCTTAAAGGCCATGTTTCACAGCCGTATAGTAGAACGGAACAATGTCATCTGCGTATTCTAAGTCAATAAGTGGACATCCTGGTAGGAGATGGGCGCCCGAGAATTCAGTCGATGAGAGCGTTATTTCCATCAGTAGATCTATGATGAAGTTAAACACAAATGGAGAAAGTGGACAGCCTTGACGGACACCACTTGAGGTTGCAAAAGCAGATGACAGTTCGCCATAAGCTCTGACGCGACTAATAGTGTTCGAGTAAAGAGCCTTCATAAGGTTTATGTACTTCTGAGGTACGCCTTTCAATGACAGACACTGCCACAGAACCTCTCGGTCAACAGAGTCAAACGCTGCTTTTAAATCAAGGAAGACCACTATTGTCGGACGCCGATAAGTATGCCTGTGTTCTAGAACCTGACGAATAGTGAATATGTGGTCGATGCAGCCACGACCAGGTCTGAAGCCAGCCTGATTCTTTCGTGTTTGCAGTTCACGAGTCTTAGTTAGGCGTCCGAAAATTACCGAGGCTAGTATTTTAGATACTATATTAGTTAAACTAATCCCTCTGTGATTGTCACAGGATGATTTTGATCCTTTCTTAAATATTGGGACGATAAGTGATTGTGACCAGTTAGATGGGATAACGTCTAACTCCCAGATTTTAGCTAAAATATTAGTCAACCTAATCGCTAAAACTAGACCACCATCCTTAAAGACCTCTGGGGCCAATCCATCTGGACCAGCTGCCCTTCCTCGTTTCAGATTAGCTATAGCCTTTTGAACTTTAGCTAGAGTTGGGGGACCTACTTCAATATTCCATTCACACTGTCTGGAAATAGAGGGTAGTTGTAGAGTAGCTGAAGGCCAGCTAGACTGCTCCTCAAAGTGTTCCGCCCATCGTTCTAAACGTCTGGACTGGGGGCAGATGAGAGTGTCGTCTTTTTCCGAAATAGTCTGACTTACACTTGATTTATTAATTCCAGTTTCTTTTATTAGTCTGTAGAGTTGTCTTGTATTCCCTATAGCCGCAGCCTCTTCCATCTCTTTTGCTTTCGTTGCCCACCACTGCTCACGGTCCTTCCTTAGACTTTTGCTTAACCTAGATCTGATTTCTTTACGCTCTTCATCGTATTCAAAACCTGATGGGATGAGTTTGCAAGAATCTATCAGTGTAATAGACCTTGAAGAAATCCATTGGTTCTTTGTAACCCTGTGGTTTGAATCACTAGTAGATGTCATTGCTGTTTCCACAGCTGCTTGTATACCTTTCCAAGCAACATCTGGGTCAGCCTCGTTTTCAGAACTACCTAAGTGTGACCTCAGTTGTTCTTGGAACCTACGTTTGGTTTTCTCGTTAATGCAGTTCTAATGAGTGTTTTTTGCGTCCAATGAGGCGTAAGCAAATGCGTGCTCGTATTAGGGCATGGTTGGAGTCCAAGCAGGTACTCCAGAATGAGCGACAATCTTCTATTGACCCTCTCCAACGATGACTGATGGCAATATGGTCTATTTGAGTCCATCGTTGATTTGGTGCAGGGGGTCGCCATGTTAGACGGTGTCCCTCTCCTTATGCTTAAAATTTGTGTTTGCTAAAAATAAACGGTTGTCTGAGCACAGTTGCAGCAGACGATCACCATTATCTGTTCGCTGTGCCGGAATACTAAAATACCCACCTAAATGTCTTTCTGTTTCGTTTAAGCTACCTACCTGGGCATTAAAGTCGCCTGCTATGAGTACTATTTCTGAACGTTTAGATTTCTGAAGAAGTTCAGAGAGTTTTCTGTAAAATCCATCTTTCACTTCATCTGAGCTGCAGTCAGTGGGAGCGTAGGCAGAAACAACGAAGAGGAAACGACGTGTGTCCCTATCCTTCCAGGTTCTTACGGAGCCGTTTAGCCGAACAGCGCATAGACGACTGTTAACGAGGATCCACTCTAATGGCGCTTGTTCTTCCCTCATGCTTAGTGCTATGCCTACACCTGCCAGTCCACGAGAACTAGCCATCGGGTCGCCAGATACACGGAGGGTGTATCTCGTCGGCTCTCTGTTTTGCCGAGGTGAGGTTAAGTGAATGACCACACTAGGATCCTGTATGCGTGTTTCGGAGACACAGCATACATCAATGGTACTAGATTCTAGGGTTTTAGCCAAGGAAGCTTTCTGACCGATTTGACATAGTGTGCGTACGTTGAAGGCTCCAATGTGTAGTTTGGACCGAGGTTTCAGTAGATCTGGGACAGTGTTTTGCGCATTAGAATCGTTGGCTGTGGTGACACTTGAGGAGGAAACCAAAAGAGGAAGCTTAGATTTAAAAGTCGATGTAGGAGGAATAATAGGAATTAAAGAGGGAGATTAATTATGAATACAGTGATTTTGAGTTAGTGTTTGAGGTACAAGGGTGGTTATCACTTCCCGGTCGCCCATACCGCTAAAAGGGTCTTCTGGAGGTGCCTGAAAGGGAAATTGGGTTAGAGGTGGTCTTAGTGACCTGAGAGCGTGACCGCAGTGCCAAAGGGACAGCTGCTTGAGGTCAGTCACACACGACCTTTTTATGAGTAGTTTGTGTGTTAGCTCCGTACTTGTTGAGACCTTACCGCCGGAGACGGATGTCCGTGGGATAAGGCGAGGTGTGCATTCTTAGGGTCGACCTTTTCTAACCCACCCCTCCTTGTGGGAAGGCAGCATCGCTGTTGTGCTGGTTGTCTGAAGGAAACACCTTACTGCTGTCACACCTCTGTACAGTCAGCAGTACGACTTCGCCGTAGATTCCCAGCACGAGGTATTTTAACAAGTTTCTCTTACAAAAATCGAAAAATAGAAAAGGTGACTAGGAACCTGTAGTCGTACGAAACATGTTTTTCATATTCTGAATATTTTTTTGAGTAATTCCTATGTTTAATTTTCTGAAGCAAGAGTGGACACTTTCCATGATTTTCGTATACTTTAGGTGGGACATGAATTATACAGTGATCCGAGTTAAACAATGGAGCACGTTTACGAGTCACATGTGCCCACATCAATAGTGAGAACACAGTCTAAATGATCATCCAAACGAGTGGCAAAATCTACTATATTTTGGTGACCTAGTGATGAAAGGAAGCTACAGTCACATGAATTGAAATCACAGCATACAATATAAAGTGAACCACTGAAGGCAGTAACAGTGGATTCAGTTGATTCATCAACGTAAACAGATGTGCAGTCTGGAGTTACGTAGATTTGGGTAACATAAACATGTGTATTTATTCAGGTGTTTTGGACGGCATCTCAAAGTTAGACAATCGATAAAGTCATTTGAAAACTTGAAACATGCAAAAGTAAATCGACACGACTTCAAATTTACAAACGTAGCTACACCGCCACCGTACGTCATTATTGCTTGATCGGTTCTGACGATAGATATTGGAATCACATAGTGATACTGTAGGGCCAGTGAAATGTCACTAAGCCCTAACCAAATCATCCAGCAGTTGGATGACTGGATATCGAACCGATCGTTGATCCCTATCAAGCTCAAGGAAGACCAACGCGCGTAAGTTAGTCATACGCCATGGACTGGCCCATGCGGTGATGGTCTTACTTTCGCTTGTATCTACTTTAACTAATATATTTCTGTGATAACTTCCTTTGCGTTGTACAGTCTTCAAAGCATCTATAGTACCTTGGTACATCAGTCGGGTAGTCCACGAAAGGTGCTGACCACGAGGTGTGACTTCGACGTTAGCTGATTCGTCACACTATTCCCGTCTTACTTTGGTAGGCCCCCAGTTATTCGACATAGATCATCTACGCTGGTGATCCACAATACTAAGAAATCTTGTAGATCAATTGACCAAGATTCTTGAATTGTGTTTTGACTTAGTAGAAATTAAAGATAGTCCACCTTGTTAATTGGCAGTTAGAATTTAGCAGCTTGGGAATCGACATATGACTAGTGTTCATTTTCTTTAATGCATCACGTCTCCTTTTGTACTATTTTGGAAACTCATTAAAAGCAGGCTGATATGGGAGTCACTGCAGTCTAAAGTTATTACACTGGGTCCATATCACTGCTATCTTACGTGTAACTTACTAATGAACAAGCGATGTGTTAGGGCCAGCGAGGATACGATACATCAAGGTATCATCCTCGTGACTCTTCCCGTTATGCACTAATACTAAATTCACAACTTCATCTTCCGGGAGCTATACACGCCGTAATGCATGCACAATTCTCAAATGACCGTTTACTAATCGTGACGCTTAGGTATGCCAACGGAAATCTGAGCAGCTCTACTTACTAAACTGATCTGCTTCATTGAACGCTTTAATCACTATAGTTAAATATAGTATGATTATATCGACCTAAATTAATTATACGATAACCAAAATCAGTAAATTAAGGTGTCATAATTGTTTCATCTGCACAAACATGTTACTCAAAGTCGTGATGTGTGGACAATTAAATCCAAAACACGAACTATAGGCTAATATGATTTACCTAACAGAGGTCAAACAATATTGTTTTGAGATTGAAGGCAACAGTTTACAGCACAACAAATTTTTCTCCAATATCATTATTCATTGGAGGCCTACTTAGAAAACAACTATGTGATGAAATTTATTACAATTTAGGATATCATTCCAGCATGCAACGCGTATACGGAGTAACGCAGACATGTGAAAGAAGAATTACAGCCTGAGCAAAATTTGCAGCATAATCTAGTTTTTTTTTTAATTAAAAATACATCATAATATGGCAAGTTAAATCACTACATGAACGTAAACATGGCCGTTATTCCACTGAGCGATACATTCCCAATCAACCAATAAAGGGGAAAATGCTTTAGTAAAGAAAGGGGAAAACGCGCCAAAATGTCGTCTGTCCGGGGGAAATAATGCGGATTTCCCCCTTTTTGTCGACTTGTCGCCGAACTGTCTACTTTTCACCTAAATATACTCGGAATTGCCTGCTGTTCGCATAAATGCACACAGAATTGCGCGTTTTTTATCCAACCTTAAAATCGCCATTGACATTACCCAAAACGTCTCCGAAATTCGCCTTTATTTCTACAACCAACCACAGTGAAACTGCAATGGATGGGAAAAGCGCTATATATGTTTAAATATTTTTATTTCAAAGGAAAAGCGTATTATTTTACAACATAATAGCGGAAGCTTAAGCATCAGTCGTTTGTCATTTCAATTGTAATTGCCAATTCGTCGTGCTTTGAGATCTGCAACAGAAGAAACATGTGATGTGAACCTAATTTGGTTAACATGACAACGTTGAGTTTGAAACCACCCCAGCGAAATCTCGTAAGCTTTACATAAACGCGACTGTATAGGTTAAGTGATTAATAGACATAATGAGGTGTTAAAATAAAATACAGATAGCTTGCTGCAATATTTAGATGGCAGGACTAGGTGGCAACGCTTTAGGGGTATCGTCCACTGATGGGGGTTGCGATCACTTGAAGGTCAAACTGTCTCAAGATGATTGGTGCGTCACATCGACAACTCGTCAAGTTTTTTAGAGGCAGTCAAATCAAGACATTTTTAGATTTGAATTGAGTTCAGCCACACTATGTCTGATAACGTCCATCCTTCAAGTAACGAAGATGATGTCATCGTGATGATGCATGATATAGGACGAATCTTCAATGATATTATGTTATCTCGGAGATTTACAAGTTGGGACAATTTTGAGACCTGTTTGAAAGAAGTACATAAGTTAATATGACTTCTGTGGTTAATGATTATTTTTGTAGTATACGTATACTAGGTACGTTATGTCAGTTTGTAAAAAGAACAATGATGACCCAAATCTAAAACGCGTTCACAGTGGTACCCAGGTTGTTGAAATCACATTGTAATTAATTGAGCTTAGACATTAAAAATATCAATAACATTTTACAACGTGTTCAAGCAAACACTGAAGTTAAAGTACTAAGTGAACATGGGAACATATCTATGATTTGCTTCAGTCGTAGGGAGCAAGTAGCTGTTTACCACGCGTTCCCAGAAGTAATATATATCGACTCGACTTATCAGACCAACAAAGTTGGGTAAGTAACGAATCGCAATTTATTTATCTTACAGTTTTCCACTGTTCCAGCTAGTGGTGACTGATAGTCTTGGGCAAGGGCACACTGTTATGTATGCTCTTTGCAAGCGAGAACGACGAGATGTCGTAAAACTATTGGAATGCTTCAAAGATATAATATGCTGTACTTATGATACACACACTTTTGTTATGGATTCGGCAGCAACCGAAATTTCAGCAGTGCAGTCTACGCACAGTCATGCCGACATAGTATACTATGTCGGCATGAACAAAGTATACTTTGTTCATTGCATGTCTTAAGAGCATTTTTCAGGAAGGTAAGTGTTAGCTGTTCAAATTATTTTCTCTTGTTCCGAAATCCTGATGTATGTTGTTGGTACTTCACGTGCACGATGTGCTTGTGAGCGTTTCAATGACTACATGCTGCCCTGTGGTCATATTCTGTATGCACATTCTAAAGATCTAATAATTGGAGGTAAGTGTGTGTTCCTTTGTCTCTATAAGCATTGTAGACTTATTTCGACATAGCAGCCGGTGGACAAGGAAATATTTAATGGACTTGGTTCTTCGTGCGATGGACAACATGTCAATCTCTACCGGGAGTGATGATCTGCTAGAGAATTTCACTAACAACTACCACTCAATCCATGCTCTTAGTGAACCCTTGGCAAGTAAACTCATCCGTTCATGCTTCGAAGCATCTGAAGACATATGCGCACAAGTGATGAGTTCAATCGGTGCTAATGATGAAGCTACATCGTCAGAATCCATTGTTAACACTGACCATAGCTATGCTTCTTGATGACAAGAAGTTCTAATATTGTAATCTTTTTAGTTTTACATAAATTTATTTATATGGGCATTAACTCATTCTTATAGCGTTACGGTAGGGAGAGTGTACTGTGAAGTCTTATGTCGCTGTGAAAAAGGGATGTTGTTTCGCGTTCTTGTGTAATAATTAGCAGTTTAGCGCACACGCGATTAGTTATACGCACTGTTTACCAAACACTGCAACTTTGAACATGATTTACTATACTACTAGGTCGAAATTTGACTTGTCACGATAGGTAAGCATTGCCGTAATTAAAACACTGATGTGTTATAAATGAGAACGTTTATTAAAGTTAAAACCCAACGAAAATGATCCATTAATGAATAACTTTCAGTTCTTCAGAATTGTTCCAATTAGGTCGGTGAACACTTGCGAAGCCAGCTGGAAATAAGATAGACAGGAAATAACTATTACAATATAAATGTCTACCCAAAACTAATATAAAAAGAGAAACCGGTATTCAATTACAAATCGAGAGTGCACTTGGTACATCACGCTTATTTGCTTTATATATATATATATAAAGACTGCTATGTGAACTTACTTTGAATCGTCTTGTATAATCTGCAATTATTGGTGCCTTTTTTATTTTAGTCTCACGCAAGGTATAATTAATTGTCATTTACGGCATCAGCATATAAGCTAGCCAGGCCTTCGGTGATTTTCGAAGATCATTATGTACGATCTCACACAATCTGGTCACCTGAGATCAAGATATCTTGATTACCCAATCGTACTTATTTCTGCTATTGGCTATCTTTGCAAGAATACCGGCAGCCTGAACATTGGAACTCTGTTCAAGAGATAATATACTAACTCTAAGCTAATTAGCTTTATAAAGCAATCTTAGCTTACTCTCTGGTAAAATCTCCACATAATTGTAACTCTCTCGCATAATTATGATTTATTTCCTGCAATATAATGATTTGGTAGCTTATATATCTAACTGTAGAAGGTGATATTAACATAATGGTATGTGTTATAACCATCTACAGCACATACATAATATTGACAACACTGAGAACAGCTAATATTTTCACTATTAGCCTATTTCTGCCATAAAAGTCGAACAAAACAGTGGAAATCAGCCAAAACTGTAATACAGAAGGGAAAAACGATAAATGTTATCATGGTATCGTTAGTTGTAGCGCAGTTTTGGTAGCCTTGACGACAATACAATTTTTATGACAATATATGCTAAGATAATATCATTTCATATAAAAATAAACGATTTCTCTGCCCTGTTTGTATAGTTGAGTAGAAATAATCGCCAGTCTGCGATGCGAATATGAAAAAACTATTATAGCAGCACCTGATTAATGAATTTCAAGGACTTCGCGATACCATGTAACGCAAAATGAAAAAACCCCTTTTCACTTAATTATGAAGACGGAAAATGATTTTTCAAATTTAATTATAATGAATTTAAAATTTTGGCTGTGAACAAAGCAGAAATGAAGAAGTAGCGCAAAAAAGTGTCGCGATACCCCTGGAGCGCTGTCAGGACTAGGTAGCCCAGATATTTAAGCCGGCCGCCACCACCATCTGAACACCAAAGGAAACGTAGTGCTCCACGATCAGGCTTTAAGACTATTACCCGCAAGAAAATTCCTTCTACATGCGGCGAGATGACGACCGGTTTTCTGCAGAGACGTAATATGACACTAACTGAATATGCTGTTGTATCTAGTCCTTAGTAGAAGACGTTATTCGAAGACATATCATTCACCTTAGCAGCATGTTCCAACGCTACTCACACTACCCCTAGTTTCTTGAGGTTAACATTGCATGATGCGGCAAACATAACTGTGAATGGTGATGCGGGTTGATGTTCATCCCTGAAACTACAACCACATACCCTTTTTCGATCGTCTGGTGTATGCACGTGTAGCTTTAGTGAAGATCTTTATTGTAAATAAGCCGACGTCTCACGATTATTATAACTCGCCCATCGAGTGTGTAACCCCCAGAAACCACATTTCTCGTTCAAACGACTTTGAACGACCTGACATGAGGTGGGATTTTCGTAATTCGATTGCTATCGGTTTTGAAGATTCCACGTGTATTCGGAGTTTGACAACGCTTCCAGCAGTAACATTTTCTACTACGAAACGTACCCAACAAGTGAAATCAAAAGTCAGGAGCAAGGAGGTTTGAAGATATATTTGATAAGCTATCAATATATCGAGGATCGTCTGATCTAATCTGGCCAGTGAATGCGGTAGCTGTTGAGTACGGCGTTCCCACACGTGATCTGGTGCGGATGCCTGACCGGGCGCCTTCAGTTATATGAGTCCATTGAAACTAATGTGGTCAGCATCGAATGTCGAAAACTTACAGAGCTATTTATATTGGGGATTTATTTACCACTACAGATCACTCCGCCTAATGGGGTAGTGATGACCCTAACACGTGACCAGCCAGAAGCTTAAACCTAAAGAGTTTTTCTTTCGTAAACACTCTTCTGATAGCTTGCTAGGTTTAGCAGCGTCTGGTCGTCTTTCCTTACTATAAGGGACCATGAAGTAAAATATAGTAAAAAAAGAAAAAGTACAATGAAGATTTCCGTTTCTTGCATACTACGTCGTTCTTTTTATCGTCTTTTCCAGCCAGCCTGGAAAAGAAAAAATATGTAAGTGCATGTCGAAATACACTCGTACGCGCTTAAAACACGAAGCGGGCGAAAAAATGGAAAATAAACTCACGCTCACGTAATAACGTAAAAAGGATTTTTATGGTGTGTTTTTTTTGTTTTGTTTTTTTGTCTTGAAACAAAAAATATTACTTTTATGTGGCCCTTCATAAACCGAGGTAGTGAATATTCACTCATTCTTTCGTTAAGTTGCCTGGTAATACGCCCGATATAACTGTCTCCAATAGCTGCTGAATTTGTAAATGCACATTGAGTAAACTAACTTAGGCAACTTATACTTCATTTGAGTAGACATCGCTGATCGACTCGAGAAGGTCAATACAAGATTGGCTATGTAGAATGTCCTGCTAAATACTTTCGTTAACCTATCTTTCTGAGTATCACTAGCCACATCTCCGTTGAATTGTAGTTTCATGTATAAAGGCTTCTTTCGAAAAATCGAAATCTCCGACTTTGTTTTCATGTTATACACGTACTTATTGATGAACTTACCGGGGTAGCCGATCTCTGTCAATGGGTTGTTGATCCTGGCACATCTTATTGATAGCGGTCATAATGCAGATAAATCGGAAGGATTTCAAGTGCTCTATCGTATACCTTCATCATTTCCCAACGGAGATCGATCCCATCTTCTACATATAGCTGAAGCTATAGGGATTCGTACATTTAACACCAACTTATGTGTACAGAAGGAATTCGTGACCCCCCTATCCCTTCCATGGTATTTTATAACTTAACAAACGACTTTTTTATTCTTGTTATTGTTACCATTATTTTCACATCCGGTATTCGTTTGTGATTTTCCGGCTCTCTCCGTTTGTGTTCTTCACTATCTAATTATTTACGTTCTTCTTATTACGTAATGGTTCTAATGTTTTGTGATGACTAGTTTAAGTCTATTCACCCACGTTTGACCTTCTATCTCCAATGTTTAACTATTGTTATGACTTTTGTTGTAGTGTTTTATTGTTCTTACTACTGTTACTACACCTGTCTTCCTACTATTAGCTTGTACTTTCACCCAATATGTGTGGTGACTTGTTCTACTTCATTGTAATTGTTGACCCAAATTGCCTTAATTGGTTTGAAGTGTATATCATGTACATCATAGTCAAGCCTGATGACGTTCTAATTGAAAACAATTGTTTGCCTACGTGTTTTATTCTAATTTTCACAACGGTAATCTTTACTATTCTTCCGATTGTACAGAAGGAAAATCGATATGGATAAAGTTACCTTCTAAATACGCGGTTTTGCTGCGATTGATGCTGATGCTATCATTAGTTCCACTTTTATCGGTTACATGGTACTTAGTTTCACGCTTAAGAACTTTGAAGGGTCATTCATATGCTGTTTCTAGAGGTCATCGAAGTGAGTTGCGACGTACAAATACGTGTGTGCTATATCGCACGGCAGGTTGAAAGAAAACATCAGTTGATTGCGGTCAAGTGGAAACAGGTTTAACCGGACGCATTGCGTTTTTAAGCCTACTTGTGTAGGAGGCTAGGTCCATACTTATTGGAAAAGACGAAGAATCCACGAATTTTCCTGGAAGTTGGAGTGTCGTTCCATAAACGAGTTGAGACTCAGTGTATCGAATGTCAGCTTTCACTGCGTTGCGAATACCTAGTGGAAGAGCGTCGGTCCACTATGAAACGATTTCAGATGATAGTGAAAACGTTCTGCCAACCCGTTTGCTTGTGGGTGGCAGGCGGTCATTCGGAAGCAAGTGATTTGTAATAGTGTGATAAGGCAACGGAAATGTCCAGATTCTAACCGGCGTCCACGATCTGTAGTAATACTTGAGGGGCAATCGAAGTTTGCCACCCACCGTTCGGCCATTGTTTCAGCGGCTATGTCCTTGATAGGTACTGCTTCTGACCATCGAGTGAAACGGTTTACGCAGGTTAAGAGATAAGAGTGTTCATTTGAATCTGGTAAAGGTCCTACCACATCCAGATGAAGATGGTCGAAGCGAGAATCGTGAGCCTTAAAAAACGTAAGGGACATTGGTTGTGTTTATTCACTCTAGATTTCTTACAGCTTACACAAGAGAGTGCTCACTCCCTCACGTCTTTCTTCATACCAGGTTAGAAAAACCGTTCTGCTATGAACTTGATAGTTGCACGAACACCTGGATGAAAATGTTTGTGCAACGCATTGAAGACGTTACGTCCATAATGTTTCAGCACGATTGAGGGTTCCTTACCTGTAGATGTGTCGCATATTAAACTTTCCTTACTTGTTTACAACTGTTTAGTGTGCAGTTTTGGGGTTGTTGAGGATTCCTCGTGCTGAACATCAGTGTTTTCTTTTCAAAGCTGGGCGAGTTTGAATTGATCGGTTCTTTGGAAAATTTTCAAGAACGTTATACGAGACAAGACGTTTGCAACTACATTGTTTGCTCCAGAAATGTGTTGAATGTCTGAAGTAAACTGCGAAATGTAGTCCAGTTGTCGAGACTCACGAGTTGAGTACTTGCCTGAAGATGCGCTTAAAGTGAAGGTAAGAGGTTTATGATCACCAAAAAGAGTGATTTCTCTGCCTTTAATTGAGTGTCGAATGTGCCGTACGGCACATTACTTAGCTAAGAGTTCTTTACCAAAAGTGCTATACCTCGATTCAAAGTCTAACAACCGTCTCTAGAAGAATGTCAAAGGTTTTCAGGTGCCGTTAACCCGTTGTTTTAAGACCCCTTCGATCGCCGAGTCGGATGCGTCTAATGCGATTGTAATGGGTGCTTTGTTATCCTGACGTTCGAGCATGGTTGTTTTTGCGATACGTCCCTTAATTGTGAAGAATGCTTTTCGAGCGGTATCATCCAAATTGATGAAGTTCACACACCCACGAAGTTGGTCGCTTACCGGTATCATAAGAGACGCGCAGTTTGGTATGAACCGTCTATAGAAACTTACTAGTCCGGTAAACGTGCATAGTTGCTTGAACGTGGTCAGTTCTGGATAATCCGGAATGGCTGCCACTTTGCTTCTCAGAGGTCGGATGCCTTGAGCACCAGTAGTATGTCCGATGTAATATAAGGAGTCAGTTCCGACTCGGTGCTTCTGAATGTTTACTGTAATGCCGTGCTTTTGTAGTCTTTCGCAAACAAGGTTTAGATGCTGGAGACCAGATTCTCTGCCCGGACTTGCAATTAAGCAGTCGTCAACATACACATGTACAAAGTTGAGATCACAGAAAGCGTCATCCATGAACCTTTGGAAGGTCTGAGCAGCATTTATTAGGCCAAAAGGCTTGCGCGAAATGTCGTAGAGACCGAAGGGATTTATGATAGTGGTTTCAGGAATGTCGTCAGTGGCCATGAGAATTTGGTTACACGCGATCGATTCCGATTCGCCGCCTGTAATTTGAAAACTGCTTCATGCGGTCGGTCGTTGGAATTTACTGTAAGAACGCCTACTTCTGCGCCAGTATCAACGAGGTAGAAAACTTTCGTTATGACATATGTGACGTAAAACAGACATCTGTGTTCGCTCTCCGAGGTTGCATTTAACGAGTGCCGGCTGGGACGTTTCCAAAAGGGCATTAACTGAAAAAAAGCGGATTCATCGTTTTTAACTTAAGTACCTTAGGTGTTTGTTCCGTCATGGTGAAATATGAAGTACAAGAATTGACGAGGAAAAGAATATATAAGTCCAAAAAACACGGACAAAAATATCACAATATATAAAATTCAAAATAAAGCCATTATATATAAAATCATAAAAGGGACAGGTCCACAGTTTGCTAGTTGGTGAACCGGATCACTTAGGGCTCACCAATGAAGATGCCAAGGTATTTGGAGTTTCACAGCGTTTTGATCAGTAACATTTTCTACTATGAATCGTACCCACAAAGAGGAGACAAAAGTCAGGAGCGACGAGGTTCGAAGACATGTTTGCAGGCTATCAATATATCGGGGATCAACTGATCTAGACTATCCAGTGATTGCAAAGGGTTGTTAAGCACGGCGTTCCCACTCACGAACTGGTGCGGATGTATTACCGAGCGTCTTCAGCTACGTGAGTCCACTAAATCTAATGTGGCCAGCACCCAATGTCGGAAAAATACAGAGCTACTTATTTTTGGGATTTATTTGCCTCTACAGTTTGTAGGGCGCCAGTTGTGTTGGACGAATAATGGGCGTCACCATGTTTAAGTGATATTTCGCTGCAGCAAAACCAAAAAATCATTACGAAGAACATAGATTTAACTCTCTCTGTTTTGTAGTGCACATGTTGGACCTATTGTTGATTCGTAACTTCTCAGTCTCCCTACATTATTAGCCTTATTTTTGGTGTTATTTAGTGATTGACATACAGTTGTACTAGAAGTATTAATTCACGAATAGAGATTGCCAAAAATAAGGAAATCTTAAGTTTTATAGATAGTATCAGCTAACCAGGCCTCAAGTGACTGAAATAACTTACACTTGAAACTTTCCCATGGTCTCCAAAGCACAGGTTGACTTTTATGTTCAAATTATTAACGCAATAATGATTTCTGATTGAGAAGTTGCTATTTGTAAGTTTAAAACATACCTGAATAAATGGAACTGGAGTGATTATTTTGAGAAGCATAAAAAATATTTCCGGGACAAAAATGTTCAACAAAAGCCTATTACTATGAAATATCTTTCTAAACAAGACGATAGATGTATGTTGTGTTCAATTTTGCCATAAAATGTCACATTATGAAAACTATGAGTGGAGTAATTTTTAACTAAGTATTTCATCTTTACTATTTTTATGAGCATAAAATTTATTTACACGTTTATATTCACGTAGCATAGTAACTGTAACACCATGGTTGAAATGTGTTTAGTGTAGACACTTTACCAAATAGTTTCTATTAAACAGTAACATATAGACATAGAAGCGTAAAAATGAACACTGGATCATTAAATGGTGGTCATAAGTAAAGTATAAAAGCTGGAAGTTAAATAATTAATTTTATAAGCTCACTGTGCACGCAGCAAATATGCATAACTAAACTAAGTTGTACATAATCATCTAATCCAAGTATTGTTTTGAGTATAAAATTACTAAATAGGCGGTCAAAAATGAAAGGTCAAATTTTATTAATTGACCGAAACTAAATGAAGTTAGTTTCTACCATCTACGACTCAGTGTATAGTTGTACGTATATGTTGATTAGCACAGACATTCTAAAATATCCCTTGATAAAGTGAAGCTTAAAGATAACAAGGAATTATGATTTAAATAATATTTTATAGATGAAAAGTAACAAATGATAAATCTAGTAAAATTATACACACCAATGAGTCTTAAATTCTTGGACGTGCTAACTGATAGCAGATAGTTTAATAACTTACCAATATGCCATTCGTTTTCAGAACAGACAGTAACTAATAAGACAAGAAGAAAGTTGAAAAATGACATTTCAACACATTTGAAGGGTTTCCTGTTTGTAGTCAGCTCCAACGAAGGATCAATTTTCTTGTACACCTTTCTCGGAGGTGTATATACATATATTTGGAGGATAAATTATGTCACTTTATTTATGAGGTGATATTTAGATCAGTAAATTTTTTACACTTGGTAGAAATAACATTAGTAATAATTTTGCAGACTTCTTGTTATGAAATTACTATGGTTACTAAAACAAAAACAAATCACTACAGAAGAACATCAAAATTTATATTAGCAATTACGTCAGCTTCCTTTTAAGCAGACCTAAAGGCTTTTATGGTAAAAGTTGGTATGGAAACGAATCACTGGTCATCGTCAAGTTTCTTAATTTAACATAGGACAAATAATAATTTATGATAATTAGCCTCTAATGCATACTTATAAGTTGACGAAATTTAATCATTCAGTTTAAATTGGACGAGATGAGGCAACAGTTGACGTTCTTATGTCTGATAAAAAATATAAATTCCACCGAAAAATTAGAAAATAAAATTTTCTTGAATAAGATGATACCCTGTAACCAGTGATCACCAGGTGACAACACGTTCAGGGATAACATGTTTTTAAACTGAAGTATTGGAAACAAGATTTTGGTAACATTCAATTTTTTAGAGAATCCTGTTAACTCTGGAACAGATATACTAAGCGATACAAAATAGAAATAATCAACTCCCAAAGTCACTAATGTCAGTCAGTTACAACGTAGAACGTATACGTATGTAGCGTGGTGTCGAGTTGAGCTGAACTATGAACACCGCTACCAGACTACTTGCCAATAGACCAATAAAATTCCGATAGGCCAAAATATAAGAAGGCAGATGATTGTAGTAGTCGTATATATTTGTTGGCAATCTCGTGGTATCGAAAGAATACCGAGATCGTGCCAAAGGAGTACAAGCGTGGTTACTGAGCGTAACCGGGTTCGTACAAGTTCGAAGTCAACGGGAGAGTAAATATAATGGCTGTCATTAGCACAGTAAAACAGTCACTGGTACAATTGGTTATAATAATAATTGTTTTCATCGAACCAATCGCGTTCTGTTGACAAAAGTAGGTCACTACAGGAGCCCCCCGCTAGAAAGGGTTTACACTTTCGATAGTTAGCGGTTTGATTCGTGGGACTGATCGGCAGAATTGCGGTTGTAGGACGGAGGAAATTGGCGGAACAGGAAGTGATCATTGATCCTCGAGTTGCCAACGAAGGTCTTTTGCGCAGAACGGTACCAGGAGAAGTGTGCTGTATTTGTTGGTCGAGTTAGCATACCACACCAGAGTGGTTTGTATCCAGAATCTGATGATTGCGTTCGTAGGGATGTGGACAAGAAAACGCTGCAGACGTAGGACAAAACCACGTTGAGCCAAGAAACCGGACGCGACCATAACTACCAAGCGTATGCCAGGCGAATTCGAGACCAGATAATCGACTGAGTGCGTTGACAAGAGCGTGGGTGGCCAAACCAGCTTTCGCCAAAGTTGACTGAAGTCGACGTTATCAAATGGACGATGGTCGGAGGCGTGGGCTCAGGATACAGAAAAAAAATCAAAAAAAGAAAAGTGTAGCATGCGTGTAGTATAGGAATAATCCTACACCGTATCCGTTATTGACTGTGCGGTTAGTCGCGAAAGCGTACGGGTAATCGTACTTGGCGACCGGAACGTGAGACGGTAGTCTCGTTCGTACTTCGTGAACCTGCGATCTCATCCGAGGTCAAGGGCGGCGTGGTCTGCCGATCTGGACGTGAGACGGAAGTCTCGTCCGTAGATGGTGCAGATGACGCAGGCTGTTGACCGGGACGTGAGAACGAGGTCTCTGATGTATCTAGCGTGGGATCCGAGGTAGATGTAGAGATCCCGCTAGTAGGTTTGATAGGTCTAGCATTGAGTCTCAAGTTATCGGGTAGGGCACTGTCATCGACGTGTGCTGGTTTGAGACGATCAATGCTGACGATCTCGACGCGGCCGTGTCGATCAACCTTGAAGGTCTTTTCGTGACGAGAGATCACGTGAAAAGGGCCTTCGTAAGGCTGTTGCAGAGGATTGCGTACCGAATCTACTCGTGTGAAAACATGTGAGCAGGTAGATAACTCTCGAGGGAGAGCGACCTGTCGATGTTGTATTCGAGTTGACACCGGAGACAGCGTTCGCATAAATGCAGACAGTCGATGGACGTAGTCTGATTTACCGAAATCATTACTGCTCCGTGGTGTGAAGAATTCCCCAGGCAGACGCAATGTCGTGCCGTATACAAGTTCAGCGGCGGAACATTGGATATCTGCCTTCAAAATCGTTCTGATGCCTAAGAGAACGAGCGCTAAGGTTTCGTACCAATTGTCGTTGTCGTGTGCTCGGAGAGCACTTTTAAGTTGGCGATGAAACCGTTCAACTAAACCATTCGATGCTGGATGGTAGGCGGTAGTGCGTATGCGTTCCGTACCAAGCAGTCTGGTCAGTGAGGAGAATAACGCGGACTCAAATTGTTGTCCTTGGTCAGTCGTGACAGTCGAGGGACAACCGTACAATACTATCCATCGTTCTACGAAGCGGTGAGCAACTGTCTCCGCCGTGATAGACGTGATGGGAATAGCTTCGGGCCATCTTGTAAAACGGTCAATGCACGTGAGTATGTGATCATACCCATGCGATGGTGGCAATGGTCCTACAATGTCTATATAAACGTGATCAAAGCGAGCATCAGGCGTAGCGAACGTGTCAATGGGGGCAGCTACGTGCCTGTGCACTTTTGATCGTTGACACTGTAAGCATTGCTTTACCCACATACGAACATCTTTATTCATGGACGGCCAGACGTATCGTGCAGCGATGAGACGTAATGTGGCTGCGATACCTGGATGAGACAATCCATGAAGGGCATCGAAGACGAGACGGCGATAGGTAGAGGGTACGATGGGTCGAGGAAGAACGGTAGAAATATCACAGGATAGTATCTGAGCTAGTAGCTAGGGGTACTTCCTGACACTGAAGGGACGAAGATTGTGGTGCTTCTGTACAGACAGGATCGTTTGCTTGCGCGGCCGCCATAGCAGGAAGATCGAGCACCGGTAAGGTAACTGCATTCGTCTGGATACGTGATAGAGCATCGGCAACATAGTTCGACTCGCCTTTAATGTGACGAAAGTCTGTTGTGAACTGGGAGATACAGTACAAATGTCTGCACTCTCGTGGTGATTAGCGGTCAGACTTGGTATGCAGGGCATACGTTAAGGGCTTATGGTCGGTGAATAAGATGAATTGACGTCCTTCTACTGCGTGCCGGAAATGTTTGATGGCGCAGTAGGCTGCAAGCAGCTCGCGACCAAAAGCGCTATATCTCGTCTCCGTGGGAGTAAGGCGTCGTGAGAAAAATTCAAGCGGTTGCCAACTACCGGAGATATTCTGTTGCATAACGGCTCCTATAGCGAAATCTGATGCATCAACCGCTATACTAAGCGTGGCTGATGGGTCAGGATGAGCGAGGACTGTAACTTGAACGAGAGCCGTTTTGATCTCTGAGAATGCAGTACATGCGGTATCGCTCAGTTCTAATTTGCGTGGATTACCGCGTAGTAAATCGGTGAATGGTCGTAACCATTCTGCCGCGTGAGGGATGAAACGTCGGTAGAAGTTAACCAAACCGAGAAAAGCCTTCAGTTCCTTGATTGAGGACGGCACGTTGTACTCCTTGATTGCTCGAACTTTGTCCTCGCAAGGCAGAATACCCTCTTGTCTGATGATGTGACCCAGAAATATTATTTCTGATTTACCCAATTCACATTTCTCTGGGTTGACTACTATTCCATTATCCGAAAGACGTTGGAATAATAGCGTAAGGTGTTGATAATGTTCATCTACGTTTGATGATGCGATCAGCAGGTCATCAATATAGACGTGAACAAAATCCAAGTCTCGTACTATGCTATCGATAAACCTTTGCAAAGTTTGAGCAGCATTTCGTAATCCAAATGGCATTCGTAGGAACTCAAACAGACCGAAAGGAGTCGTGATAGCAGTTTTCTCGATGTCTTCAAGAGCGACTGGGATCTGGTGATATGCTCGTACCAGATCGATTTTAGAAAAGATAGTCGTGCCCTTGAGCGATGCCGTTATGTCGTTTACGTGGGGGATGGGGTAGCTATCAAAGCGCGTAACTACGTTTAATGCTCGGTAGTCGCCGCAAGGTCTCCAACTAACCCCATCCTTTTTGCGCACCATGTGTAAAGGAGAGGCCCAAGGACTGTGAGAAGGACGAATAATACCAGCAGATAGTAAATTGTCAAACTCACGTTTAGCGAAAGCTAATTTGTCCGATGCCAGTCGGAGTGGTCTTGCCGTGACTGGTGGTCCGCGGGTGACTATGTGGTGTACCACACGATTGGTCACCGATGAAATCTCCTCGAGTGGTTTAGTTAATCTGGGGAATTTCTCGAATAAGGCGTGGAATTTATCGTCACGCGAATAAAAAAGTGCGGAGGATTCGGTACGCGTACATCGGAGTCTATTATATTAATACTATTCTTATCGTTATCCGTCATGTCAAATATATATATTAAAAATTAATATGAAAATATATGACAGACGTGGATAGATAAAACAATAGACTCACCGAATTGCCTTCTTTGAAAGATTTGACCGAGGTTGAGGCGTGTTCCAATAGTTGGCTCACCAAATGTAGCGTGGTGTCGAGTTGAGCTGAACTATGAACACCGCTACCAGACTACTTGCCAATAGACCAATAAAATTCCGATAGGCCAAAATATAAGAAGGCAGATGATTGTAGTAGTCGTATATATTTGTTGGCAATCTCGTGGTATCGAAAGAATACCGAGATCGTGCCAAAGGAGTACAAGCGTGGTTACTGAGCGTAACCGGGTTCGTACAAGTTCGAAGTCAACGGGAGAGTAAATATAATGGCTGTCATTAGCACAGTAAAACAGTCACTGGTACAATTGGTTATAATAATAATTGTTTTCATCGAACCAATCGCGTTCTGTTGACAAAAGTAGGTCACTACACGTATGTACATCGGTCCAAGTTAACGTACCCAATTAACACAGAGAGATGAGGTCGTCAGGCCAAATCCAAGAGTAGTAGAGGTAGCACAGTATCAATCGTAATAGGAGAGATTAAACATCAAAGGTACAACTGGGAAAATATAAATTAGTGGAATAAGAATAAAAAAGTCATGAGGGCCGTAGAATCACAGGATTTGGAGAACGACAAGGAATGAATGAACGTGTGCCATTTCAAACAAAGTCTCTAACCATTGGTTACGATAATCACGCGAACCCCATCCAGGCAGTCTACACCTAATAACATAGAGAAGTTCAATTGTCAGCGACTGCATAGACTGATGCCATGTTTTCGTCTGGCCGTCTCTAGCTTTCTCCCAGTCTGCTCCTGGACCAGAAAACATCGTTCATCACAGCAGACGGTGGTTGGACATCTTTGGTGCCCTCGTGATGTTAGTCTGGCTGTAAATGGTTGGATCTGCAGAGCTTCGGTGAGTGCAGTTTTATCTATGCTTGAGTTGAGGATGTTAGGCGAGTCTGTGTTTCGATAATGCAATGAGATGACGAAGTTTATCAGAATTATGTGATATATTGGCGCAATACATTTCGAACAATCTGATCATGATCAGATTGTCGGATAAAAAACGCGCAATTTTGTATGCATTTAAGCGAAAAGCAGTCAATTCCGCTTATATTTAGGAGAAAAGTAGACAATTAGGCGGATATTTAGGCGAAAAGTAGACAATTCGGCGGAAATTTAGGCGAAAAGTAGACAATTCGGCGAAAATTTAGGCAAAAAGTAGACAATTTAGGCGAAAAGTAGACAATTCTGCGGATATTTAGGCGAATAGTAGACAGTTTGGCGGAAATTTAGGCGAAAAGTAGACAATTTAGCGACAAGGCGACAAAAAGGGGGAATCCGCGTTATTTTCCCCAGACAGGCGAAAAAGGCGACATTTTGGCGCGTTTTCCCCTTTATTTCCCCTTTCTTTACCAAAGCATTTTCCCCTTTATTTCCCCTTTTTTCGCCTTTATTTCCCCTTTATTGGTTGATTAGGCACACATATACTTATTAAGAACATTTGAAGTTGAAAATTAAAAGGTCAACTAGACAGGTAAGTCATAACAAAGGAAAAATATTAAAGTATACAAAAACAAATGTGATTGCCACTATCGATAAAAAATCAGTACTACCAGTGTAGGTTAAATGTAAGGACAAGTTGTTTTTGAACACATAAAGGGGGTTTCAGTTTCCGTATAGCCAAAGCTTCAATAAACCTTAGTATACGTCCTTGAAGGCTTTTGTATAACACTGCAAATGCTGATTGATGTCAACCTTATGACCCGTCTCAATGAAATATTTCGCAATAGAGAATGATGTCTATCCTGTGATCTTATTTGACCAGTGGAATCCATTTGTTTTTTTAGCCATTTTGGTATGTGTTCACCCACCCTTAATTGCAAATCACGATTGCTCTTCCCTATGTACGTATTTCCACACATACATGTAAATTGAAAGACACAATGGGATGTAACACAATCGCTTTCACGCTGTTTGGGCTTTTGGTGAAACATAGACCTTGTCTTTTCAATAATGACAAGTTGGGCTGAATGAAATGTCCGGTTGACAGCTAATTTAAGTCTCCGTTTCAACATGAGACTATTTGTGTCGCCTCTGAATGGTAACGTAATATAAACTCTCTTTTTGGGTGCCAGAAGCAGCATAGGTCGTTGTCTCCGAAAGATTGCTAATATCCGGTGGCAACACCATGTTAGTAATGCAGAGGCTCGACATTATGTGTTCGAACACACACACACTCGCCTGTTACTCCCGATGGAGCATAGGCCACCGACCAGCATTCTCCAACTCACTCTGTCCTGGGCCTTCTTTTCTAGTCCCATCCAATTCTTGTTCATTTTTCTCATATCTATCTCAATTTCTCGGCGTAATGTGTTCTTTGGTCATCCTCTCCTCCTTCGGCCTTCAGGATTCCATGTGAAGGCTTGTCTTGTGACGCAGTTGGGTGCTTTCCTCAATGTGTATCCTATCCACTTCCATCGCTTCTTCCTGATTTCTTCCTCCGCTGGGATCTAATTTGTTCTCTTCCATAGTAGGTTGTTGCTAATAGTGTCCGGCCAACGGATCCGAAGTATTTTGCGTAGACAACTGTTAATAAACACTTGTATCTTCTGGATGATGGCTTTCGTAGTTTTCCAGGTTTCCGCCCCATACAGTAGAACTGTCTTGACATTTGTATTGAAAATTCTGACCTTGGTGTTGGTTGCCAATTGTTTTGAGTTCCAGATGTTCTTCAGTTGTAAATATGCTGCTCTCGCTTTGCCAATCCGTGCCTTCACATCTGCATCAGATCCGCCGTGTTCATCAATGATGATGCCCAAATATGTTAAGGTTTTTACATCTTCCAAAGCTTCCCCGTCAATTGTGATTGGATTGTTATATGCTGTGTCGTATCGAAGAATCTTGCTTTTCCCTTTGTGTATATGGAGACCTATTGCTGCTGAGGCTGCAGCTACACTGGTTTTCTTCTCCTGCATTTGTTGTTGCGTATGCGATAGAAGAGCCAGATCATCTGCGAAGTCTAGATCATGCAACTGCATCACAGATGTCCACTGTATCCCGTGCTTCCCTTCAGATGTTGACGTCTTCATGATCCAATCGATCACGAGGAGAAATGGAAAGGGTGAGAGTAAGCAACCTTGCCTGACACCGGTCTTTACTTCGAAAAAGTTTGTCAACTGTCCTCCATGAACGATTTTGCAGTTTAATCCATCATAGGAATTCCGTATGATATTGACTATCTTCTGAGGCACACCGTAGTGTCAAAGAAGCTTCCATAGGGTTGTTCTGTCCACGCTATCAAATGCTTTTTCGTAGTCAATGAAGTTGATGAAGAGTGATGAATTCCATTCAATTGATTATTCCACAATGATCCGTAGAGTTGCGATTTGGTCTGTGCACGATCTATCCTTACGGAATCCTGCCTGTCGGTCGCAAAGTTGTGCGTCTACGGAGTCCTTCATCCTGTTTAACAATACCCTGTTGAAAACTTTTCCTGGTGTTGAGAGAAGAGAAATTCCCCTGTAGTTGTCACAGTTGCTGACGTTTTGACTAGAAGTCCTTCTTTCCAGTCTTTTGTTACCTGTTCCTCATCCCAAATTTTTCTGAAGAGAATGTGGAGTATCCTTGCAGTTGCCGCTACGTCTGCTTTCAGTGCCTCTACTGGAATGTTGTCTAGTCCTGCTGCTTTGCCACACTTGATTTGTCTGATAGCCATGCTGATTTCTTCAATTGTTGGTGGGCAAACATCGATTAGGAGGTCCGTGAGTGCTGCTTCGATGTTGGGTGGGTTCAGTGGGGCTGGTTGATTCAAGAGTTCTTTGAAGTGTTCTACCCACCTGTTTCGTTGTTCTTCAATGTCGGTGATTACCCTGTCTTCCTTGCATTTCACTGGTCGTTCTGCTTTACGGTGATTTCCAGAGAGTTTCTTTGTTATGTCATACAGTTGTCTCATGTTTTCTTCTCTCGCAGCCTTTTCCGCCGTCAATGCCAAATCTTCGACATATTTACGTTTGTCAGTTCTGATGCTCCTCTTCACTTGCTTGTTTACTTCTGTGTATTCAGCCTGTGCCTTGACTTCTTCTGCTCTTGTTCGACTGGTATTGATTGCTGCCTTCTTGTTCCTCCTTTCTTGAATCTTATCCAGTGTATCGATCGTGATCCAATCCTTGTGATGGTGCTTCTTGTGGCTCAGAACCTCATGACATGTTGAAGGTATTGCCTTTTTTATCCCTTTCCAGTTGCTCTGCATTGAGTGGATCGTAAAAGGCTTGGAACTTATTGCTGAGGGCTATCTTGAATTCGTTGAGTTTGTGACTATCCTGAAGAAAAGCCGTATTAAGCTTTTGTGATGTTGTCCGCCCTGTTGTTCAGGGCTTCTTGAGTTTCAATTTCATCTTGGTGATCAGCAAGTGATGATCTGAGTCTATATCAACTCCTCTCTTGCTTTCCACATCCTCCATTGTCCTCCTGAACCTTTTGTTGATGCAGATATGGTCGATTTGGTTCTGTGTGGTGTGACCTGGTGAAGTCCATATGGTTTTGTGAATGCGTTTATGTGGGAATATAGTCCCACCTATGACCAGTTTATTGAAGGCACATAGGTTTGCAAATCTCTCACCATTTTTGTCCCTTTCTCCCAGTCCGTGTCGTTTCGTGATGTCTTCATATCCGGTGTTGTCCATTCCAACCTTGACATTTAAATCTTCCATCAAAATGGTCAGGTCCTTTGTTGGGTACTTCTCGACGATTGACTGCAGCCTATCGTAGAATTGATCTTTAGCATCTTCATTGTAGTCGTTGGTAGGCGCGTAGCATTGGATGATGTTCATTGTAATGCCCTTTTTCTTTGTTTTGAAGGAGGCTTTGATGATCCTTGGTCCATGAGATTCCCATCCTATAAGTGCATTTTGTGCTTGTTGGGACAGCATCAATGCTACTCCTTGTGTATGTGGGGCATTTTCTTTTTCATCCCCGGAGTATAACAGAAGCTCCCCTGAAGCTGGTCGTTGTTGTACAACTTGCGTCCGATGTGTTTCACTGATCTCAAGCACCTTTAGGTTGTATCTCCTCATTTCTGCAGCAATTTGGTAAACTCTCCCAGTCTCCCACATTGTACGAGCATTCCATGTGCCTAGATAAATAGTTGCTCTGGTTGTCAGAAGGGGCATCGGCCTTGTGACTTCCGAAAGAAACTCGGCTTTCATCATGAGGCATCATAATTCTTCTAAACGAAGACCTCATGACTCCCAGGGCAGAGTTTAAATGGTTTGAATAATTTTTTCTGGTTAGCGTTTTTTTAGCGAGTTAGTTTTCTACGGGATGGGGTCGCTAACCCCATGCACAACCCTCCTCCTTTATCCGGGCTTGGGACCGGCAGTAGCCCCTCGAAAGGGACTCCAGGAGGAGTTATGTGTTCGGACACAGCGACCATAATTCAGTTAGTGTCACTATCGTGAAACATCCACTTCGGTGGCTCCGATATGTGCTACGAATGTCATCCCATAGAATTTCATGTCGTACACTATTTGCTCGTGATGGTACCGTTTGGAAAAAGAGTAGAGTTGGTTAGTGTATGACATGATGTCGTGTTATGAAAGAAAGCTGTACATGACTGGGTTCTATTGGTCATTCACGACTCCCTGATTGTGGTCCTAGAGATGGTACAACACAGTGGCTTGAGACGATGTCAGACATGGATCAGAATAGAAGCCAGTGACCATCCTGTTGTGACGTAACTTCTTTAACTGGAAGAATTCTTTCTGGTTGTACTTTTGCTAGCTGAACTGCCTATCCCATTATTCCACTTTCATACTCTAATTTCCGTTCGTTATTGTCCCCTTTTCCTTATACGCGCTTTACATTCTCCATCTCTTCACATTTTCATTGTTATTGTGTGGGTTTATGCATCGGTGGTTTAAGCTAATCTCGACAACCCTTGATATTGCGTTTGACATGATCTATACAATCCACTGATCAGTGACCCCTGATAACACACGAAAACAAAGTCCTTTATTCTCCGATTTCCCCCACCTACAGTCGACTACTAACGAGGTGAACAACTATCAATTAGGTGACTTTCCCCACATGTTACATGATGGCTTGATACCAGCCTTATCGAATGACAGCTCTTGTGTGGGACAGGCTACACTGAGCGAAATTCGTTTGCCACTCGTTGCGATCCACCCAAATCTTCTGAGTAATGTTCTTGCACTTGATGCCCCGAATTCTCTCAACTCGGCAAATGTAGGTTCATGACCATTTGTTATTACCCTTCCGGTTGTTTCATCTCCTTTCATCTGCAACTCTGAAAGCACTTTTTTACAGTGCTTGCAATAGTTTCTGGAGAGTTGATATCCGCTAAGTAACCCACTTCTTCTAGGATATATGACAATTTTCCTTTTTTATTTCTAGCCTAGACAGTTTCCGTACCGCAGATCTCTATGCAAGAACCTCCAGTCAAATCTTTTAGCAAGGTCCAGCCAACTTCGTGCGTCCTACCAAACAAGCGTTTCAGCTTATCACATGCTGTACGACAACCATACGATGGTGGCAGCTTGATGCATACCCATTGAGCATCCCTTTTACAATAACGTAACAAGAATAAGGGTCGCCGCCAACCACCTTCAACTTTGGAAACAACATACAACTCAAGATGTCTGATAAATTTTCAGCACTGCTGGTTGAAGATCAAAACTGTTTTGTTCTACTTCCGGGAGCCGAAACTCTACATTAGGCGATAACAAGGTTATTTCCCTCTCATTTCTTTCTGAAGAGTCTAACATATTTAGTTTTTCCGGTGAAAATTTGTCTCTAAGTTCACGATAAGAGTGGTTGACGGAACGGCAAACCTACAACTGTCGTTCTCCATCAAGATTGGGAGCAGAAGATTCGTTACCACTCGTATTCTGTTTCAGCCTCAAGGAGGCACAGTACTTGCTTGTCCTGTCTATCACCCAACTCCTTGATTTCTAGCGTTTACCTTTCCCTCAACTCTATCATGGTGATTCTAGAGCTAGTTTTACTATGTCGACCAATTAAACTAACATCAGGGCAGTGGCATGAAAATGCATCAAGAAAGACTTGCCATATATCTGAAGATACGTCTGCTTGCATTTCTTCATTATGGAACACTGAACTTACGGCGAATTACTTGTTGCGCTTACCAGTCATTTCGGTAGTTGTTAGATTGGTGATTACTGGTTGTTTGAGACTTGTAATGACCGACATACCAATATTCGGGTTGAATGCAGAGCTAAAGAACCAAAATTCATTCAATTTGGTCAGACTACGTTCTTCTGGAGAGTTTTTAAGTGACTCTTTAAATTATATCAAAACACAAAATCTGTGTCCAATTCAAGCGGTCCTGATTTAAGAAAGGAAATAAATTATATTAAAAATACAAAATTCATCAAACGGTAAAGCCTACTCTATTGAGCCAAGTTTCTCTACGACAAAACAACGTGCCAGATAAAAAAGCAATGGTTAGTAAACAAGAGTTCGATACCTGAAAATCAATAAGGATATTCTCAACTATATGGGATCAGATATCTATCAGCAAGGATTACAGTAACTCTTCTAGGCAGACAATCAATCGTTAACAATCATGCACTGTACCGCACCGTGACCCTGATTTTAGTCGAACACGACCTTGTTGCCCACATGCGACAGTAAATTAAGTAATAAAAGGTAAGTCTTTGACCAAGATCAAATAACAACAGCCCCTATAAGGAAGACTAAAGAATATAAAGTGCGATTAAAAGAGACCTGAATAAAGGTTAAAATATACTACAGGGATAATAGACAGATATGTGACAATACTGTCCAATGAAGTGCGTTTTTCTCGTTACGGAGACTCTCGTCTCAAGTTCTTTGATCAGTGACTTCCAGCATATGTAGCGACATCCATGTCGTTGAGCTGTATTGAAATTTAATGTTGTGGAAAAGTCAACCTGAAGTTTATCTATTTATTAGGTCTTCACGTTTAAGTATAGCCCTTTTCCAAAGTGTTGTAAGGTACAGTAACATCACATCGATCTTGTGTGGATTTGCTATGAAGTGTACTTCAAAACGTCTAGTTATGAAGATAGTTGCCTATGAGCATCTTACATTACCACTACTACTTATTCAGCAAAATATTGAGGTATATATCTCTGTCCAAATCTCCTGTTGACAATGACCGGACGTATAATGAGGAAGAAAGTCTTTGGCACTTCCTATACGTGAAGGTGATCCCCGTTCACTATGGAGAATATTTGAGGCCCTTGATGGCCCGACGTATTCACTTCCTGGGTGCGAAGACTTGGCTAGTGTTTGGCCCCGCACAGTTAAGCTGTGGCCTGATTCACCTGCCTTTGGATCAAGAGTCGTCCTACGCGCAGAGTACAGACCGAGTCCAAATGGACAACAAATGGCCGAGCTCACTTTGAGTGAGTATTCTTGAGAGACATTTTGGGTCGCTGAACACCGAATATCTAATCTAGCAGCTTGTTTGTATTCAATGTCCATGTCAACCAAGGAACATATGCAACCCACTGCATTATTCAATGAGACAAGAGCTGAGTAGATGCTCGCTGTTTAGTTTGGCTTTCGTTTCAACCGACCTGTCGCTACTCTGTATGCTACTCTTGTTGACGATGCATTGATGCATAAATCTAATGAAACTGAAGCTGATGTTATATTCAAAAGCGACGAGCTCCTATAAAAAGTGATAAAAATCGTTCAGAGATGCCCTTTAATTCAACTCATTATCAATTTCGCAAATGAAGTTGTTAATTGGGAACTTTATACGGAAGTTGACAGCCCGACTGCACCATCTAGAAGTGCTACTACCTATGTTGTAGAAGCTTTGACAAAATGTCCGTCAAATTTAAATCCACGCTATATAATTGAAGTCGAACGTTTGGAAGCTGCAGTAATCATAAAAGATAAAGAAAGGCAAAAAATGAGTGGTCATACACTGATTACAAGGGATAATAATCACTTATTAAACGGTTATAAAGACTTACAAATACCTCCAGTATCAAAACGTGCCAGTACCTTAGATTTAGGTGTGATCGTGTACATAAGTGGATCAACAGGTGAACCTAAAAGAGTTGAACTGACCCATGAAAATTTAGTAAGTGCCATAGCTAGTCGTCATTAGTAAACATGCTCGGTGAAGCCTCACTGATCAAATCACTCGGCAGTAAATTCTCACTGAGACGAATTCCACTCTTGGGTTCATCACACCGTATTCTTAAAAGTCAAAGCCCGTGTGGAAGAACCAGGCTTCGACATTATTAAGTAAGAATGAGAAGAATTAGGTGTTGGGCGACTTATCCAAGTTATTGACTAAGATGGCTTGTCAAACAGTTGCACCGGCCCGTTCTAACATATGGAAGGCAGATATGAAGGCGATCAACTCTGCGGCATCGGCCGAAAACTGGATAATTGACTCATCGGCATCAGTAAAAGTGATATGGACTCATTTCAGGCAGTTATACAATCGGATGACTCAATCATATATTCCCTAGACAGTCCCAAAGAAGAAGAAGCAAGGCTGGGATATCCGACGTTTACTAAACCAGGAGAAATGTTTGAACGTCACCAGCAGCTTTGACACAGCAAGTACTATAGAATGCTACAGGTTGGTAAGAAACACGTTTATAATTAAAATCCGGAAAGCTCAGAGAAAATATGAAGTGCAGTTGACACAATCTGCAATCAAGTTGCCTAAGTAACTATTCTCGTACATCAATTACAGAACAAGGATACAGCATAGTATTCCCAACCTAATTAAGGAAGGGAGTGGGTTTGAAACGATACAGGATGATCAGGAAGAAGCAAAGACTATGGCATAGTATTACGGTGCAGTTTTCACTCAAGAGCCTGTAGCGTGGCGCCGAGTCGCGGTTGAATATGAACACCACTACAGGAAAAGTGCGTACCAGAAAATCAGAAGGCGAAAGCAGGTTGTAACCAGATCTATTCGTTGGCGATCTCGTGGTATCGAAAGTATACCAAGATCATGTCAAAGGAAATACAAGTGGAATCATTGGGCGAGCGTACGTGCATACAAGGTCACAGTCAACGGAAGAATAATGAAGGAGTAATGAATGTCTTTAGTACAGGTAAACAAACGAGCACAGTAAAACAATCACTGGTACAACTGGTTATAATAACGATTGTTTCCATTAAACCAAGCGCGTTCTCTTGACAGAAGTAGATAACTACAGGAGCCCTTAGCTAGAAAGGGTTTACACTTTGGATAAAGAGCAGTTTGGTTCGTGGGGCTGATAGGCTGACGAGCGATTGAAAGACGGAGGAATTGGCAAAACAGGAGGCTATCGTTGATCCTGGAGTTGCCAACGAAGGTCTTCTATGCAGAACGGTACCAGGAGAAGTGTGCTGTCTTTGTTGCTCGAGTTAGCATACCACACCAGAGTGGTTTGTATTCAGGATCTGAAGATTGCGTTCGTAGGGATGCGGACCGATAAACGCTGAAGACGTAGGAAGAAACCACGTTGAGCCAAGAAACCGGAAGTGACCATAACGAACAAGTGCGAAACCAAACATATGTCAGGCGGATTCGAATCCAGAATATTGACTGAGTGCGTTGACAAGAGCGTGGGTGGACAGACCAGATTTTGCCAAAGTTGACCGAAGTCGAAGGTACCAAATGGGCGATGGTCGAAGGCGTGGGCTCAGGATACGAAAAAAATTAAAAAAAAAGAGAAAGAAAAGTGTAGTATGCATGTAGTATAGGAATAGTTCCACACCGTATCCGTTGTTGACTGTGCGCTCAGTCGCGAAAGCGTACGGGTAAGCGTACTCGGCGATCAGAACGTCAGACAGTAGTCTCGTTCGTACCTTGTGAGCCTGCAATCTCATCCGAAGTCAAGGATAGTGTGGTCTGCTGATCTGGACGTGAGACAGAAATCTCGTCCGTAGATGGTACAGATGACGCGTGCTGTTGACCGGGACGTGAGAACGAGGTCTCTGATGTATCTAGCGTGGGATCCGAGGTAGATGTAGAGATCCCGCTAGAAGGTTTGATAGATCTAGCATTGGGTCTCAAGTTATCGGGTAAAGCACTGTCATCAACGTGTGCTGGTTTAAGACGATCAATGCTGACGATCTCGACGCGGCCATATCGATCAACTTTGAAGGTCTTTTCGTGACGAGAGATCACGTGAAAAGGGCCTTCGTAAGGCTGTTGCAGAGGATTGCGTACCGAATCTACTCGTGTGAAAACATGTGAGCAGGTAGATAACTCTCGAGGGAGAGCGACCTGTCGATGTTGTATTCGAGTTGACACCGGAGACAGCGTTCGCATAAATGCAGACAGTCGATGGACGTAGTCTGATTTACCGAAATCATTACTGCTCCGTGGTGTGAAGAATTCTCCAGGCAGACGCAATGTCGTGCCGTATACAAGTTCAGCGGCGGAACACTGAATATCTGCCTTCAAACTCGTTCTGATACCTAAAAGAACGAGCGCTAAGGTTTCGTACCAATTGTCGTTGTCGTGTGCTCGGAGAGCACTTTTAAGTTGGCGATGAAACCGTCCTACTAAACCATTTGATGCTTGGTGGTAGGCGGTAGTATGCATTTCGTACCAAGCAGTCTGGTCAGTGAGGAGAATAATGCGGACTCAAATTGTTGTCCTCGGTCAGTCGTGACAGTCGCGGGACAACCGTACAGTGCTATCCATCGTTCTACGAAGTGGTGAGGAATTGTCTCCGCCGTAATAGATGTGATGGGAACGGCTTAGGGACATCTTGTAAAACGGTCGATGCACGTGAGTATGTGATCATACCCATGCGATGGTGGTAATGGTCCTACAATATCTATGTGAACATAATCGAAGTGAGCATCAGGCGTAGCGAACGTGCCAATGGGGGCAGCTACGTGCCTGTGCGCTTTTGATCGTTGACACTGTAAGCATTGCTTTACCCACATACGAACATCTTTATCCATGTACGGTCAGACGTATCGTGCAGCGATGAGACATAATGTGGCTGCGACACCTGGATGAGACAATCCATGAAGGGCATCGAAGACGAGACGGTGATAGGCAGAGGGTAAGATGGGTCAGGGAAGACCGGTAGAAATATCACACAGGATGGTGCCTGAGCTAGTAGCTAGGGGTACTTCCTGGCAATGAAGTGATGTAGAGTGTGGTGCTTCCGTACAAAATGGATCGTTTGCCTGAGCGGCAGCCATAGCAGGAAGATCGAGCACCGCTGAAGTAACTGCATTCACTTGGATACGTGATAGAGCATCGGCAACACAGTTTGACTCGCCTGTAATGTGACGAAAGTCTGTTGTGAACTGGGAGATACAGTACAAATGTCTACACTCTCGTGGTGAGTAGCGGTCAGACTTGGTATGCAGGGCATACGTTAAGGGCTTGTGGTCGGTGAATAAGATGAAACGGCGTCATTCTACTGCGTGCCGGAAATATTTGATGGCACAGTAGGCTGCTAGCAGCTCTCGACCAAAAGCTCTATATCTCGTCTCCGTGGGAGTAAGGTGTCGTGAGAAAATTTCGAGAGGTTGCCAACTGTTCTGTTAAATAACAGCTCCTATGGCGAAATCCCATGCACCAACTGCTATGCTAAGCGTGGCTGATGGGTCAGGATGAGTGAGGAGTGTAACTCAAGCCAGAGCCGTTTTGATCTCTGAAAATGCAGTACGTGCGGTATCGTTCAATTCCGATTTGCGTGGATTACCGCGAAGTAAATCGGTTAATGGTCGTTACCGTTCTACCGCGTGTGGGATGAAACGTCGGTAGAAGTTAACCAAACCGAGAAATGCCTTCAGTTTCTTGAGATAGGACGGCACATTGTACTCCTTTATTGCTCGAACTTTGTCCTCGCAAGGCAGAATACCCTCTTGCTTAATGATGTGACCTAAGAATATTATTTTTGATTTGCCCAGTTCTCATTTGTCCGGGTTGACTACTATTCCATTATCCGAAAGGCGTTGGAATAAGAGTGTAAGGTGTTGATAACGTTCATCTACGTTTGATGATGCGATCAGCAGGTCATCAATATAGACGTGAACAAAATCCAAGTCTCGTACTATGCTATCGATAAACCTTTGCAAAGTTTGAGCAGCGTTCCTTAATCCAAATGACATTCGTAGGAACTCAAACAGACCGAAAGGAGTCGTGATAGCAGTTTTTTTCGATGTCTTCAAGAGCGACTGGGATCTGGTGATATGCTCGTACCCGATCGATCTTAGAAAAGATAGTCGTGCCCTTGAGCGATGCCGTTATGTCGTGTATGTGGAAGGATGGGGTAGCTATCAACGCGTGTGACTACGTTTAATGCTTGGTAGTCACCGTATGGTCTCCAACTTGCCACATCCTTTTTGCGCACCATGTGAAGAGGTGAGGTCCAGGGACCGTGAGAAGGAAGAATAATACCAGTAGATAGTAAATTGTCAAACTCACGTTTAGCAAAGGCTAACTTGTCCGGCGCCAGTCGGCGTTGTCTTGTCGTGACTGGGGATCCGCGGGTGACCATGTGGCGTACCACACGTTTGGTTACCGATGAAATCTCCTCGAGTGGTTTAGTTATTTTGGGGAATTCATTGAGTAAAGCATTGAATTTCTCGTCACGCGAATAAATGGTGTCTAGGATTCGTTACGCGTTTGTGTGAGCTTTGAAGCCCATGAATTTGCTGTTTGATGAAGTATCAATTAGCCGCAGCCTACGTGAATCGACTAGCAATCCGTAGTGCTGTAGGAAATCAATACATAGTATGGCTGTGGAAACATCAGCAATGGTGAACGTCCACAGATACCATCGTCGGTTACCCAGGTTGACCGCGAGTTGTCGTGTACCGTAGGTAGGAATGACTGAGCCATTCGCAGCGCGTAGTCGAAGTGTTGTAGCTTGTGACTTGCTGTTACCAAGGGGTACGATAGAAACCTAGGCCCCAGTATCCACTAGGTACCTAGCGTTTGTGCAGTAATCGTGCACATAGAATAAACAGCCAACCTAAGGTGAAGGGTCGGAGAGTACGGCCTCATTTACTCGCCGGCTCGGGAGTTTCCCGCCTTGTATGAACACGGGGCTCAACAACGAAGGATCGGTGGAACCAGCACCATCTTCCACTCGCTTCCGAATCCGCCTTTCGGCATGGCTTAGAAGATGCCCTCGTTGGGCGAGTGGTGACGGCTTTTCGGGCACGTAGGCGGGCTCGGTGGACGTACAGTTGGTGTATGTTACAACGATCTCGAAAACTAAGACGTGTGTGGATACACGTGCCGCTGCAGTAACTACATAGCTGTCTCTGCTATTAGTCCGCGCCAAAATCGTGTCTGCTATGAGAGCAACCTGATGAATTGGCACATCCTCGATCAGAGCCGTCATGGTTGGTTGGATGACTCGAGCCATAATTCTATAACTATTTCCGAGTCGGCTGCTGTAAGTCCTGCAAGAGATTGCGGGCGCGTGAGGGGATGGCTTGGTTTAGCATCACTCAGAGGGTGACGTGCTAACAATGTCCGCAGTCGTTCCTCCCTCGATGGGGGGAAATATCTGAGAATTACCTCCTCGAGACAATCGAAAACGTTGTGCACGTTGAATTTGAGGACTTCCTCACGGACAGCTACTAAATGATCCCGTGGTAACGATTAAAGAGCGTAGACATATTTTTTCCTTTGGCTCGTAATGTGACGGGTCTCGAATTGAGACACTAATGCGGCAAACCAAACTTCGGGGTCGTGGGGAATAAAAGATACAGGTCGAAAATGTATAACCTGTACATCGGAGTCTATTACATTACTGCTACTCCGTCATGTCGAGTTATTGTCAGTATATTATATATTGAAAAATATTAATATGAAAATATGCGACAGACGTGGATCGATAAGCGATAGACTCACTGAAATTGACTTCTATGGAAGGTTTGGTTGCGATTGCCAAGTGTTCGTAATTGTAGGTTCACCAGTTGTATAGTGGCGTCGAGTCGCGGTTGAATATGAACACCACTACAGGAAAAGTGCGTACCAGAAAATCAGAAGGCGAAAGCAGGTTGTAACCAGATCTATTCGTTGGCGATCTCGTGGTATCGAAAGTATACCAAGATCATGTCAAAGGAAATACAAGTGGAATCATTGGGCGAGCGTACGTGCATACAAGGTCACAGTCAACGGAAGAATAATGAAGGAGTAATGAATGTCTTTAGTACAGGTAAACAAACGAGCACAGTAAAACAATCACTGGTACAACTGGTTATAATAACGATTGTTTCCATTAAACCAAGCGCGTTCTCTTGATAGAAGTAGGTCACTACAAGCCTATTCTAATCGAAGAACTAGATCCAAATAAAAAGTCAAAAAACCGTCTGCTCACCATGGACTTTGATGGAGACGGTGTATTTAGGGCTCTTAGCACCTTATACATGGAAAAGTTGACTGGAACAGATGAACTACACTCCAAAATCTTGAGAAATATTGCACAATGTATAGCAGCCCCACTGTGTTATTCACTGTCACTTGACCAAGGCGTGTTACCTATGGACTGGAAGGACGCAGTCGTCGCTCTTATACATAAAACAGGACCAAAACAACTTCCATCGAACTACAAACCTGTCGGCCTAATCAGTGCCGTAGTCAAAATACTAGAAAAAACAGTCAAAAAAAGCATTATAACATTTTTGGAAACCAATAACTTGTTAGACAGCGGACAACATGGTTTCAGAAAATGTTTATCTTGCACAACAAATCTCCTTATAGCAAGAAAGAAGTGGATAGAGGCTCTAGACAACGGAAAATCAGTGAATGTTGCCTACATAAATTTTAGCGAAGCATTCACCGAGATGCCGGACCTCTCCTAAAGTGGCTTAAGGATTTTGTAGTAGGTCGTAGACAGAAAGTGAGAGCGAATTCGAAGTGCTCCACTTGGAGACAAGTACTTAGTGGATCACCTCAAGGTTTTGTTCTAAGTCCTTTACTTTATATACTGTATGTAAATGATCTCCTAAGTGCAGTTGAGTTCCCAATGCTTCTATACGCTAGTGATGTAAAAATTTGGCGAGAAATGACAAGAGACACAGATGCGTGCACACTTCAGGCAGATTTAAATATTGTTACTAGCTGGTCTAAAGAGTGACTGATGTCTATCAATGCGGCAAAGTATGTCTACATTCACTTTGAGGAAACAAAGGTAAATAGGTACAGCATAAGGGAAGTGCCTGTACCCAAGGACTGGCCTCATAAGGATCTTTCGGCGACAGTGAGTCATGATCTTAAGACCACAGCCATTGGCGGGAGGTCACAGAGAAGGGGTTTAGAACTCTAGGGACTATAAAAAGGATATCCACCAAGTTATATGCTACCAAGAACATCACAGTATACACAACCGTAGTGAGAACTAGGCTTGAGAACCGAGTTCAGTCTGCAAGCCCCTATTTAGAAGGTGGCTCGGATATCCTAGAAAAAGTACAGAGGTCAACAACTCGTGCAATTCCAGAACTCCGTGGTTTGCCAAAAAGGAGCGGCTTAAAAAGCTAGACCATTTTATGGCCCTGTCGCAGATAAAGAGGTGATCCGATTTTGATGTATGGAATGCTGTGAAATGATTTTGGATGCTATATATACTCTATTTTTCTTCCCAGTAGATTAAAACAACACAGAGGACACAAAACGCAAGTAGATAAAAATAGAACGAACAAAAAACTCGTAGCACACTGGTTTTCACACCGAAAAAAGAATTCATGGAAACTGTTACCTGGAGAACTGGTTTTCGCACCATAAAAAGACAAATTTAAGTATTTAGGAGAAGACTAGACATACATAGAAGCACACTAGAAAAGCAAAAATATAGGGGATAGGCCATCTATCTGTACTACGAAAATCTGAATCTGCATCAGAATAGGTTATAGTATGTTCCTTCACACTTTGACCGAAAAATCGTCAATTATATGCCCATTCATAAAAAAAAGATGTGAACAAGTTATGACAGATAAGTCTTTTGGACTACCTTAACTGGCACAACAAAAAGAACATTTTAATATCCCAGTTCAGTTCAGAATAGTGTAAAGATATTTTGAAAGAGTGTGTACTAATCAAACATTCCATTTATTTCACGTTATGTGCAAAATATACATTCCTATTTCTGTAAATTCTGAATTCGTCAAAACTCGAGTAGTCGTTAATACTAATAAGTTAAATAGTGAGGCAACGAATTGTGTAAATACCATAGTACAAGTTCACTTGGCATATTTTGTTGAGTCACAGACAAGAAAATTGTGAGTGATTTGTTTTCGTCAATATCATACTTTACACTTGTTTATTTCAGAACAGAGTATCGATCAGAGAATAAAGAGAAATTGTTATAAACAAACTTCTGTGGAATTTCATCAATGATAAACAGTAATGTCCACATTTACCAACTTGTGTTTAATGGTGAAAAATCCAGCTTCGACTTTCCTTTAAAAATCTATGTCCTACTCATACCAATGATTTCATATCAGCAACGAAACTGTTTACTTTGGCCAGTATAATTACAGATTAGTACTGGTCAAGCATGTTGAAATTTACTGCTCCGATGCACAGAAACAGTATTTCTACACGTATTATCAAAACCAAACAATTGAATTTCAAAACCATTTCATCCACACTCACCCGTTTCATCATGTGTTCACGTAAATGATGGTTGAACCAACGACTGGTTGTTATGTAAGATGTTCTATCTATGGTTCATTTTTGAGAATAGATCTCTCAACGTCTGCAAGCAACCAAGAAATTTCACATCACTTCCGAATTGCCACTGCAGATGATGATATTCTATTAACGCTCGACCATATCAATATCACAAACGCTACTCGTGCAACACTGTTTGTTATATAATCCGGTATTGCTAATAGCAAAATAATAATAATTCATAAGTGATGAGTAACTGACAACTAAGTAATTAAAGTCGCGTGTAAAGCTGCTAGACAGAACATCCAGAGGACAACACAACAATAAGGTTGATAATAAAGGTATTCTAGTGAAAATAGACTCATAAAATAAATGATTATACTTTATACTGATTTCCGAATCTGTTAAGTAGAAACCCTTCGAATAACTTTAATAATCATTTGTGTTTCATATGTGCAAATCCATTGATCGTTTTAATATGTTACTCTGAAAACAGGGAAATCTACTCTGAATCTGAGGAAAGTAATAATTGCCCATGTGGAATTTCTCGAATATGTATGAATGCTTTTTAGGACTGAGGTCTGGTAACACTGTCATTCCGAATGTAGTGAACTGTTCTGTTTGTGAAAAAGTTACGATAACCAGAAGTAACGAGATTTCATTTCCTAAATCAAGGAATGTAATGAAAAACGCTCATAAATACTTTCAAAAGTATTTATGATTTTTTTAAAGTGATATAAATGTTGTTGACTGAAATTAGTCAATATATAACAACCGAAACTCAAGTGAAAAGTGCTAAGAAAAATAGAATTCACTAATTTAAAAAAATTAAAAGATATACATTTTCCCAACTAGTATCGTTGCAATGTATACATTTTTTATTACTTTATACCTTTCCTATAATTATTTGCTTATTCACATTTACAATCCACAATCATTTCATTTCAGCACTTATAGATATTCTCGACCACTACGTATCTGCAGATAGCTTATTCTATTTTCAAAAAACATATGGATGTTCTTTCGAGAGATTATCTTTTGTTGACCATAAATTTTGATTTAACTGGTATTCTGTACTTACTTTCACTTGGAATAAATTTGTGATAACAAAAACAAATTATCTAATAGTGCGTTTCGAGTTGTTTACAAAATGCTGTCGATTTCCTGTTTATGATATTGTTTATTTATGTTTCATATATTAAGACCTTTATTAAAGTTCTAGTTATCCTCACAGTGACCTATAAATTCTCTAAAGATTTTGAATCGATTATTTAGGGACAAGTTAACGTAATATATTTTCATTGAAACACTATTTTGAATTAAATTAGAAAAGAACATAATTTACTAAAATGCTAAGATGTTTGTTTCTGTATAGTTCTTTATATTCTATTTTCAAATGCATTGGTTTCCCGTAATTGTTTAAGAAGTAAGCTTAACTAGGTGTATATCTGTGATATTTGTATGTAGTGATAATCACTTGGTAAATTATTGAGCGCCTAATTCGAACTACGAAGTGAAAAATAAAATAAATATATAGCTCAGTAATGAAGTAAAATTTCCAGTTAGTCCAGTTGCTTAATGATTTTACAAATTGTATACACACATTAGATCATTCATTAGCGACTAGATCAATTTATTTAAATTGATTGATTGATCAAAACATTTAAAATGGTATGTGGTTTTGTGGGTGAAGTGAGGTATGTAGATGGACCAATCAGATTTCGGTGCGAAATTTATCTGTGCATTACAGTTGATGTCAATTCTTGATGAAAATCCCAATAATTCATTCTTACATTTTTGCCATTGATGTTAAATCTGTTTATCAATTTCTTCTGAACCAGTAAGTATGAGTGTTATTTTTAATTTCGTCTCAACTCAATATGGGAAAAATTTAAACCTCATTTCAGTTGAACCTTTCAAAGATTTCACTGATTTAATGACAGATTATCCTTAGTAATAACCAATTATCTGACTGCTTATTATAATTTCAAGTTAACTAAACTTATTCGACAGCATACAATTGAGTAGAAATCCAGGAAACACAATGAACTTATTGCGTTCTCTAAACACCGATGACTTGCTGCGTGAGGATGTTTTAAATTAACAAACTAATATTATTCTGAAGAAACGTGTATAGAGTGAAGCATTGTGGGAAGCAGACGTTCTTGAATTTGATATTCTAGCTAGTATTACTCAGAACTGTTCACCGTAATTTCTACTGACCATAAATGGACTACTAATTTAGTCAGAGAGAAAGCATTAAACATAAATAAATACATTTTTTATCTCTTGAAGCAATATTGATTTATTAAGATTGTGACTTGAGGTAAACAATGATTCTTCTAAACATACAAGTGGTTACTATGACTGCAAAATTCTGCTTTCTGCTATTCATTGCAACAAAAAGAACCTATATTGTCGACTCAATGAAGACAAAAACTACATAAGTGGACCGATTTATTTATCAACTACAAATTAAAGGACATACAAAATAATAGTAAAAAGAAATTAGGTTAGGGTAAGGCATATGAATGACCTTGAACTACTTTTTGGTCAACGAGTAAACAATATATGATTATAAAATCATTTGTGGTAAGAAAGTTTTTCATAGGAAATTGAAAAAAAAGATTTAACATCAATGGCAAAAATGTAAGAATGAATTATTGGGATTTTCATCAAGAATTGACATCAACTGTAATGCACAGATAAATTTCGCACCGAAATCTGATTGGTCCATCTACATACCTCACTTCACCCACAAAACCACATACCATTTTAAATGTTTTGATCAATCAATCAATTTAAATAAATTGATCTAGTCGCTAATGAATGATCTAATGTGTGTATACAATTTGTAAAATCATTAAGCAACTGGACTAACTGGAAATTTTACTTCATTACTGAGCTATATATTTATTTTATTTTTCACTTCGTAGTTCGAATTAGGCGCTCAATAATTTACCAAGTGATTATCACTACATACAAATATCACAGATATACACCTAGTTAAGCTTACTTCTTAAACAATTACGGGAAACCAATGCATTTGAAAATAGAATATAAAGAACTATACAGAAACAAACATCTTAGCATTTTAGTAAATTATGTTCTTTTCTAATTTAATTCAAAATAGTGTTTCAATGAAAATATATTACGTTAACTTGTCCCTAAATAATCGATTCAAAATCTTTAGAGAATTTATAGGTCACTGTGAGGATAACTAGAACTTTAATAAAGGTCTTAATATATGAAACATAAATAAACAATATCATAAACAGGAAATCGACAGCATTTTGTAAACAACTCGAAACGCACTATTAGATAATTTGTTTTTGTTATCACAAATTTATTCCAAGTGAAAGTAAGTACAGAATACCAGTTAAATCAAAATTTATGGTCAACAAAAGATAATCTCTCGAAAGAACATCCATATGTTTTTTGAAAATAGAATAAGCTATCTGCAGATACGTAGTGGTCGAGAATATCTATAAGTGCTGAAATGAAATGATTGTGGATTGTAAATGTGAATAAGCAAATAATTATAGGAAAGGTATAAAGTAATAAAAAATGTATACATTGCAACGATACTAGTTGGGAAAATGTATATCTTTTAATTTTTTTAAATTAGTGAATTCTATTTTTCTTAGCACTTTTCACTTGAGTTTCGGTTGTTATATATTGACTAATTTCAGTCAACAACATTTATATCACTTTAAAAAAATCATAAATACTTTTGAAAGTATTTATGAGCGTTTTTCATTACATTCCTTGATTTAGGAAATGAAATCTCGTTACTTCTGGTTATCGTAACTTTTTCACAAACAGAACAGTTCACTACATTCGGAATGACAGTGTTACCAGACCTCAGTCCTAAAAAGCATTCATACATATTCGAGAAATTCCACATGGGCAATTATTACTTTCCTCAGATTCAGAGTAGATTTCCCTGTTTTCAGAGTAACATATTAAAACGATCAATGGATTTGCACATATGAAACACAAATGATTATTAAAGTTATTCGAAGGGTTTCTACTTAACAGATTCGGAAATCAGTATAAAGTATAATCATTTATTTTATGAGTCTATTTTCACTAGAATACCTTTATTATCAACCTTATTGTTGTGTTGTCCTCTGGATGTTCTGTCTAGCAGCTTTACACGCGACTTTAATTACTTAGTTGTCAGTTACTCATCACTTATGAATTATTATTATTTTGCTATTAGCAATACCGGATTATATAACAAACAGTGTTGCACGAGTAGCGTTTGTGATATTGATATGGTCGAGCGTTAATAGAATATCATCATCTGCAGTGGCAATTCGGAAGTGATGTGAAATTTCTTGGTTGCTTGCAGACGTTGAGAGATCTATTCTCAAAAATGAACCATAGATAGAACATCTTACATAACAACCAGTCGTTGGTTCAACCATCATTTACGTGAACACATGATGAAACGGGTGAGTGTGGATGAAATGGTTTTGAAATTCAATTGTTTGGTTTTGATAATACGTGTAGAAATACTGTTTCTGTGCATCGGAGCAGTAAATTTCAACATGCTTGACCAGTACTAATCTGTAATTATACTGGCCAAAGTAAACAGTTTCGTTGCTGATATGAAATCATTGGACTGAGTAGGACATAGATTTTTAAAGGAAAGTCGAAGCTGGATTTTTCACCATTAAACACAAGTTGGTAAATGTGGACATTACTGTTTATCATTGATGAAATTCCACAGAAGTTTGTTTATAACAATTTCTCTTTATTCTCTGATCGATACTCTGTTCTGAAATAAACAAGTGTAAAGTATGATATTGACGAAAACAAATCACTCACAATTTTCTTGTCTGTGACTCAACAAAATATGCCAAGTGAACTTGTACTATGGTATTTACACAATTCGTTGCCTCACTATTTAACTTATTAGTATTAACGACTACTCGAGTTTTGACGAATTCAGAATTTACAGAAATAGGAATGTATATTTTGCACATAACGTGAAATAAATGGAATGTTTGATTAGTACACACTCTTTCAAAATATCTTTACACTATTCTGAACTGAACTGGGATATTAAAATGTTCTTTTTGTTGTGCCAGTTAGGGTTGACCCAAATCAGCATTATTGGGGAGTGTTGTTTTCTTCACAAGAATTATTGTTGATGGCCTTAAAACGTTGCAGAGCCACGTAATTGACACATATTTTCATTGGTTATTATTGTATATGACACATTATATATACTTCAGTGTTGTTCATTTAGTTGTCTCTACTTGAAACATGAAAACTCTCTTTCAAACTTCTATCCACTTACATTTTCATGTTTAATGTCTTTTGGTTCCATTTATCGTTTGTAATCAGCCCGAACACACGATGCAGAGGTTCGGCATCCTTTGTTCGGGCACAGAGACGATAATTTCATTGGTGTTACCATCTTGAAACACCGACTTCGGTAGCTTGGACATGTTCTACGAATGTCGTCCCAGAGAATTCCACGTCGTGCATTATTTGCCGACTCTGGGACTGGTTGGAAAAAGAGGAGAGGTGGTCAGTATATGACATGGTGTCGTGGTATGAAAGAAAGCTGCAAAGGGCTGGCTTCTGTTGGTCCTTCACGACTCCCTGGTTGGGGTCCGAGAGATGGTGTAACACAGTGGCTAGAGACGTTATCAGATATGGCTCAGAATAGAAGCCAGTGGCGATCGTGCTGTAACCCTCTTTTACTTTCTTCATAAAAAGTGGTTGCTCCTTCATTAACTGAAAGATTTCTTCTGATTGTACCTTTCCGTTTCCCCCATTATTGTTCTCTCTCTTTTTTTTATAATTCCCTACGTTCATTACTTTTTTTTCTCCTTCTCTTTAAATTCTCATTGTTTTATGTGGCGCATATGTATTTGGTGCCCCCTTGTACCAATATTTATGTGTTCAAATAAACAAATAAATAAATTTTCGTTTTTGAAATATTGAGGTTAACGTGTTAGATTGTTGTCTAAACACTTTAGACTCTTGAAATATTTATGTGACAATGGTTGAAGACTATTTTCTTGAATAGATGCTGGAGAAACAACTTGTGTACATAATGTTGGGAAATCAGCACAATTATTCTTTCTTGATTACTTCGGCTAAATTTGCTTTTAATTTTTAAACCCATGTTTTGATATTTCACTTTAAGGTCCTTTATTTATTCAGACCAATTTCATTTTATTATCTTCTCATCATTTTTTATCTGTAACTTTAGATGAGCGTTACCGTCTGGAGTTTGTCCACTTCTAGAATAAACTAAAAATGAGATTGATAGAACAACCCAACTCTTAGTAACCAGACTCAGCCAATCGAAGTATAACGTTCTAATTTTTATGTTTATTTTAAAGGCTTTTAACTTGCAGTTCAAATGGTGAAATGTTGTCTGTGTGTTTGCACATAGGGTATAGTTGATTAAAAAAAACTCATGTTAATTCTTCATCATCCACATTTATTCGACTAGATTCTTTTTCCTTTTTAAGAAACTGCATTAGAACAGGTCAAAGAATGTTAAATGTTTATCGCCTAAGGCCTTTCTCGATTACAGTATCTCTGGGAGTCTTTTAGAAAACTAAAATACCTATGAACCATTTTAATTTTAATTTTTAGAATAACTAGAATAATTTTGGAATATCAAATGGTCTTTTTACTCATCAAAATTAGATTTCCTTAGAATTACTATACGAACATTTTCTGACTCTGAGAAAAGTGTGTTTCTAAGACTAAGTAGATTTATTGAAAATTTTAGTTATGAGAATTCAATTTGTTGCGTAGAATGTAGATTTAAGGTATTCTTGAGAAAATAGATATTTGTTCTCTTCATAAACAACTGTTCTATCTTCATGTATCTAAGCAGTAAATTTCAATATTTAATTCACATTTGGAAATCACTTATCGAAGAAACGTGTTCATGTGAATTCAAACAAAAGCACTGACGGTCGTGTCATATTTATCTATTTTACACTATGAATACGTTTGTTTGAGAACTCACTTGCAATAGAACTCAATACCCAAAAAGAGTTGAAGGTTGGTATGCTAAAATAGTTTAAATAATTACGTAATCTAGGATTATTATGATTCGATTTAACGAGATTTAAAAACTGAACTAGTTGTGACCTCCAAATCATTCGTTGGTGTTGCATATGGCTTTCTAACTCTCCCTTCTGTATCTATTGAATAAAAATACCGAAGAAACTTAGACCATTCCAAACAGATGGATATAATTTTCAGATGACCAAACAAAACGTTCAAGTGTTTCATCGACCCCTTAACTGAAACTAATTCTAACAAAAATAAATCACAACTGTATAACTTCACATTATCTAGAACCAACAGATCAACCTACGGATGCAAAATTTTTGATGTTATGCTTTTAAGGCTTTAGAATCAAAGTGCACTCAAATCATTACCGCTCGTCGTAGCCCACCAGTATTTTTCAGAATAGTATTTCTGAAATCTAGAAAAGTTACGACATAGTTGATAAAAGTAAAAAAATCCTTGATTATTTCACTATTGTTTTAATCTGACTCAGTATTGAGAAAATTAAATTGTTCCCAAGTTGAACAAAAAATTGTTCTTATAATCAAATTACTCTTCCATGAAATATCGATAAATATCTCTTCTTAAAAAAATGTACGTGTTAATGGACCCAAGTGCCCTGGTACGGCCGAGAGTGGGGAGAGTCAGCTCTCCCTCTCTCTATGCTCTCACATGGCCACGCGTGTATAGCCTCTTCCAGGGAAGTCCTACTCACTGCCTTCTCGCGACAGGGGTGTTGTTTACGAAATTGAGAGGACGAATAGCGAATGTCTGACGCTTTAATCGGGTTGGTGGACATGGAGAGTCCACCTAGGGGAGTTGGAAAACCCTGATTCAAAACCGATGGTGCACATGGGCTCCAGTATCCTGAAGGAACAAATGGCGTATGAACAAATAGTTTGTCACAGGCTACCATGGGATTGCATCTCCTTACGATGCTCTACTGCTTTGTGGATCAGACCTTTAGGTCGAAGGCTCCGGGTATGGTCCCCTAAGAAAACCACCTGCTTCGGTTTGGGCACCTGGGCAGCATTACAGCCCTTACACAAATCAAATGAGATTTGTGTAGCTCATATGTATCTGGTGCCCCCTTGTACCAATATTTATGTGTTCAAATAAATAAGTATGTTAATGAATCAAGAGTGCTTATTTTCTTAATTAATTTTCATAATTTTTGTTAAATTAAGGAGTCTTAACTGTAGTACTTCAAATCCATGTGTAGTGAAGGAAGTATTCAGGTAGGGAAAACAAATTTATTGTTTAGTGAACCATCACACAGTCATTCGTTGAAATGTGAAAAACAAACATCAAATATATCTTTGACACATTTTTCACTTATTCTTTACATCCTTTATAATTCTTCTAATATTGCTTTTATTCCAATCTCTTTCTGTTTTCCTTTCTATTCTCTTCAGTTCAATCTTCTCAATCTTCTTTTGATAAGCAATATACTTCTGATTGGTGTTGCATACTACTTACATAAATCAACATAAGTAGCATACACTACACATTTGCCGAAAATTAAACTGCAACCAATGCTGAATAGAATTTCAATACTGCACATCTGATTGGTTATCGAAATATATTAACATTTTCCTCATATGTTAAAAAAACATGATGTGTAAAAACTCAAACAAACCATCCAGCTAAAAACTAACATAATTTATTTCCTCAAACTATTACCTAACTAAAAAGCCATTTGAAAAGACTACACCTCATCATATCACAAATAATTAAACTTCGATTTACATGAACACATGATGGAACGGGTGAGTGTGGATGAAATGGTTTTGAAATTCAATTGTTTGGTTTTGATAATACGTGTAGAAATACTGTTTCTGTGCATCGGAGCAGTAAATTTCAACATGCTTGACCAGTACTAATCTGTAATTATACTGGCCAAAGTAAACAGTTTCGTTGCTGATATGAAATCATTGGACTGAGTAGGACATAGATTTTTAAAGGAAAGTCGAAGCTGGATTTTTCACCATTAAACACAAGTTGGTAAATGTGGACATTACTGTTTATCATTGATGAAATTCCACAGAAGTTTGTTTATAACAATTTCTCTTTATTCTCTGATCGATACTCTGTTCTGAAATAAACAAGTGTAAAGTATGATATTGACGAAAACAAATCACTCACAATTTTCTTGTCTGTGACTCAACAAAATATGCCAAGTGAACTTGTACTATGGTATTTACACAATTCGTTGCCTCACTATTTAACTTATTAGTATTAACGACTACTCGAGTTTTGACGAATTCAGAATTTACAGAAATAGGAATGTATATTTTGCACATAACGTGAAATAAATGGAATGTTTGATTAGTACACACTCTTTCAAAATATCTTTACACTATTCTGAACTGAACTGGGATATTAAAATGTTCTTTTTGTTGTGCCAGTTAGGGTTGACCCAAATCAGCATTATTGGGGAGTGTTGTTTTCTTCACAAGAATTATTGTTGATGGCCTTAAAACGTTGCAGAGCCACGTAATTGACACATATTTTCATTGGTTATTATTGTATATGACACATTATATATACTTCAGTGTTGTTCATTTAGTTGTCTCTACTTGAAACATGAAAACTCTTTTTCAAACCTCTGTCCTCTTTCGTTTTCCTCATGTTTGATTATATTCATTGAAGCGTTGTTTTTTAGTAGTTTCATATCAATTCAAAGGATGTGAGTTAGTTCTCATGTTGGAGTTATCTGCTGTTCATCCTTATTGGCGAGAGTTGTTGATTTTGAACATGTGATGCATTCTAGCACATCGGCATTCTGTTTAGTGTTTTCTTTGATCTCGTCTAGCGAATGAGATCTCAGGTCTATTCAACCAAATTTTTGTTTAACACAAAACTACCCAGTGTTTTCATAAAATATAGGAAACATACTTTAAATGCCTCATTCTTGGACTTCACAATTTCTTTCTTTTTCTCTCTCTGATTTTTTTTTCAATTCGACCTTTTTAGACATCTGCTACTAGCCATTCAACTTTTGATTGATGTTAAATGTTAACTATTTCTGTCTACATATGTAGCATACACTACGCTCGTAAATTATATTAATTCATCAGCTCTTCGTTACTTTTTTAATTAATTCACTTACCTAGATTTTGATGACAAGTTTTAGTTTATTGAATTGTATTTTCTATTTAATGTCAATCTATTTCTCCTGCACCTCTAAATACCCTGGTACGGTGGAACTTAGGGAGAGTCCGCTTTCCCTTTCGAAAGGCATTAACATGGCCACGTGCATACAACACTGTCAAAGAACTCATACTCCGCTCGAGGGTAGGGTGATATCTACGAAATTGTTATGATGAAAAGTGAATGTCTGGAGGTTTAACCGGGTTGGCGGATACGGAAGATCCACCTAGGGGAATGGAAAACCCTGATTCCAAACCAATAGTGCAGATGGTGTATGGACGTATGGTTGGTCATCTGATGCCATGGGACTGCATCTCCTAAGGTTGCTCTACTACCTTGTGGATTGAACCTTTAGCTCAAAGGCTTGGGGAGTGGCCCCCTAAGAAAACCCTCTGTTTCGGTTCGAGTACCCGGGTAGTATTCCAGCCCTCACTCAAATCGAATGATGAAGTGTGGCGCATATACATCTGGTGCCTCCTTGTACCGAAGTTCATGTGTTTAAATAAAAAATAGGAAATAAATATTTGTCATGTAGAAATTTAATTTCCTGTATCTAATCTAATTTGACTTTTTATTTGACAGTTACTCTAGTACTTATTTTATCTGTTCATTTTTAGTTAGTATGTTTCCAAGATAACTGAAGAAATAGAAATAAAAGATAAACGTTTGAATGCTAGTTCCATCTAAAAGTCTTCTTCAAGTTCCGTCAATATTGATGTTCATAATTTAATGTAGATTAATTGACTCCAGTACTATAATTATTTGTTATTTATACGGATTTTTTTTATCTAGTTTTATATAGCCACTTTCTTAATGGTGAACAATGTAATTATATTTGTCAGTAAAGAGTTGTAGAGATTTTGGAACCTCATTGAAATCATAAACCGTTGATGATCTAACTCGAATCGTTCCCTGCTTTCAATATAATTATACTCGATCCAGTCTGGGAAAGTCATTTCGAAAAAAGCTTTATAAATACTTTGTATATAACCTAAAGTCTCTTATTTATTTGCAACATGTAACACATAGTGTGGTGTGTGCTACTTATGTAGACATAAGTAGTATATGACGCGAGCACTGAACAGAATGTCTGGCAGCAGAGAGATAAGAAGATTGAACAATAAAGAATGAAGACAGAATGCAATTTGTATGAAAATTCAAGAACAAGGGGATTCTGAGTGATTTGAGACAATTGATGAACAATGTGCAAATTAACGATTCAATATATGGTTGTTTGATTTTACTAACTAGCTCTGTAATTTGTTGTTAAATATATTGGATTGTTCCCACTGGTGTTTTGTTTCACTACAATAGTATACTATAAAGGTCATCACTGTTACTAGTAATATGTTTTCCGGTTTTGCTGCATTTGTTTCATGAACTGCATGGAATCTAACATAAATATGTATACTTCCAGGCTGTTATAATTCACATCACTAAGTTCAGTAATTTGACGAGCTTGAAGTTCAGTATAATGTACGTAACTTGAAACATGATTTGTGATTTTTGTATTTGTTTTTAATCGAAATATCGATCCTCTTATCGTGTTTTGTGACCGTGGTTATCATTCTGTTTCTTTTTGTATGATTAGCGTGTGGTTATGTACATAATAGATGCTTGTACCAAAGGGTAATTGCAGATCATAATAATAAATAGTAAACAATCATAAGCAATGATGGATAGTGGCTAGCAGTGGAATCCAGGACGCGCTTTTCGTCCTATTTGGGACTTGTCAGCTGGATGTACCTGCATATCAGAGTTGATGTTCACTCTGATCAATTGCAGTCTTGAACCTCAGTGGGAAGATGCAAGCCAAAAAATACCAAGTGAAGTACACAATCACGTTAAATTAATTTTTTTGTCAAAACCTAATCCATTAAACTTTCCTATATCGTCATACTTTCTGAGTACTACACTCACACGACCATAAGTTCCGATCTGTCCTTGAATATGTTGTGTATGTTGAGTAACCTATAGTATGAAAGAGTTCACGTTTTTCCCCAAGTTTTCAAGAAATTAAAGTTTGTTCACTTTATTGCCCAATGAAGTTTACCTCAGATGTTAATAAAAATAATATATGAGTAGAAAAATTAAGTTTTCAAATTTTCTACTCATTGGATTATTACAAATATATTTTACTTTTATTAATAATAATCAACACAATGCTAAATTTATTTGAAATTTTCATTTCAAAGCTTGGTAATGATACCTACAATCTTATTAATAATTGGATCAAATTGAACCTCAGATGCCTTTTCAATCTTAATATGACTTAAATAAGTATCGTTATCCTAAACGATATTTCCGTTTAAGAAAAACTTTAGGTAAATCTTTGAAAATTATATACTTTTATTGGATTTTGAGTGAAATATCCGTGAATTCTTACTGTTTCATATACCCTAGTTAACTTAATTGCTAATGACAAATACAATAATTTAGGTGTACCTGCTACATTTACTGCAAGTCTCTCGTTCAATTTTGTTGGAAGGATATTTAAATGCACACAAGGAATAAATACAATTATAGTCATACAATCGCAAAAGGCTCTGTTTTTTTATCATAACTTGTCTGAATATAAGTTTTCTATAACCTTTTGTTAGGATCAACTGCTTTTTTATGTGTTTTTCTCACAATAACACGCGATAGAAGCTCCTATAAGTGGCACTTGTCCTACAAATATCTATGTCACTTCTTGTGACTTCTTATCAAAGAGGATTTTTAATTATTTTCATAAGTGACTGCTGAGGATCTCATTACTAGATTGTTATTAAGATACATTTAGGAAATAAGTTGTTTTTGTCTTATTTTCGGTTATTTCTCATGTTTCATTAGTAAGCAAATTTTATTTAAAAAGAGAATTTCTTCCTTAAGAAAATTAGTGTTAAACTTTCAAGTATAACTCGAAAGAACTGTGCACAAGACAGGAAATTTATTTTTGAAGACTACTGAAAACTGGGTGAAAAATCGGGTGACACACAAATATTTATGAAGAGGCTGGATTAAAATGGTTGTCAGAAGCAGGTTAACAGTTGTTTATACAGTCAATTACTACATGATGACTGTTTGGACGTGAGATGAGGCTTGAATTTTCTATGTACAGCACTTATCCTGAATGATTAGAATAAAGTATTTTTTAAATCCAGGTTTTCTAATGGTATTGAAATGTTTTACCATATTTTTTTCAAGTGAAACCACTCATTTAATGAATATGCTTGATTTTCGATGAGCATAAACTACATTTCTTTGTACACTAATCTTGTTTTTAAAACCACTAGAATTTAATAAACACGTTAAGTGAAGTAAATTTCATTTGTTTTCTAGGAAGATATTGGTAACAAGGAAAATGTGAATCCATGGTAATTTGGCACAAAAATATCAAATTATTTACAACGGTATCGGGTATCAACTTGTGATAAATGAACATGTTGTGTTTAGATAACTTGAAAAACAGACTATGAGTAGCTGCTATTGTTAAAAAGAAATAGTCTACTGATTCTGTAGTTATTTTTACATTTCATCCATTAGTTTAAAAATATTAATCCACTACTTGTCAATCAGGCCCCTTCTTATTACTTAGATCTTATTATTCTTATGCTGTAACCTTGTTGTTGTCTGACATTTGTGATAAAGGAATAAATAATAGATCAATCAGGACTTTGAATCTTAAGTGTATACTTACACTCATCCCACTCAGCCATAGATTCCGATTATGATGTAATTATTTATTCTGTTAAATGTATCTAAGGTGCACCTCGGACAGTGATTTTAATATATCTATAAAAGTGTCAAATAAATAAAACCTCGTATATATATATATATATATATATATATATATATATATATATATATATATATATATATATATATATATATATATAACTTGTTTAAAATAGAGCTTTCTCATGTTTTTACATGAGTTTACGCACATACGGTTTTGAACGTAAATTGAATAATTTATAAGTTTTAGCAATATCTTTTCAAGTATTCATGCATTTATTGCTTTGAGCTTGTTTACATCATTATTGCTCACTGATGTGATCTGAAGAAAGATAATACAATTTCAGGGATTCTAATTCTAAAAGTTGAATTTATGAGTCGATGTAAGATAGACCACCACTGAAAACCTGGAAGAACTGGATGGCCGTTTCGTCCTAGTATGGGACTCCTCAGCAGGGCGCATCCACAACCTTGTATGTGGGACTCGGACCCAGGACTTTCGGCCACGCTCACGAACGCTTAACCTCTAGACCACTTATCCGGTATCCACCGGTGTTAATGTCTAACTACATTCGACCCACGATCCTGCGCAACCATCCATCCATTATCTAAGGTAGATACCTGTCTCTACCCGATACGGATTGAACTCCACTGGTTACGGCTTTTCACCAGGACTCTAGCTTACATGGACTCATGAATTCAACTATCAAAATTATTGCAATCTCTACAAACCCCCATTCTGATTCCACCTATTATCTTAAAAGTTCATGTTATATATTTAGACAACTTAGATAAAAGGGTTATTATTTAAAATATCTAACTACTTCATTACTACGTATCTTTTTATTTATATGAACTGGTTCATGATTCCTTAAGTTTTGTAGTGATGTAAGCTGATTAGAACAAGGTGATACAGGCAATACTAAAAGTGACCTCTCTTTATCATGATGCAATAAATATTTGTGGTTATGACTGTGACGTAAAAACAGTTGATGCTAGTTGATAGAGATGGAGTACCACAAAAACGTCCAATAAATATGTTTCTCTGCTATTTGGTTACATTTTGATACATTTAAATCAAAATTTGGAATATTATTTTTTCTAACAGATCTTATATGAACTAGTCGTCTACAATAAATCATTGTTTTATGTATCACTCCACAACTTATCACTTGGTCACAGTATATCATTTTACAAATTTTTAGTTAAGTAGCTTATGAATAACTTAGACATCAAACATATTTTGTTAATCGTTTTTTAGTAGATTAGGAATCTTTATTTGATCATACACTCCAAGTATAAGAGTACTTTATTAATAACCAGTGATTCATTTTCGTTCAGTGTCTGAATCATTGTAAAATAATGTAAAATGTTTTATTTATCGGCTTACACAGAAGGTATGTTATGAAATTTACCAAAATTAATATCTATGACTTTTATTATGTTTGTAAAACATAAAAAATAATCTCAAAAGCATAAGGCAGATAGCTCATACTAAAGACCCAACTAATTCAGTTTTTAAATCTAATATACTTTATTTTTCTATGATTATATCTAAGATCACTTAATATTCATTATTTTACCATACGGTTGAATCGATTTGTATGAAAACAGTGCATTTTACTTTCCTTATTATTAGATAAAATCAGAGTTTGACAAAATTGTTCTGAAATCAGAAAATGAAGTGGATTTATCAGATGAAGTGAAAGGATTCATTAAAGACGTCGAGAAATATGACTTCATTAGACTCAGTCTTCCTGATATAAACGGAATCCATTTGAGTAAGTTGCTTCCTACCCGCTTTGCTAAGAAGTTGGCGATGGGCCAGGTAGAAATGTATTCAGGGTCTATAGCATTCGGACCAAGATTTGAAGTAAGTGAAGATAAATTACGATTTCTCTTAAAAATACATGCATCTTATGGATATACAATTTAAGCTCTTGGTTGCTTAATCCTCGTTTGATGGGAAAAATAAAAAAAATTGTCAACGCTTTTAAAAATTTTACCTAGGTTAAAAAGTCTAAGGTAGAATACTCACCTGAAAACTCAATATACTTCAGATCCATATTCTTTACAGCCAAAAGTTTGTATTCAAGAAAAATACCCATTTACTGAATAATTTAGTTGTTATATGGCTATATTTAGAATATATTGTCATGTGTAAAACCAATTTCCTGAAAATGGAGCCTCAGGTGGCAATATTGTTTACGTTTTTCATAAGAACTTTCTTGAATTACAGTAGGAATTAAGAATATAAACATAATTTTTCTTATCCTAAAGGATAACACTGTTATCAGCTTAAATGAAGGAGCAGGCAAATAGAATCCAAGGATATATTCAATCTGTTATTATCAAGAAGTTTAGTGAGAAAATATTTTGTATCGTTTTATACATATTGTTATGCTATTTAACCAAGCGGTTTTATCTCGTTCAGAACAGCAGTTATATTCCATCTGTTTAGTTCTGTACAGCATCCTAGTTATCGATTCCTATTATTCCAGTTTTTTATTTGGATTAAGTGTGATGAGTTGTGACTAACAGGTAACAACAGACTACTGAATAGGAATTTACTATGCGTATCGTTCCTACAAAAAATATACTTCATTAATCAAAGTAACAACGATCGTAAGGCCTAGTGGTGCCTCAGGACAATAAACAAAGTCAATCAAAACTTTTAATTTTTAACAAATTATCAGTCAGCTTTTGCGGACACTTACAGTTTCGATGGAAACTACACACGCAATTAAGCTAATTGTATGTAATATCGTTATCAATTTCTATCTGCACCGATTTAAAACTTACTTAATCATGCTAGAATTCCTCTCAATTGATTTATTTGTCGATTATTTATAACTTTGTTACATCCTATTCACTAAGTGAAGTACTCTCATTATGAACCTAGCATTTGTAAAGTATGAAAACAACACATTGAATACACCATTTGCACATTTTCCTTGAATTGTTTTTTCACAAATTCCATCGTTCTTTTACCCCTATTGCCACTTCGACTAATTTTTTTATTATCATTTTTTTCTTCTATCAGTGAGAATCTTACTTCCAATTCTTGATACATTCTACTTATAACTATCATTGTAAGTAGCACACACCACACTTCTATTAAATTGAAATCATGGTTTAAACAGTCTTTTAGAGATATCCGATCTACAGTTATGAACCGATTCTTAATACACAGTAGATTTTTAGAAGTCCATATTTTCTTGTTTTAGTTTTATAATTTACTTCATCTGCAAACTTTATAATTCATTATTTCGATAAAAGTGTACCTCATTTTGTTTTCTATTTGCGAAAAATCATCAGTCACAATAAATTTGAGCTGTCTTCATATTTAGATGATCAGCATCCCAGAAGTGGTTGAAAAGAAACATATTAACAGTGTTTTGAAGCCAGATTTCTCGACTCTGCATCCATGTCATTGGATTTCACAAAAGAATTATCCTTACCCACAAAAGGACAATAACATGTTTTTGAACGCAGAAGAAGATGGCAAATATTCATTTTGTTCTGTTTTGTGCGATATATACTGGCCTAATAACCAGCCAATGTATGCCTACCCAAGATTTGTTGCTCAAAGGCTTATCAAAGAGCTGGAAGATAAATATAATCTACGGTTATATTCAGCTTTTGAACCGGAGTTTAGAGCTTTTGTAAAGGGAAGTTATGAAACATCGTGTTTAGAACCAAAGTCGAATGATGTTACCCAATTTATTGACCTTAAAAAGCCAATCCCTTGGACAAATTTTAGAGACATGTACAGAACAAGTTTACTGTCCGTTTATGAAAACTATTTTGCGGATATTGATTACAATATGCAGCTAGCAGGGATCGATATACAAGATTACAGTAATGAAGATGGCGAAGGACAGTTGGAATGTCCGCTAATACCAACATGGGGGTTGTCCGCTGCAGATAATTATTTTATATTGAAGCAGGCTGTAAAAGAAATTGGAACCAAACACGGGATGGAAATTTCGTTTATGACTACACCATTACTGGATTCCAGCTCTAGTGGGTGTCATTACAATCACTCTCTGTGGTACGCTGATAATAATCGTAATGCATTTTACGATGATAAAGGTAAGTCTCGATCAGTTTATTCTGCAAATATTTCAGTTTACTTAAAATCTCCGCCACTAAATAATTGTCTGGTATAACGAACATCTTTCTCGAAATATCCTTTCAGATGACGACAGATTTCTGGAGTACGTAGAGGATTCTGATCAAAACAGGTGTAGTTAATTTGACAAAAAAACTGTTTGCCAACATATGTCGTGCTTTTAACTATTCAAACTTATCATTATGAAATGTGTAAAGATATTTCGTCCGAACCGAGTTTTTTTCTACTTATCTTGTAGTTTGCAAAATTCTTTTGTGTTAACTTTGATACTTAAACATTTATTGCCTACTTTAGAATAGATTATTATACCGTTTCACTCTACATCTGAGAAATATATTTCACCCTAAAATAGTAACAATCATTAAGATAACAAACCCATAGAGCACATGAAAAACGCATACGGTGGGATGAGTTTATCAACTCTTTCTCCCTCTTCATATATATAAGATGTTTTAATGTTATTTAAATTTTTATGCATATAATATGAACTGAACATGAATATTGTAATTTAAAATTAAGTCCACCTTTTTTGCCACTTCAGATCCTGATCGATTATCTACCCTAGCTCGTCACTGGATTGGAGGCATCTTGGAACATTTACCAGCTATGTTAGCTATTTCTTGTCCAACAGTAAACTGCTATAGAAGATTGCATAAACATCTTGCTCCGTCCTGTGTGAATTGGGATTTTCATGATAGGTATATATCGATTCGTGTAAAAAACTTTAATGAGAAACAGACATACATAGAAAATCGTATACCATCGTCCGCATCTTGTTCTTACCATGTGCTTGCTGCCACAATAGCAGCTGGACTAGATGGCTTGGAACGTCAGATACACCCTCCACCTTCAGGTTTGAAACTAGCAAATGATCAAACCGGTGTCTGTAAAGTACTTCCCAATACAATTCAACAGGCTCTACATAGTCTTATGGATGACAAAATACTTGTGAACAAGTTGGGAGCAGATTTTGTCGATTGGTATGTTCAAGTAAAGAAGAATGGAGACTTGTCATCTCTTGGTCATTTAAATATACATGATAATACTGAAGAAACACTGGCTTATGAAAGATATGAATATTTCAATTTTATGTGACTCACTTCACAGAACCAGTTTATTCTATCAGTTTATTCCAACAATGATAATTTTCTCAGTAGCTATTACGTGTAAAGCTACATACTTTCAAATTTTTATTCTCTCACATTTTATAAACCCGTCCTATTACTTTTATTTCACTTATTCATTCCTGCATTATTCTGAAGATGGGATTGACTACTTTTGCACTTCATTCCACTATAATCCTCTATTTTTTTAAAATGATGTTATTAATGTGATAAGTAGTTTAATAATAATGAATTAAAAATGAGACTACTTTGATGTTTGTTTTATTAACATAATGCAATTCAAGGATATAATGAATCTCCTAGATAGGCTGTATAGAACTTTGCCTGAACAGTGAAAAATAGATAACGTGTTTATCCATTACATCCAGCTAATTCGAATGTTACTCATATTTTTTTAAGTAGTGTCTTTACGTTGTCGTTTAATGTTGAGTATTAGCTGGCAAACTTTGGTGTTAACGCAACTGTAATTATATAATGTAAGTTTGTCAAATTTCAATTACTAAAAGTTTTACTGCAAATTGTCTCGATAGTTTAATTATCTTACAGCTAGCTTCATTTTACTTACTTCAAGTGGGTAATTTAATCTATCCAGAAAAAAGTCTAAAACAACTACTGCATAGTTTTTAAACAATAACATATAAGTTTAGGTTTATACTGAAAAATTATACAAGGATTTCGACTACATTAAAATAGTTTCACAGTTCGTATTTAATATCAAACTTGAAATATAGGGTTGAAACGTGAAGAGTGTTGTACAACGAGTTATTTGAGGATGAGCTCATTAGTCTATCATTTATAAATAGTTCCTTATCCTCACATACAATGAGTATTTATAATACATAAATACTAGTACAAATAGGTGCTAAAATAAATAGGTCACACAAATAAGGAAATAAAAGTGTGATGAGATAGTGGAATGAGGAGGGAGTATGCTCTAAAATTGATCAACCGATAGAAATAAGTGAACGAGAATAACATACAACAGGAGGTAAATTTCGGCTAAGAACATAACTAGAAAGAATTCCTTTATTTAGGTGATTTCAATAAGTTTATATGAAGAATCCAAAATAAAAATACAGCAGGATTATCATCAGTTTCTATACTGAACTATATCTAATAACATGCCAAGCCGGTGAGAGTTACATTATACCACAGAACTCATCCAGGAAGTAATGATGAACGTAAAGGTGACCGTCCTGTACAGATACCTCTCTTACCACTTTACCACGTCAAATGTTGTCTACCACTACAGTCTGTTATGTGTATCAGTCGTTGCAGTCTATAAAATAGGGACAAACTAGTTGAAGATACCAGAGCAGCAGACCAACCGGACTGTTCCTTGATAAGTTCTGTTCAGACTATCTTCCAGCAGTTGCCGAATGCAGCTTCTCTTTCTGAATAATTAGGGATCTCTGAGGAACACGTCTCCCAGTTTTTACGCAAAACATGTGAAGTTTATGTATCTAATAATCTATGTTTCATGAAACTAGTTCCCCTTAACGTATTTAAATATAGCCGAAACGACGACTGAGGCAGTACTTTTGACTTGTTTCAAACCTACTTTTATTATGAAAAGTTGTGGTTTGTCGAACTAAACCGACGTGCCTCAATGAGTTATAAGGTACCTTGGAAGACCTACTACTTATAAATAGAACGCTTCAAAAACAAACAAGAGACATGGCTCATTATTTCCATAAAATCATGAGAACTCATCAGATAGTCATCTACTTTTTCTCTTGGACTAGCTGGTAGTCTTAAACCTAACTTGGTTTGATGTTTGCTACGACTCTAATCTTGGCCAATTGTCACGCAATTTATTCATCGGATGCGTCTACGGTGATACAAATGGGTGCTTGGGTGCCCTGATGTTCAGGCGTGGTTGTTTTTGCGATACGTCCCTTAATTGTGAAGAATGCTTTTCGAGCGGTATCATCCAAATTGATGAAGTTCACACACCCACGAAGTTGGTCGCTTACCGGTATCATAAGAGACGCACAGTTTGGTATGAACCGTCTGTAGAAACTTACTAGTCCGGTAAACGTGCATAGTTGCTTGAACGTGGTCAGTTCTGGATAATCCGGAATGGCTGCCACTTTGCTTCTCAGAAGTCGGATGCCTTGAGCACCAGTAGTATGTCCGATGTAATATAAGGAGTCAGTTCCGACTCGGTGCTTCTGAATGTTTACTGTAATGCCGTGCTTTTGTAGTCTTTCGAAAACAAGGTTTAGATGCTGGAGACCAGATTCTCTGCCCGGACTTGCAATTAAGCAGTCGTCAACATACACATGTACAAAGTTGAGATCACAGAAAGCGTCATCCATGAACCTTTGGAAGGTCTGAGCAGCATTTATTAGGCCAAAAGGCTTGCGCGAAATGTCGTAGAGACCGAAGGGATTTATGATAGTGGTTTCAGGAATGTCGTCAGTGGCCATGGGAATTTGGTTTAAGGCTTTAACCGAGTCGGTTTTTGAAAAGACAATTGTGCTTTTGGAGGTAGCTTTCGAATCGTGAATTTGGGGCAACAGGTAACGGTTAGGCATGGTTCACGCATTCAATCGCCGATAGTCAACAGTTGGACGTCAATCGTTACTGTCATTTTTAGGGACCATATGAAGAGGAGATGCCTGTTATTTCCTAGCGAAGACAAAACTACGTGTAATTTCCGAGAACCATTAATGGACCTTTATTTTATATATATATATATATATTGTTATTGTGCAAATATTCAATAACTAGATCATGTCTATCTATATTCCTTTTATTATAAGCTTCATTTTGACCTATAGGTTATTGCTGTATGATTTACTGTTCTTAAGTTATACTTAATTTATTGATTACCGTCTCCCACTTTCACAGACACTTCTAGCTTTATTTCGTGTAAGTGTTATTTCCTATTTTATGGTGCGATGAGGTCTGTCTGGCTGGAATATGAACCAAGTATGTTTGAAATAAATGGTTCGCCTAGCGGAAGCTGTTATTGGCGTTCGGAACATAACTGGGCGGGCTAGGGGAACAAAGAACCAGTAAGGACGCTCGGCCGGTCAGGCCGGTTGAACATCATTGGTTAGTGCAGTACAAGAGTGAATATGTTGTATTTCGATTGGCGAATAAACTACGCGATAACTAGCCGGACATTAAAGTCACAACAAACCCCATGGGCTGTTTGATGGACGAATGATTCTTAAGCCTATCATATGATCGAATTCGTTTTTAGCCGACCTCAGCTTTCGGAGGCCAGTCGGAAGCTTTCGAAAATGCAGGTGGTCGTGTAGTCATGACGTGATGTGTAACACTGCTGGTTAAACACGGTAATTTCGTTTGCGTTCGGTATATCCCAGGTGCTTATCGAGTAATTGTCGATAGAATGGATCCGTCGTGTGCCTAAATGTGACTGGAGATAATCTGCAACCGAAAAAAGAAGTTTCCGTCTACTAGCCTCCGTTTATGCGTATCGATGAGTAGATTGTGATGTTGTAGCAGGTTTATATCAGTGATTGGAATAGAACTATCCGCTACAACAAAAATCCAGCATCTGGGTTTGAGTAAACCCACGTTAGGATAGAAGTACCTTTTACCATATGTGGCGATATCCTTTCCATTTGCCTCCTGCTTCGTGTGGTCGGTCTTTGGAAATCACTGGAAGAAAGCTAACTTCTGCAAGAACATCAGCGAGGTGGGGAACTTTCGTAATCACGTCAGTGACATAAAACAGACGGCTATGTTCGCCGGCTACGGTTGTCGTTACCGCGTACCTGCTGGGAGGTTTCTAGAAACGTTTTTTGCGTCGGTCGGTTTGAAGTTCAAAAAATTGCGGGGTTTTCCGCAATTTTGAGAGGATTTTTCGAAGTGATTATGATACCAGCATCAGTTGGGGTCATCTGTTTTCGTGAAGAACTACTTCGAGGTGTTTTGTGATCGTTTACGGTCATTACGAATATGATTCAAATGGTTCAAATGGTTGCGGACGGAATAGAAGAAGCTTTCGCTTAACAGGCTTCCGTGTCTAGTAGCAGGGGATCACCAATACCTCCAGGCAAGAACCTAGGTATATTAACGATAAAAGAGAAAGAAAATGAATTGGTAAATCATAGTAAGATACTATCCTTAGTCCTTAAGAATAGATCAAGTCGCCTCTTAAAGGACTCCTGGGAAGTTGCTTGGACTAGTTCAGCTGGCAGCGAATTCCAGCATTTGACAACTCTTAGGGAGTAGAAATTGTGTCTGCAGTCCGTTCTACTATGTTGTATCTCCAGTTCCTGGGTGTTACCCCTTAGGTTAGTGTTGGGACTAAGCTTAAGTAGGTGTTTAAGAGGATGTCTAGGTGTGTTAAGGATACTGTAAGCCATTAGAAGGTCACCTCTAAGACGCCTATACTCTAATGGGTAAAGGTCGAGTGATTGGAGGCGCTCATCGTAAGGTTTAAATTAGAGTCCCCGAACTGATTTCGTGGCTCGCCGTTGGATACGCTCCAGAGTGTCCTTATCCTTTTGGAGTGTAGGAGGGAATACTATGTTCCCGTACTCTAAATGGGGACGAATGAAACTATTGAAGATTATGTGGAAAGTTCTCCCGTCAAACTGACCAAAAATGCGCTTCAATGTTACCAGTGCAAGGTTTGCTCGAAAGGCATTTTTGTCACAGTTGGCGTAAGACTTTAAGTCGTAGGGCACCAGAACTCCTAAATCTTTTTCGACTCGGGATACTACTAGAGAGGAGTTTCCTAAGTTGTAACTGTAATCTGAGACGTGTCGCAGATGGACTACTTTACACTTTGAAGTGTTAAAGGTAAGTCCGTTATCGTCTGCCCAACTTTGAAGTCGAGTCAGATCCTCCTGAATTGCCTGTATGTCCTCTTGGTTGCGTATCTCTCTCCAAAGTTTCACGTCATCGGCAAAGAGCAGTATGTCTGACGTTACCTGTTGAGTAAGATCATTTATATGAATCAGGAAGAGGAGAGGTCCTAGTACTGAGCCCTGGGGGACCCCACTAGGACATTCCATAGCGTGTGAGAAATTGAAGTTTACCCTGACTTTAAAATGTCGATTTGTGAGATATGAACTGAGCCAGTCAATTAAAGGTGGTTTGATTCCCAATTGTTTGAGCTTGTTAATAAGACATGTGTGGTTAACCCTATCAAAAGCTTTAGAGAAATCAAGGTAAATGATGTCTACCTTCCCCTTGCGATCAACGATGCTTGTCCATCTGTCCACCGCGGTCAGCAGGTTCGTCATACAGGAATAACCCTTCCTGAAACCATGCTGTTGGGGTGAGAAGAAATTTAAGGACAGCAGATAGTCATGTATATAATCGTATACCAGGGACTCCATGATCTTTGAAGGTGTAGAGAGAAGGGCCACCGGTCGGTAACTTGAAGGTTCACTGCGTCGACCTCCTTTGAAGATTGGTGTAATATGAGCCAGCTTCTAAATATCCGGTAGTTTGCCCCGACTTAGCGAGTGTGAGAACATCACTCTAAGTGGTGTTGCCAGGATTGAAGCTGCTTCCCTCAGTATAGCAGAGTGGACCATATCTGGACCAGGAGAAGTGTCTGTTCTTAGGTGTTGTAGTTTACGGAACACCAAGTCAGCGCTCAGTTTCACTACGGAAAGTCCTGTGCAGTTGCAGACAGAGCCGACATCAGTATAGTTGATGCGGGTCGGCTGAAATGTCCGGGAGTATTGCTCAGCCAGAAGGTTAGCGGCGAAACCGTCATTATCTGTCGGGCCGTTAGGACCTAGCAGTTGAGAAACTCCAGTTTTGGCTTGACGAAGAGAGGCTGCGTAACGGAATAAGCTTTGCGGATTGGAAATAAATTTATCCATAAGCTTTAACTGGTACTGAAGCCTGTCTTCTCTTTTAGCCTTCGTACATATGTTCCTTGTATGTTTGTATTGCCTGTACTCACCGTTGTTGTTGGTTCGTTTGTATTCTGCCCAACACTGCCTTTTACGGCTTAGCAAACGTTTTTTGATGATTGTAGGTTGCTTGTGCCTTTTGAGGACCGTTTGAGGAGCTGATTGCTTAGTAGCATATGAGAGCGTGTGCAGTAAGGAGTCCCAATGAGCATCCACATCAAGTTGAGGGTGAACATCCCAATCCACCTGTTGTAGATAGTCCTGTAGAGCTGACACATTCAACCGTTTGAAGTTCCAGCGCCTGTTGTTGTTGGGATATCTTAGCTCTGTTTTGCTGACGAAACTGAAGGCTATAACGGCGTGATCGCTTTTCCCCAGGGGAGCCAGAATTGAGAAGTTGTCGACTAGAAATTCTTCATTTGTAAAAACACAGTCTATGCGCGACGGTGTCTGACCGTTCCTCCAACGAGTAGCCGACTTCACATTTTCGTGTAGTCCCAAATCCTCAATGAGGTTGAAGAACCGAGCTTCGATTGAATTTTCACTTCCAGTATACGTATGTTCCGCGAAGTTGACTCTAGGGAGATTGAAGTCCCCTAGAATCAGGATATGAGTGAAGCCGAGACGCGTAGAGCGGGATAGTCCTTCCAGCATGCGACTGTCATACTCGATGTCGGCAGTGGGCTTCCTATATATGACTCCGACTAGGCACCTCGAAGTAGTGGACAATCTCATAGAGCACCATATGGATTCCTCAAGATTGTCAAACTCGTGGTTGTGGATTTGGTGTACCTCCAGGTCAGATCTGATGTATAGGGCTACTCCACCCCCAATTCCTGTTTTTCTGTCATTGCGAAACAGAGACATCCCAGGTATTGCTAGCTCCTGGTCCGAATACTGAGGAGATATCCAAGTTTCACATATTCCTATCAGATGAACTTTATTAGCGTTGCTAAGTTCACTTAGTTCATCCATTTTATTTGGTAGACTCGCGGCGTTCATGTATAAGCAGTTAATGCTTTCAATTTGAAACGCGTGAGCTTCTTCCTGTTTGTCTGTGAGAGCCTTGCGTGAGTGGAATGGTAACCCACCTATATAAGTTTTGTCAAATTGGTAGGCCCTGTCCTTTACACGTTTTTTTTGTCTTGAAGACAGTCCACAAGTGGAATGGTCAGCTCCAGCTTGCCTTTGTGCTTGATCCTGGCGTCGTATGGCCTAGCCGGGTGCGTATGGATCCCAGTTGGCAACCGACGTCTGTTGACACGAAATGTTTCCAGAGTTGCAGCCGCCATACGGGAGGATGGAAAAGTTATCCTCATTAGTCGGGGTCTAGGATCTCCGTCCTTCTTGGCTAGTCTCATCACATGCTGAGACAGTATGTTTTTAAGCCTCAAGGACTGTTTGATGAATTTCCATTCCCGAATGTCAGAGTTTGCTTGAGTAGGGTCCATGTTTTCCGGTACACCTTGCACGATGATATTTCTTCCGCGGAAAAACTTCTCTCGAGAATCTTTAGGGACGTTTCGGATGAGATTGCGCTCAGAATATGGTATGTCAGGCAGTATTCTGACGTTCCCATCGGATTTCAGTAGATGACTGGCTAGCAGGACATCCTCTACTTCGGTAGCATTCTTGAGTGTTACACGGAGTAGTCTCGGGTGATTTTGATGTTTAGAATCCTTTCCCCAAGTGAGCCGTGTGACCGTCAAAGGCTAGGGAGTTTGAGCTTTTTGTTCAGTTCACCCCAGAGCATCCTGTCATTTTTGTCCTGCAAACTGAGAGGAAGGTCAGGATTGTCTATAAGGTTCATGATTATGAGAGAGTCGTCACGGACCGTTGTTGTTTTCCCAGCTCTTCCAGTGCGTTCATGTTCAGTACGTTGTTGTTTGGAGGTCGAAGTAGGTTTTTGAGTCGTAGGCTTTTTAATAACCGGGCGGACATTTTTGGGGGTAGACTGAGCGATCAAAGCACCAGTTGATGTCCGTACAACACTTAGGATGTCAACCTTGGACGGTGACACCTGGTCCTTATTAGCTCTGTTGGCGTGGGTACAGTCACCTGCAGAGTTTTTAGGAACCACTGTTGCGTTTAAGGACCCTGAACTGAGAGATCCAATTTTAGTGAGGGAATTAGTTATTGTCGACTTAATGATGGAGCTGAGTTTCAACATGCCATCATTAGTGCTAATGCGCGTTCCATCGATGGTTGACTTGTCAACATCCCTGTTCTTATTTTCGTTACGCGCCCTCATTTGCCTACCTATTTTATGGCTATCTGTTTCCAAGTTTACTGACAATTTATTCCGCAGACCTGTCAGTAGAACAATGATATTGCTCAGCAGTACTACAGCGTCCGTGTTGCACGTAACGCGCACCCACTTACGGTCAGATTTTCTGAGTCTCTTGTAAGCCGTTGCCGTAAGATCTGTGCACGTTTCGTGAAAATAACCTTTGCAGTTGTCACACTGCATGCCAGATGTAAGAGCGAAACGTCATCCAGGTCTTTTACATGAATTTTTCATGGCTGTATTGACGTAAACTATGTTAGAGATAGTATCAAAGCTTAAGACCGTTAAAAATACACTAAAAACCACACCAAAACGGGAAAAATGTATAAAAACGGATGAGATAAAATGAAATAGCCTTTACGTGAAAAACTGAAAATAAACCGAATAGTAAGCTGAGGCAAAACCGCAGTTAACTATTAAATTGGGTGAAACTCAAAAAAAGTAATCTACCGAACTTGTAGCTCAGAATAGATTGTTTAGATCAGAAATGGTACTTTTGTTGCGTAAGAACACAGCAAAAGTTTGAGAAATGCAAACCACGTTAGGACTAAACTTCCCGTTCGAAAAGCGCGCAAACATCGTTCCGCAACGTCATTTCGTGTAGTTTGAGGCTTTTCTTTGACTTAAAAACCCTCGGCGTCAGAAGATTTGGTGACTTCTAGGATACGATCGGCAGATTCAGCCAGCTCGTCTGCGGCGTTGTTTAACGTCTCAATCAAACCCTTAATGAACCGCGATTCGCTCATATTCTCCTACATGTGCTATTAAATGATTTACGTTTTCAAAAATCTGACAGTTTTTAATGGAAAATACACATCTACCAACAAGATATACACCCAATGGCTGAAAAGCTTGTTTTAACCAACTAAATAGACAGTTGGCTAATAAGTTATAACCCCGTCTTTTCAATCCCTATTTAATTCAAGTTTTTCTATTCACCTAAAGAATAAAAAGTATGAGTGTATTTTTAATTATGTTGTGATCATACATAAATTTATTAATAATTACGAAATCCAAATTGAGTTCAGTGTTTCATTTTATGTTGTGTACGGTCACATACTGCTTGAATACACTTGTGTTTTCGTTGGGAAATACAGATTTTCTGCAACACTTACACATAACAATAAACTCCCGGGAGAATGGCTCATTTTGCCGGTGGTTATCTGACTTGTTCAATCGTATTCATTCCCTCTTTCGATTTGATTCTTTGATTATTCTCACATATATATATATCAAATCTATAGTATATACCCTATGCACGGTGATCATAATTTCCTAACTTTAATATTTTAAACTTTTTTGTTGATTTTGGTGAGTAAATGAGAAATCATTTCTAGACATACTTCTTGGTGGACGATCGTGTACCGGAAAAACCACTGATTGATGCATCCATAAGATTCAGTGCTTAATTAGGGAAGTTATGGTCATAAACCTCAATATTAGCATTATTCTCTCAATATTAAGGCACTTTCAAAGTAATTTGTTAGAAAACCAAACAGTCAACGTTGTCATACCCTTAAAAGATTTGAGTGAGATCAAAACATCATATTCTAGTGGGTAGTTTTTTATAATGCAAGATGCAGACCTAATCATATGAACTACGCAGACAAGGTTCTTATGGTGTTTGATGCGGACAATTCAAATCTACATAAATGTATACTCATTTTCGAATCGGATATTTGACTGAGCACATGACTGTTAGATACATTCATTCAATTTTGTTGGTCAACTTGTGCTGATTTTTTAAACTAATCTGAATGCTTTACATGCAAATCTTTCAAATATTCCTTTGTCTTACTGTTTGTCTATCTATCTATCTGGTAATCAGGAGTATGCATATCCCCTTATTATGTTGATGCATAAATACTTGGAAAATCTTAACTAATTGACACTCTGGACATTTTGGGTCCATTTTAACACGATGTGGATAAGGCAGGCATGATCCGGTCCTTTATTTATTTCACTACAATGCTATTTATAGTTATTCAAAGTGTCAATGTAAATATAAATCCAACTCAATTACAAAGAGGTCTAATTTGGGTTAATAATTGTATGCAATATAATTAACTTGTATTGATTAATTGTCCGCACTGTTTACTATAATTAATTAATATCAATTTTATAATTAGAATGTATTTTGTAGACAGACAGATATATAAATGCGTGTGATACATTTGACAAAGTGTAAAAAAACCATATTCTAAATTTTGGTTAAATGTAATTGTTGGTAATATTATTTACAGTTTAATAGAAATTAACTAAAGCTAAAGTGTTTCATTTTGTTTTCTCAACTATATATTGCAAACATTTTCTTCGCTTTTTATCCTGGTATCCAGTTTGGTTACATTTTCCGTGTAAATAATAAAACACCAAAAGATTCTTTAACATATTTGGACTATGGCTAGTAGTGGATTCCAGGAAGCGCATGTCTCGTCTTCTTTGGGACTCGTCAGCTGAATACTTTTTCCATTTCAGTTACTTCGTCATATAACGTCATCATCATCACTAGTCCTAATTTCTCAAAAGAACATCGAGAGATTCTTTTAAAAACCAGTTACTATTGAGAACACAGTTCCTTTCTGGTACGTGAAATAAAAGCATACTTTATTATTTCTCGTTATGATTTTGCGTTTGTGTTCAATTAACATTTAATTAGTTGAAATAAGTATAACGTCAAGCATTTGATTCGACCAGTTACACTGTTGTATCAGTGTAGTAAATGAGATAAAAGAATAATAGCGAATAAGTATCAAGTCCAACAAAAGTACTGTGATAAATCCAAAACAATGTCTATTATGTATTGTGTAATATTTATTAAGATTTTCTATCCATTGATTCATCAGCCAATCGATGATTGCCATGAGTCTCTAACAAAAATCTGAGTATATACATATATATATATATATATATATATATATATATATTCTTACCATACATTGTAAGCTGTTTTGTTTACAAACTATTGTCATATAGCATTTTATTATCATTCATTTCTGAGAAATATTCTGGAAAAACTTCACTTTGAAGAGTAAACACTTTGATATTCTGGGAATGATAACATTTAAACAATTGTTTCTGCTCATATCAGAATTGCGAGCTAGATGACTATAAAGGATTTGTAGAATATTTTTAGAACAACTCTTATTGTAAGTTGACGCAAAGTTTCTCCTCGAAGCAGTATTACGTTCTACTTGAATTACACTAATTCTTCAGCTGACGTCAATTATTGTTTATTCTTTCAATACAAGAATCCGATTCATACTACATAGAAAGTTATTCAATATATTTAATTTTGTACTTATTTTAAATATCCTTATAGTATATATATATATATATATATATATATATATATATATATATATATATATATATATATATATATATATATATATATATACCTAACATTGGAAAAGAGCCGCTAATAAGTCGATTGGGTGGCATTTTTTAACTGTAATAAATTATGGAATCTTTGTTTTTACCTAAATGTATTCGTGCATTTACTCACATAAATTATTTAATACTACAATGTCTATAACAGCGGCTATGACGTTTTGTGAATATAGGTTAACTAAGATGGGGGAAAGAGAGAGAGAGAAGTAAATCATAATAATTCTCAGTATCTTAAGTATCTAATTCATTTATAAACTCATTCATAAATTATATTAATAAGACCGGTTATACCAGTAGTGTTTCACATTTTAACGCTAATATTTAACGGTTTACCCATTGTGATAAATAAAATACTTGGATACCACAAAATATCTACCACGTAGTAATCTCTTGGCCACATAAACAAGATATAGATATCATTGTAACTTCTGTTCAAAGGTAAATTTTAAAAGTAGAAATGTCTACATATATTTCGATTTTAGATATATTGCTTTCTAGGTAATACCATCATAAGGTTTCACTAGGATTTTGCGTCAAAAATAAACAAAGTCGGTTTAAACTCATAATAATGGTTCTCACATCGTATCTCCGAGAAAAATCGATGGGTGACCTCTCGCCCAGCTACTAATGAATCATCACCGTACTAGTTGAAAGCTGAATTCATGATCTCTGTCAACAATGCTTCAGTCACAAATTTCGGGTGTTCGTTTTATGTGAAACGAACATATAAGACCGACATTTAGTGACTGAAGATAACGGAATGAAAATTGAGTGATAATATAGCTATGACATTCAAAACTCAACATTTCTACACTATAAAGCTGCAAATTCTTGATCGTTCTGATATAAGATATAAACGTCAAAGTCGGGATGGACAACATAGGATATGAACACTTCATGTACAGATATGGACTGGAAGAAAAAAACGAAAGTGGTGAGAGAACAATATAACTGTGCGCCTTCAAAAACATAGTTGTAAGCGGCAGTATTTATCCCATCAGTACATACACGAACCTACATGTGATTAACCGGACTATACTACAAAAAGCCAGGTTGATCACATATGCATGAATTAAGAATTCAAAAGGTCCATCTAAGACGTGGAAATAAAGAGAGGAGCTGATGTACATTTGAATCACCACGTGGTCGGTGGTTGCCAAACTGAAACTAAAGCTCCCAAAATATTGGACAACTGGACAAGTAGCTCTAGAATATTTTGAAAATGAATATCGTCTAACCGATGCTGATTTTCTTAGACGATTGTCTGCAGAGATGTTGCGCATCACTTCAGTAAGGTCTCAAAAGAACAACAAATACTAGTAGACCTCACAAAGTACTAAAGTGAAGAGATCTCATTAAGCGTGGGAACTACAATGGGACCGCACTATTATCAGTACTAGAAAAACGTCAACAGAGTGTTGCTGAAGAAAAAGAAATATCCAGTAGACTCCAAACCTAGGGATTAGCAAGCTGGCCTTCGTATAAATCGATCACGCGCCAATGAAATCCGAACACTACGGATCATTGTTGAACAATTAATCCGATGGAACTTATCTCTGTAGACCGATTTCCTTCATTATGGGAAAGCATTGGACAGTATGCACAGAAAAATCTTGCGGAACGGACACTACTAAGTATCTAGGATGATCACCGCCATTTTATGGGACTCCTATCAGGGGCTACATTGCAAAGTCATGCATGGAGGATAGTTCACAGATTCATTCCAAGTGAAGTGACTTGGTAATGAAGACCTTCAAATCTCAGGAGGTAAATGAAGTACAGTGAACACACTGGATGCAGCTGGACAACTTGGACTTTGCAGATGACCCAGTCCATCTATTCCACACAAAACATCAAATGAGGAAGACAAGCAGTATAGCAGTAGCCTCTTCAGAAGTAGGCCTGAATATTCACAAGGAAAAGTACCAACCAAGCAACGATTGACGTAGAGTCTTTCAAGATTGTAAAAGCCGTCACGTACCTAGGCGGTTTCTTTAATAAACAAGGGGGATCTGATGCAGGTGTCAAGTCACAAATGGGCAAGACAATGGCAGAATTACTGTAGTTATGGTGTATCTAAAGCTTAGAAGAATCCACTCAACACAAACACCAGCACCAAAACCAATTCAGAGTTATTGGGAATGACACTGAAGAAGTCCTATTATACGGAGCTGAAACCTGGCGAACCACCACCACAATCACGAAAACGGTACAGGTATTCACAAACAAATGTCTACCCAAAATACTCCAGAACCATTGGTCAGAGACCATCAACAACAACCTATTTGAACAGAGAATAAACCAGATGGCATTTGAGAGAGTAATTAGGAGAAGCTACTGGGTTTTATTAGATAAAACATATATCATGGAAACCATTCGACTGCAGCGCAAGGCGAGCTCTAACTTGCAATCCTTAGGAGAAAAGGAGAGGTTGCAGACCAAAGGACGTTAAAAGCGTGAATAGAACTTGGCAACAACTTGAAAAGAGAGCCCTGGATGGATCCTGTTGAAGGTCAGCGGCCTCTCTCTCAAGAGGGTTGAGTATCTATAGGGAACTACAACTATCAAAACTACTTTCAAGTTATGTGATGCTACTCAATTGCTATATAAGTAGTTTTGAACAATTTTTAAAACTTTAAGACTGATGAACGAAGACAGACCATGCAAACTAGTTATTTCTAGAGAGGTATTTCATTTTATTATAAAATTGCCTGACTAACTGCACTGAAAAACGAATAAATATAACTTTCTCTTTGATAGTTGGTAATTAACTAAGCTAAAAGTGTTTATAGAAGATCTCTGAAAATCTACGTATTCAGATCTTTAACTCACAGTATACGCATTAAGAACCGATTCAATTATATAAATGCCGCTGTTTGTTTATGAAGCACTTGCAATATGAAGATGAGATTTAGCTAATCTTCAAAGACGGTACAAAGAGTCAAAAGAGTATCAAACTAAAACTGGTTTTTGGACCAGTCATACGGACGATGCACATCAAAAGTTTTTCACTGGCATAACCCGAAAATATTCAAATATTTGGTTTGTTGATTGGTTGGTAGGTGATTTGTGTAGATAACAGAATCTTCCTCTGATCCGACCTTTGATTTAGCAATCGATTTAATCATCTATGGAGTGATCGATCGATTCATATAATTCTCCATTTTTCCTGTCGTTCATCTTTTATTAGAATCCTGAGTACATTTGAAGTGATCTTAATTTTGTCATTTAACTGTTTTTAATCTCGTTGAACAAGAAAATTTTCAGACACTTGACAGTAACACAGATGCTGCTATTAAATTTCAGATACACAACAGCAAATTTTTTGATCCCACTATAATAAGACAAGCAGTACTGGTTAATTGCTATTCTGACTTTATTATTTAGTGCAACTGTAGCGACTGCTGTAGTTCCGACTCATATTCAAATACAGTAGAATCTAAAATTTAATACATAAAGAGCAAGCCAAAATATTATGTCTACATGAAGAAATTAAAACACTGTGATTTAATCAATTCTAAGTACTCAATGCGTGAATCGAGAAAGGATCATGTAAATAAACTGGATTTTAAAAATCAAAATTTCCAATCTACCTCAAATCTTTGTAGACAAATCAATGGGAGTACTAGTAGCAGGAGAACAAAGTGTGGTCATCGCGAAAATTCTACTTCGTCTAAAAATATGTACAAATTAGGTAAGTTTATTCAAAAATCTCTCCACAGTGCTTTAATGTTTACTAATAGTTATTTAACAACAAAGAATATTTGGGCGCACATTTATTTTCAATAACTTCATCATCAGGCTTTACAGTTATATGTCCATAATTTACAAAGGCCAAAATAAGACATGAATTTATGAATTCGACAATGTTATATGTCGAAAATGGAGAACATTTGCGTCTGTTACGGCACATATACCTCGAAACTGTGTTATTTGTAAGTTAAAAAGTTCATATAAGAAATTCACTTGATATTGTTTGCTTGAATCTTCCCATTGATATTTAGGACTGCAATTGATCAGTCTCTTATTTGCATATGTGCATACTGTGTGTATTGCCTCGATATTGCTTTAAGTCACAAGCATTATAAGCAAGGATGGATGGTGGCTAGCAGTGGAATCCAGGACGCGCGTTTCGTCTTATTTGGGGCTCGTGAGCTGGATGCACATATGCCAATAAGAGACTGATCAATTGCAGTCCTAAACATCGACCGGAAGACTCAAGCAAACAATACCAAGTAAATTTAAACTTCACCCTGTTTCATAAGCTGATGGTTATCAGAATTCAGTAACTAAGTGGACAATGCGATGGCGTTTGAGGCGAACGGTGCTGGGTTCGAGTGATGGAGTGGATATCAACTCTGAGATGCAGGTACATCCAGCTGACGAGTCCCAAATAGGACGAAACGCGCGTCCTGGATTCCACTGCTAGCCACTATCCATCTTTGTTTCTAGTCATCTAAAAAAGGTCAGAATAATTTGTGGTAAAGGGTCAAGTTATAATCAATATGATAGTAGTACAATAAATCGTGTCAATAAAATGCATTGTAAGAGAATTTCGTCTTTCTAGTCGAGGTGATAATAATAGCAATTATAACAATGAATAACAATAACAACAATAGCTTGTGAATACATTATATTATAATGGGAATGTTGCAAGGTAATGATGATAAAAAAATTCATGTGAATTGGAAAAGATAAATGTGTAGATTTAGAAAGATAAAAAAAACACAAAAGGAATTGGGAGGAGGGGAGTAAGAGGTTTATAATGTCTAATTTAGGTATCTGGTGATCCAATTGTGAACCAAGGTAAACACAGAGGCTGTATGTATCTCTTCTGGATACATAAGTGAGGTTCTGGAGTTGATGCAGATGGCTTCACTTATGCAGACGAGTCGTAATCTAGCTCCTTTAGGTAGATTATTTGGAACTTAACACAAAGCGGGAAAAGCATTATCTATTTTGATATGATGCTCATTATCTACCAAGCGAGAAGGAATGGCGCTGTTTATAGATTTAGTGACTCCTGTCTCTGACCATGCTGGTACTTAGGAATCAATTCTGTGGTTAGACTTGATTGTTTCAAATAAACTGAGCACCGGGTAGGAAGTTAATGATAAATATATTTTTGTCATATCCCAATTAATAGAAAAGTTGTATTTCTGACGTTTCGTAACCTAATGTAAACCGCTTCTTCAGAGTAAATAAATAACCGAATTAATTCGGTTTTTTCTACTCCTTGGGGCATAACAAAAAATATATTTCTTACATGTTCACAAAATCTCAAGGATCAAACCATCTGTGTACGGCTGTTGTAACAAGCTCCACAGGAGAAGTTGAATTGATATACACATATAGAGGAGCCCATCATCGGTAGCCTATCCTTGATTTATTGTGTAAGTACTGGTTTGTTTGAGATTGCATGTAACTTGGCGGTGTGAGATGTTTTTTCAAAAAAATCTTTTGAATAGACTTGTTAAAACGTCACACTCCATGTCCCCTTTAAAATTGAGTTTTAGACAGAGGGTTTTTTTGCTGACCGTGTCCGAGTTTGTTCTTCTTTTACCTTCTGATTGAAATTTTCTGATGAAATTATCTGGATGGCCATTATTTCGTAATATGTTCTTTAGTTTATCTATTTCGCTAACTACACTATGCTTAGAACATAATAGTTAGATCCTGTAGCTGAGACATTTAACCAAATTTATTTTGTATTGAAGAGGTGTAAAGCTATGAAAATTATTGTTTTAACCCGTTCAAGTATTCATGCTAAATATATTTCTTTTTATGGAACCATCTGTCTTGATAGAAAGTAAAACATCGAGGAAAACTATACTATTATCGTTCTCCTCTTCGATGGTGAATTTAATAGCTGGGTGAACGTTGTTGAAACTATTTAACAGCTTTTGTTTGTCGATACTTTCGTCACATACGATTATTATGTGATAATAATGAATAAAAACCAATCGTTACCGAACGACCGATAATCAAGGTACTCATTTGATATAACATTAAAGTTAACGTCTTGAGTGAATGTCAGTGGGATTTTTTACTTTACGTTATCAACCATCAGGTAGGGATAATGTAACTGACAAGCGTTAAATTAATATAACTATCATACTATGGCAATGATAGGTTTACCACACTTTCTGTCTGTATGCAAAAGTCAGAACGGTAGGGCTTGATGACAATGGTCTGTGCATAACGGAGTAAAAGTAGTGTACGTTGTCTGTCAATTATAATGAATGCTTTTGAGATATTCATGTTGAATCCACTATCCATTAAACGTTTGGTAGTCGCACCTGTGAAAACTTTACTTCACAAGGCTTTCGGAACATATCACAGTAAGTTGGTCTAAAGTGAACTGTTTATATAATTATTTATATAATAATGAGTAACTAATAAAAAGAGGACGATAAAATCTAGATAATCATCTTATAGCGGTAATAAAATCCTAGTTCGTTATTATATTTCTCAAAGAGTTGTTTTATATTTTAGCCAAAATGAAATCAGCTGGGATTAAACTTAGTGATTATACTATAGCAATACCATCATATTGTCTATAGAATTCTTTTCTGAACAGAATACGTATATTCATCGTACATCTGAGTATAGATTCTTTTGACTCTTAATGTATGAATCAACCCTTTCAAGGAGAAGAGTGTTTGTAGATAAAGGTAATACATGAACCGATAGCATGAGTTTCTTGTCTGCCTTCAAATTTTTCATTCAGTCGATAAGTTATCTCTCGGTAGTGTAAGGAGAGTTGTTGAAATAGATATAGAAGTCCTTTAAAAACTATTTACAAACGTATGAAGACTCCCAACCTACGTTCCTGTTAAGTTATATGTATGAGTTTCCATATCAATGTCCTTCAGCTTCAAGACAGAGGAACTACTAGTCTATCTGGGAACTCTGGTTACTCATATAAAAATAGTAAATACTATGTCATTTCCCGCCGTGAGTATTAAAAATCCTTTTTTTCACTTCACCACTTTACTAACTGTGAAAATCAAATCCAGGTCTTTTAGGTACTTACTCAACGTCTTCTGTTTAATCATAACCAAGTTCACCAATAATCCTATTGATATCATCACGGTTGACTCAATCGTAGAATTCAAGAAATAATAAAATGGAACGAAATTATTAAATAAGAAATTATCGTAAACAAAACTGAAAGCAGACTTCTAATCCGGAAGAATGCAACGAATATATGCGTCCACTTTAATGTTAGTTGGTTGAAGACAATTCACTAGGATCCCATGGCCTATATTTTGAGTCGGTTAACACTCGTCAGTGGTCCATCAGTGTAAATGCATCAGTCACACATAGAATCAATTGGCTTAAATAACTTAGTGATAAAAGTCTAGGTTATTACACGGGTCCGAATCTCATTGTAAACAGCGATTTCTACAGGATTGCAGGGACTTTATTCTGACTAGTGCTAAAGAGCACGAAACCTGGGTCCCGGAATTCCAGTTATAGAATTTACCGCCAATTCCTCAACTGAGTGTGGTACCGTGACATCCAACAACCCTGGAATCTTGATTAATTCTTATACCTTTATATGCAAATAGCTGTGAATCATTACTACGCTTTATTGATGACCGCAGTTTGGGTTGAACTGAAAAGGAGGCATTAATAATCTGGCTCTGTGTTTTATATTTTTACCAACAGACAAATACTTTGGTATCATAACCATTTAAATTTCCTTATACTTCTGGAATAAGATTCTCGTAGAAGTATTCGGTAAAAATGCTTATAGATAGGTGAATTGAATAAGACAGCCAGTACATATAGAGCTGTCTAACTAGATCCTTTAGTCATCAGTGTTCATCAGTATTTTATAGTTAAGCTGAAGGATAAAATTTAGTGTACTTCGATTTTTATTTTTAATTTTTCACAGACCAGTCATATTTGAAGTCATCTCTAAAGAAAAATATTGATAGTTCACCGTTAACTGACAACATTTTTACAGTCAATATTAGACAGCAAAACCTGTCAAAATCATTGAATTATTCACGTCGCATTATTTCGCCTTTTTCTGAAAGTTCAACAGATAATAACTATGAACTTATTAATTCCACTACATCTTCAGTTTGTTCAAACGGATGTTCAGTTGAAAACTCATGGTCAAATTTATGGCGTAGTGGCCTTCCTGAGCAAAAGTTAACTGTATGGTTACCTAGACGGTATACTGAACAAGGTTATGAACAACTTCAGTGTAGATTGAGCAAAGCTTCAAGTAGCATCAAACTACATCAAATTAGCTTTCCTGATATAAATTTCCTAGAACTGGATAGTAGTTTGACATTGAAGACAATCCAAAAGCTTTCACCACAGAGGAATATGACATCCAACAGTTATTGGGCGTCGAACGCTCGTTGTTCTGGTCACAATGTTACTATCGCTATTAATAACAATAATAAGAGTAGTACAAATAATTCCAGAATTTCGAATAATCTTCATAAAAATGGAGATGTACACCTGATGCACCCTGATAATTCAAATAAATTAACCATAATGGGGAATTCTTATTCTGTCAATAGACCTCCAGATATTAAAGAAAAAACTTTGGCACAACTGTCTCTTATTAGAAAAGAAGAAAACTGCACAGTATCAATTGATTCTGGTGAGTTAGACTATAAAGAGAAGTTTTAACCATTAGTGTATCGTACTTTAGCATATGACTAGAGATAGCTGAATGAAACCATAGTTTACGTCAAACTCGATATCTGTTCACCGTTTTAATGAATCCATAATATCTTATCATATATAAATCGAACTAGTTTGTTTTCATGATCAATCGATTTGCTTTCAGATTACCCAAATTCTTGACTCAACAACTACGCTATGTCAATAATCAAAGTTTGCAGTTCTACCAATACATGTTTTGCTTATATCGTAAGAGATCAAAATTAGCTTTATATATGTTAGGTTGTATCTCATTCATGTTTCTGAAACAACGTGAAACTAAGTTAACCGATAAATTAATCAATATTCACAAGATTAGAAAAGTTGTTTGGATGACCGGAAAAAATAAAACGAAGACAGCCCATGTTTATGTACATTGCCCTTACTTTTTAGATTGATACAGAATATCTTTGATTAAATCTGAAGAATAATAAGCTCTTCGGAAATTGTTAGTATAGGAAGTTGTGGAGATTGTTGAATTTCGTAACTTTAAATCATGAACTGACTTCAGTTAGAGGGATACTGAGAACCTAGAAGAACTGTCCAGCTGTTTTGTCCTGATTTTCGACAGTTCTAAAACTGAAATCTTCTGTTATAAAATAGCATTCCTTGTAAACTGTTTTGTTTGAAGAAGTCAAGCAGTTCGAAAGTTCAAAAAAAAATTTAGTAGCCTCTGTAATGCAATCCATAAAGTTTCATGAAACGATGACAAGGAGAGACAGCAACATGATCAAGATAACTACAATTTCCCTGATGAATCAGACATTTTAATGTAATTTTATTTTAACTAGTGCACAAATATCAGACATCAAGTTATTTCCCAGTAACTTTAGGACAAACTAAATTTCTGTGATAAAATAAATTGGTTTGATTATGCTTAAGGTCGAACGTATTCTGATTCAAATCTACATTTCACTCGAGATTGTGGATATTTATCAAACAGCGACAGACTGTTAGTTACCTAAGGCTTATTTGTTCGATATGTGTAAAACATCAAACGCTATTTTGTGTCGATCTAACGTTACTTTTAATACAATTAACAAGAAGTAATAATACGTTATCAACATTGGATACATCTTGCCCTCCCGGTTAATGATTGCTCAGTATAACATGAATGTTAAAGTTACCTAGATGATTCTTTATTTTCATATTTACTGGAAGGTATAATAACAAGTAACACTACTAGGTAATTTACAATTTAAAACCTTAGATTTGAAAAAAAGTATGTTTTTGAAAATAAATGTGCTATGATTTTGATAAAATAAAAAAATTAACTTGCTAGGAAGTCATAATTATGTTCGTTTGAACTATTGAAATTATGTAATGCAAATATAGTTAACTAATCTGAAATATTGTCAAAAAATTGATATTACTAGCAAGTAATTGGTTTGATTGTTGACCTGAACACCTATTGAAATGGTCATACAGGGAACTGCAAATGAATTAAGTAAAATATACTTGAATAGATTTGTAAAGAAGTGATTTAGACGGAAATAATCTTCAGATTTGTAAATATGTAACCGAATAAAACATTGTTTCAACTTAGTCAAACATAGAAAATATGGATTTCAAATCGTGATTAATTAAACCCTTAATTGAAACCTGCTTAAAGAACAACGTCTAGAATGTGCTTATTTTCTGTAATCAAACATAATTCTCATAACTAAGAAGATCCACAAATTAATGTGAAATTTCTCTTTGCTATTATAAAGCATACTAAATACAAACATGTCTAAATCCCAGCCACAGTCGAAATTATCATGGGTATGGAAAATGTTATAAATTTACTTGTACACTATAAACCGTATAGGTTCTATGTAAAGTTTCAGCAAATTTTCCAGCTGCTTTTTTTAGTTTCGAATAATAATTAGTTTACTGTTTACATTCCTAATACATCTTTTATTACGATGATTCTGTAGTGTGATTTCTGTCCAGATGTTCTCGATTTGTATTATGTGAATGGAATAAATGGATTAATGACCAATGAAATATTAGATGCAAATACCATAGTATTAACCTATTTTTCTAGTATAAGGAATTTTTTGACAAAGATAAATATATTTTCTGACTTCTTAAAGAATATGAATGTTCTTTTTCATGGCTCTTTGGTACTGACCTAAAATATTATTGAATGCAGTAAAGATAAGAAAAATATACAAAAGAAACGAATTAAGAGAGGGAATTAAATTTCCAAATATATAATTATGTATTATTAACATCTACTTTGAATTACATTACTGAAAATTTTAATTAATTGACTTATCATACTTGATCATATGGTGTTGCTGGCTTTTTTGACGAAACGGCCGTTCAGTGCTTCCAGGTTTTCCATGGTGGTCTAGCTTCAATTGACTCATGAATTCAACTATTAACAATCTATTTAATAACTTGTGAAAACACAAATTTTAAATAGAAATAATTATATGCCTACTTAAACAAATATTCCGTGGATTTATCTACTACGTAATTCCTGGAATACTGAACAAACATCACAGATATTACCAGAATAAATTGAAATGATCAATCGATTAAAAAGTGTACGAAACTTAAATATATTTATAAGCCTAATTTATTTATTACTTTGCCAGCTATCCTTATAGCAATACTGAGCTATTTCAAGATTCCCATAATTATCTTCTGTATGTAATCATATGATGTTGTAAAAACAAACCAATACATTACTCAACGTGCTCTCCTCTTGAGCATTATAGAAATATGACGCCTCAACAACTACTTGACACACTTATAAGTATCTGAAATATTCTTCACTCGTTTATGGCTACTTGATATATTTGTTACTTTTACTAAGGTCTAATGATTCATAAATAAGGGCTTAGCACACAACATGATTACATATACATATGAATTAGATATTTCTAAAAGCTACATATTAATTCATATGACGTTATCACATTTTCCTCATGATTGGCATTAGACTATTCAATCAATAATAACCAACATCCATTAGATGTATGCGTCATCTAAACTGCAGGAGAATGTATCAGATATAATGAATGCAATTACAAATTTTTGAAATGTAGTTTAGGCCCATTTGGTAAAACAACAAATTTATTCACCTAATTTAATTTAGGTGAATTGAGATGATGAGATTAAATTAAGCAACTGTGTATAATTTTAATTATAAATTAGGCATACAAAGTGACTATATTTAATCCGGTTTGTAGATTTTAAACTTGTTTCTATCAGATTCCAAACTAAAGTACTGTAAGAATTTTGAGACATTGTGTATTATTTGTCCTTCATTATTGACACAACAAAGAAGGCGAGGTACGTATTCTACTCTCAGTACTACCAACAACCAGTTCGTTAATAACAAAAATGATGATACATTTTTAATATCTCAATGAGTAAAAAATTTAATCTTTGATGTTCGAGTATTAGTGTCAGTTGCTTCTTTAGAGAATAAGTAGCCAAGGTTAAATAGTACATAGGAAACAAAGCAGAATACGTTAACTGAGTAAGAACCCAGAACCGTCAGGTCTCAAAGCAAGAGCTTAGCCTTTAGACCACTGGGATATTGGTTTAAAGTCTAATTTATCATTTATCTTTGGTATTGTCTGCAGACTACTCATCTGTCTCTAAAATGCAAACGATAAATTTATCATCACTAAAAGCACCGTCTGAAACTTTCTTAAACTTAATTATTACTTTCTCAGATCACATCAAATTCACCTTCGAGAAGGAACATGTACTAAGTAAATTACCATTTTTAGGCTGTTTAGTCAAAAGGAATTCTAATAGAAATCTAACAATCTACCGAAAACCTACTTATGCCCTTCGGTACATCGTTCACAACTTTTCACATTCATTTAGTGCCAAAATTCCCCTGGCTCTAAATTCATGCACACGCCAGGAGTAAAACAAGTGGAACAGAAGAATATCATCAAAACTTGAATTTTAATCATCTTCCCAAGAAGTTAATTTCAAATTTACTGAGGCGAAATAATCTATTATTGAATAATAAAAAATCAAATGAAATATCATGAGTTGGTACTGTATTTTCAAACATTCCCATGGTACAACAGAATAACTACAACAAATTATTAAATCACACTGAATTATAGGTTTTTATTAAATAGCTAACACTTCGAAATACTTTAGTTCGAATAAAGAAAAAATCCTTTACACCTCAATGCAATGGTGTCTACATATCAGGACGTGTCGAATCAGATGCTTTTTATGTTGGAGACCAATCCAACGGCACTCGAGGATCTTTAAGTCAAATCTTCATTGTAGTACATGCTGATCTCAAAAGCTATCAAATCAACATTAGTAATATAAAAGTAATTTGAAAATGTTTTTCAACTATAAAGAAAGGTGAGTGGCTGCCCTTTTTATATAAATCATTGAATCCTAGTACTCTCTAGATAGAAAGGCCTAACTGTTCATCCAACTTGGACTATTTATCCAAGCAACCATGCATTGAATTCTGTTCACATCTCACACCACTAATATATATACAAGTAGGTCACACAAAGAATTACATAGCATTAACATGATCAAACTCATTTTGATTAAACTAGAGATACTCTGCTTTGTTTCTTATTTACTATTTAACTTGTATTTATTCAACTGGATTACTTTCATTATGACGCGGAACGTCAGAAATTACGTTTTTTAGTCATTTAGATACTACAAGTTTGTCATAATTTTTATTCTAACAATCTACTAGATCCTAAATTTATTTGAAATTGTCAAGTTAAACCTCAGTAATAATACTTACAAACCAATTAAGCACCATGATTGATTTATAAAATGTTGAGAATTGTAATTTTCACTGATATTCCTTGTCAGTTTAAAATCACTCAGAATCAATATAACTAGTCAATGGATCTAGGTATTATGTATTATTGAACCTGTTATATTACATTCGACATATATCTACCTGATCATTGCTTTCATTTCCTATAGTCTCCAAAATATATAATAGACATCACTGGAAATTTATTCTGTGATTAGTTTTGTTCTAAGAATCTCTACATTGTTCTTGGTTAGGGTTAGGATTAAGGGTTTAAGGTTATGGTTTTTATCATCACCTAACATTAGCTATAATTCGAAGTGCTCTGTAGCCTTTAGTTTTATCGACACCAATAATACCCATATTTTCTAATCGTATTACAGTATATAGATAATGTGATGAATCGATGAGATCCCAAGAAAGCTTGAGTCTCAACAAATGACTTGACCAAGAAATCTAACTCAATCCCCTTATGTTTTATCAACTGGATTAAAAGATCTAAGCAACATGATCAAGCGTTCACTTAATTGTAACCTATTCGCATTACCACAGATTTGTGTACATTTAAGTAATCGAAGAACAAAAGAGATCATTATTTTCAAAGAACTAGAATCATGTGACAATTTTTTTGAGCATCAACATGTGTTAGTCGATTATGATTACTTCCCTTACTTTAATGTCACGATTTCTGTCACGAGTTCAACAAGATTTAATTAATGTATACTTGTAATTATTATTAAAAAACGTGCCTTATATATATATATATATATATAATGAGACACTTGCTTACTAGTTTTACATTTGGAAAACAGTAATCATTTTATGATGTCAAAAAAACAGTGAAATGATAAATTTTTTAAACTGCAATTCTATTAATTCAAATCAGATGAATCCTTTTTATCGTAGAAGTTTTATGACACCATGTGCAAACTGGTATACACTTTACTAAACTAACAGAGAAACAATAAAAAAAACAGCTAGGATATACATTCTCACTTGAGGAGTAATACGATTATTATTATTATTATTATTATTATTATTATTATTAATATTATTATTATTTATTACAATTATTATCAGTATCATTATTGAGAATAACTCTTTATGAGAGAAATAAATTTTTCATATGGATATAAATCACCGACAAATACTGTTATTTTAAAAGAGACTTCATGAAAGATTTACTTACTTAATCTTTTCCCTCTGCTTTCTCCAAACCCTTGTAATTGTTCTTCAGAAAAACCGTTTCTATATGAATATATTTGCCATACAATCCTATGGAATCTTCATTTTACTGAAATCCATCATCTACTATAAATTTTTAGTCTCAATAATATGTTTTACATTTTTAGACTGTTAAACCATATTCCCTTAATGACTGACCACAGAAATTAAGATGAATAAATGTTTCGAGGAAGGTTGATACAATTTTTATTTTTGAATTACTGATTGCATTTTATATTCATTTAGTAGTGATCTAAAGATAAGTCCTGAGTTATAAAAACGCACTAGGTAGACGATACCTGACAGTCTAATTAAACTTATAACACAACATGTAATTTGTAAGTCAGACTATTAAGAATAATTAAAGCAACTAACATCATCATGTGGTTTTTGTATAACAACGTAAAACAGTAGGTACGAGATACCCAATGAGTTGGGAAACGTTTTGACTTTTATAAAAAAACGTACTTTTATCTGGTTTCGTAATAATTAATTTTTCTTTTTTAATAAGCCGATTGTTATCTTCCTTAAGTTTTTTGGTTAAAATGCTTCGGTAATTACATTTATTGTTAAATTAACAGCAACGGTCAACTAGATTTGTTCTGAACCGTTCATATTCTTCATCAAAAGTAGGAACAATATCTAATATTTGACCAAACAGGTTCTCAAACTGAAGATCAGGATCTAAATGTTGTAAATGGTTAGGAATACCACGGAATTTCATACTTAAAATTAATACTCGGAGTTTTTTTTCTTTATCTATTTCAGTAGTCGAAAAACTATAAGTATACCTTTTAGGTTCCGTTGCGAATTTGTTTCCAACTGGTTGATTTTCCTCGCTTTTGAATAACTGGATAAGGTTTTATCTGCTCTCTATCTAGTCACTTGTGTAATCCGGTCTATAAACGGTTTCTTAAAGCCATCTGTAAGCCTTTCAACAGCGAATTTTCTGCGAGTAATGTTCATTTCTATGATCAGCATATCCGAATTAAATAAATTACTTTGGTTCAGTGGATAACGTTCAAATGCTTTAACTTTTCTAAGATGTATTTGCCTAGAACTTGCCTATCACTATGGAACATTAATATAGATTTACAACTGTAGAACATGTTCTGAAAAGAATATTGTTCGTTTATAATGATAATAGTTTCATCAAAGTAGACATGGTTTTATCTTCAATAATTTATCTTGATGTTGAGAAAAAATGACCGGAAAGTGAAGAATAACTTTGAAGACAACAACAAGGACTTGATCATAAATAAAATCTATATTAGTCATTACATTCATACAATAATATAGTGTAACAATAGAATTTAAAATGGAAATATTTAGAGATTACGCCTTATTTTATTACCGTTTATTGTTAACACACTTTGATGGGTTTTGGTAAACTTTTAGGTATTCTATTCAGTCTCTTGTATAATCATACTTTTTCTCAGATTGACAGGTAATTCATAAACGTCTGTCATTCTTTAAACGATTTTCTCAACGAAAAAATACGGCACAAGTTAAAGTACACGTTGTTTTGAGCAGATGAAATACATTGAATCTCTTACAAATTACATGATTTTTCAGGTTGAGCTGCAGTTTTACACGTGATATCAAACTATTAATGATGTATATTTCGTTAAGTAAATACCATTATACACATAAATAGTTTTTCTATTTTATAGTACGCATACACAATATGGAAGTATTTCACTGTCAAATGATTATGGAAATACTAATATACAACAAAAACATCTATTCACTGTATTTGTTCAGGTACCAATGTGAAAGGTTATATGGATCCGATGGTAGGCGCACCAATAGAATACTTAAATCGTATAAATGAACTGTCGAAACTACAGGCGATTACCAAACGTTGGGAACGTACACGATGTCGTCGTCGGGTGAAGAAAGATATGAGCATTAACAAATCAGTTACAGATTCAATTAAATAATTAAATATGATTGTGATACATTTTTTTCTACCTTTTGTAAATTGATATAAATGCTTTAGCATTTAAAAACTGTTTTTCATTACTCGATGTTTCAACTGAGAGTCAGATAACTTTGAGGATGAGAAAACAAACTTTGATCTTCTGAATAACTGCGACGGTTTTTTCTATTATAAGCTAACATATAAAAATTAAAACATGCATCCAGCTTTTGGCTTCTAAGGAGCAGCTTTTCAGTAGTTCCTCAATCCGTCAAAACGAATCAGTTTACACTGGGTGTGTGTATAAGGAACTCCTATAGTCCTATTAGGAGTCTGTGATTAGTTAAATTTTTGATGCCACCTTATCATAGACATATGGTTGGTAAATTTACCGTATCCAAGCTACAAAAATATGATTGGTCAGCAGGATGCTCACCCACTGCGTTAGGCAATTCAGTCAGAAAACGAAGTTTATCGTAATTATAGGATGTAGTAGAGCAATACATTTAGACTAATCTAATTATATATTAATTAGTGGAACATTTAAATAAGAAATAAGTCGATCAAGCTAGATAAGTCCTAATATAAGAACGATAAGGGCTATAAGAAAAAAGCACTGACCACACTATTCTTGGTGTTAAATTGAAATCAGTATTATCAGGATAGGTTTAGTAAACAAAGTGATTTTCGATACACTAAGGTAGGTCGAATTTTTATATGCCTACGACTTCAACAAATCAAAGTATTCTTCTCACACAATTTTTATACAATACTATGAAGGCTGAGTTATCAGTCCTATTACCTGTTTCAACCGTATATTTAGTAGCAGAAAAGAGTAGTTTCGCATCATCCTGCTTTATCGGATTATTTAAATTTATTTGTATTTGTAACCAGATTTCACCACCTTTACCTGCACATCACGATTGCTCCTTTATGTATCTTTAGCTGCACACACATAAGGAATATGACGCAGTGATCTACATGCGGTTATGGAGTTTTGATGAAAACTAAAGATTGTTTTCCAGTTATGATGAGAAAGTTCTGCTTGTAGGTGATATGAACCATAGTCTCACCATAAGCCTATTTCAGTAGAGTGATGCACGTTGGTGCTAAATACATAGCACTTCTCAACATTTTACAGCCTTTCCATCGGCTAATGAATTGTGAGGTAACTTATGTTTTTCGGGTATCCATCTGCTGGCATTAGCATCATGTTATGATCTTACACAGGATTGGATAACATACATTGATTTCCTGTTAATTTCTGTCATGTACTTTATTATTATTAATATTGAAATTTTGTTACTACTTAGGTTTGTCAAGACTTAACGTAATCGTACAGGAATCAGTTGGTGTAGCAATCACTTTTCAAAGTTCAAAAAATAGTACTCAATGTAGCAAATATGTAGTTACAATATGTCCGACAGAGTTCCTGGACTGTTCTGTATTTTCTCTGTCTAATAGCTACAACATCTCAAATAGTAGTTTATTAGTTTTGAAGCTCAGACATCACTTCCAACTTTTTTTCCACCAACTGTGGACACTGAGTAAAACATACTAGAGTATGGTAGTATAAAATATTTGAACTAGTTTATACGAATATTCGTCAAGATTAGAACGAATAGTTTGACAGAAATTGGGCGCCGAGTATAGCGAAGTCATTATATGTTAAAATTATATTTGAAATAATCTCAGCGATTGAAATTTAAATAATTCCAACGTTTCGTCCAGCTAAATTGTCTGGACTTCTTCAGGGTAATAATCAAGATTTTGATTATTATTTCAAATATAATTTCCAAATATATTTGAACTAGTGTTGGAAATTTTGAGGTTGGAATCAACAAATATCTTGTAATACATATATCTGTTTAATCATACTTCCTACCAGGGATCCCATTTTGATTGGGACTCGCATTCGTAATCATCAATTTCGTCAACAATAATATTAATCATTGAATTCAATTTTAAATCGTTGAATAAATTGTTAGGTTGCTTTAGAATTCCTTACGTACTACGTCGACATTATTGAGAGCTAAACATATCAGCGGGTTTCTCCGTGGTTTGAGGAAATAGTTATTGTAGCTTGTGATTCAGTATTGACTGAACCAAATAATAAAGCTATTCTTTCTTGTGTAGCTGATTTGTTCAGATAGTTCATTTAGTCCATTAGGCATGCCATATATAATCTATTAAAAATAAGTAAAATGATTAAAACTTAACCAGGTGGTAAAAATTCGACTTATGTTCGAAATATTCTACAGAGTTCACTAATAAATTCATGAAGCATACTGTTATAACCTGTGTCCTATTAATATATAACTTAATTATACCGCCAAGTAGAGGACAGTGACTTATCGACCGAATAATTGATGCGTAAACCCGTACAAGTAGTCTAGACTGCTTATCGGACCTTCTCCCTGCCTAGCCCTGCCTGTTGAGTCCAAAAAACACCAATCTCAGCCTATGCAATATGAGTCATGTATTTCAAACATACTGTGTTTATATACAAACCAAACAGACCACATTGTGCCATAAAATAGAAAACAACATTTGTACAAGATCTAGCCAAAAGTGACTGTGAATGTGGAAGACTGTAATTAATAGACTGGGCATAACTCAAGAACGGTAAATCACATAATAATAGTCTATGGGTCAAAATAAAGCTTATAATAGGAGGAAATTGAATATGCATAGTTTGGCTACTTAATAATTATACAATAAGAGTGTATGTATCGTATTGATCCATAAATAGTTCTCAAAATTTACCATTCGTAATTCTCATCGGGTTATAACACATACTTTTTGTGTAAATTAGATTATTTGTTCATACGGAACTCATTGTTTATCCTAGGCGTTTTCTGAGCAATTTGCCTTAAAACATACATTTAACAGTGAAGACGTATTGTATGAAATAAAACTAACCAAGTATTTTCGCATCTATTTTTAAAGTACCTTATTAATTTATTGCTAGCTCTATGAAAACAGATATGAGATTGAAATTTAAAAAAAGGATTATTTCAAATAATTTTCTGGCAAAACATATTTGTCATTTAAATCATCTGATCATTTCGAGATTTTTAATGAGATGAAAATGTGTAGTTTCGTTTCATAACGATTATCACCTGAAAATGAAATCGGTAACATATCATTAATGAATGTTGTTTATGCACATTTATCTGTTACATTCAAGCATATGTCTTTTCTTTGATACAATGCTAGACTCATTACAGAATTCCCTCGTCTACACAACGGTTCTTTTTTACGTGTCTGGAATTTTATATTTTAACAAATATTTTGGTCGTTCAAGATATTTTTTATAAAAAAATAGCATTTATATGTATGTTAATTATATGCTGGTAATGTGAATATATTCCAACTACCTCAAATCTAGGAAGCTTATGGTGGTCGGTGTTCGATATATTCCTTAAACTCCGTATACAGTTTGTCTCGGTAACAGTCACCAAATAATGCTCCAACGGTATATTAATCAGAAGGCGAATACGAAGCGTTAATTACGTTTATTAAGGGACCACACACAGATATCCAAAATTACAGATGCGTTAAGCAAGCATGAAATAGTTGTGCCGAAAGGCAAACAGGCAAGCGAGCGAGCGAGAGAGAGCAAGGGCAAGAGCGAGCGATCGAGCGAGTCATGAATATGAATAACATGGACATATATATACATAGTGAAATTAATGAATCATCGAGTCAATTAAGCGGTTAATAGTAAAGCTAGTAGCGTGAATAAATGCGTAGGCAGTAAGGCTTGCCGAGCATACGTATTCATACAAGGATAACAATAATAAAGGTACATACATTCGCAACAGTAATAAGGATACAATAAGTTATTATAGTGCAGGTGACTTTGTCCGTTTAATAAGTTAATAAAAGGGCTTAACCGAAGTAGGTGAGAGCAAACTCAATTGAACATGAGTTGCTATAATAGCTCCTCCCAGCAAACAAAGATACAAAAGTGTCTGTGTTTGCGAAAAAAAATGTCAAATTTAACAAGATGGGAAATATCGAAATTTACGAAATTAAGATATATGATAGAACTATCGTATAAGTTATTAAAAATATGTGTAAGTTTGAGTTGGTATATGTCGTGAGGCCAAATAAGATCATAACGGAAGATCGGAAGAATACATAAAATATGTTGAATATAATAATCGATGAGCTAAAATTTTCGATTTGTACATAGAAAATGAAGATGAAATTTACATTAGAAGAGGTGAAAGAAATTATTAATTCAAAATCGTAGCTATGTATCGTTGCGGCCATCTCACTCTTCGGCCATATCTCGTCGTTACTGGATTTTCTTCGTTTGTGTTGGTCGATGTCGTTGATGATTGGGACTCGCGTTTCGGTGGTTCGACAGTTTTCGCAGTACCTGTATATATTGGCTGATCGTCGGTTTCGATGAAAGCTGGTTTGACTCTGTCGATGCTAATTACATCCGTTTTTCCAGCTTTTTCTATCGTAATAGTTTTATCGTTTCTTTTAATCCCCTTGAATGGACCATCGTAGGCCGGTTGTAAGGGACGCTGCACATTATCCCTTCTGATAAACACATGGGTACTATCGGTCAGTCGTTTTGGCATGTAGACACGATGTTGCTGTTGCCTCGGAGGCGTTATCCTCAGATCACCCATATGTTGCTTTAGACGTTGTACATAGTTGGCTATATGTAACGGGGATGCCCAGGGACTATTAGACGGTCTTACGATACCAAGCTTCATCAATTTTTCGAACTCTCGTTTCGCAATCTTCAACCTATTTGGGTCTAGCCTCCGTGGTCTTGCGTTGGTCGGTGGACCTTTCGTTATAATATGGTGCTGTACAGTGTGTTTAAGATCTCTGTTATCGTATGATGCTCTCGTCAAATCAGTGAACTCATTTAGAAGCGCTCTATATGGCTCGCTTTTGTCTTTTGAGACTACTAAATTCATGGATACGTAATCGGTTGTCACTCCTTTTATCACTACTGAATGATCTCCGTTCACGAGCCGGTTTCGTTGGGTATCCACTAGTAAGTCGAAATTCTTTAAGAAATCAATACCAATTATAGGTACGGATACATCTGCGATGACGAATTCCCAGAGGAATGAAGTGCTACGACCAAAATTCAAGGTTACTTTACGCTTGCCATATGTTTTTATATCGGATTTATTTGCTGCCTTAAGCGTTAGCGCTGTATTAATATTTCGCGTTTCGTTACTCACTGGAGGCACAACGCTTACTTCTGCTCCAGTGTCCACTAAGAACTGAGCACCTGTTACTCTGTCCTGAACGTAAAACAAACGACTGTTTCTAGGAGCTGTTCTAGTTGTCGCGGCGTTTACCGACAATCGGTGTGATCGTTTGAATTTACATGGTGGTCGACAGTTTCGAGCTTTGTCGCCAAAAGTTTGGTGGTACCAACATATTGTAGGAGCTGAGCGTCTCCTAGAACATGATCGACTTCTATCTCTCGACCTACTTCGCGACCATTTTCTTTGTATATCGCTCTGATTTAGTTTTGTCAGCTTGTGGCATAAAACGTTAATCTCCTTTTGTAATGCGTCAATTCGTTCATCTACTGTGGTATTATGTCTTTGCGGACTCGTTTGTTTCATTCTGTCGTAAATCCTATCGGCTATATTAGCAATGTTGTCTATGTCGACATCGCTGTCCTCAATCGCGAGGATCTTCTGAACGTTCGGTGGGAGTCGTCGTAGCCATAACTGATAAAATATGTTTTTATCTATTTTTCTGTCTCCGATTATGCTTCTCATATAATTTTTTAGCTGCGACGGAGTCCTATCTCCAATCTGCACTTGACTGAGAAGCTGCTCGACGGCTTGTCGGTCACTCAATGAGACGGCTTTAATCACAGCCTGTTTAAGTGCGTCGTATGGCTTTTCGATGTCTGGCTTAGTTAAAACCTCTCGTACATTGTCGGCTACTTCATCCGGAAGTAGTGAGCTCGCATGGCCGAATTTATCTCGCTATAAATGAACACGATTAGCAACAAAGTAATGTTCGAGTCTAATAAACCAGAGTTCAGGATCTGTGATCTTAAAAGGAGGAATAGTTACATTCATGGACCTCACGGACGAAATTTGTGGAAGGTCTATTGTGTCGTTATTTAAAGACATGATTATAAAGATAAAAAATTATACGTATATAATGTAAATGTCACGGAGAGAAGTAAATCGATAAAAACAATGATAATACAAAATGGTACAATTAATTACAAGGAACGGACTTACTAAATTGCACCAAAATATCAATTGTTTGTAAAATATCGTTGTTTATTATGAATATTAACGTTATGTTCAATAATGTTTGTGTGATAATGTACGTATAATTAAAATGGTGACATAATAAATCCACAGTAATGATTATAATCCAAATGCTAGCTCGAATTGAAATAAAGTGCGTTGGATTCTCGGAGTTGGATTACGTCGTCGAAGATTGATTCTTGCTCGCACGTTGGGATCACCAATTCTGTGGTGGTCGGTGTTCGATATATTCCTTAAACTCCGTATACAGTTCGTCTCGGTAACAGTCACCAAATAATGCTCCAACGGTATATTAATCAGAAGGCGAATACGAAGCGTTAATTACGTTTATTAAGGGACCACACACAGATATCCAAAATTACAGATGCGTTAAGCAAGCATGAAATAGTTGTGCCGAAAGGCAAACAGGCAAGCGAGCGAGCGAGAGAGAGCAAGGGCAAGAGCGAGCGATCGAGCGAGTGAATGAACGAGCGAGCGAGTCATGAATATGAATAACATGGACATATATATACATAGTGAAATTAATGAATCATCGAGTCAATTAAGCGGTTAATAGTAAAGCTAGTAGCGTGAATAAATGCGTAGGCAGTAAGGCTTGCCGAGCATACGTATTCATACAAGGATAACAATAATAAAGGTACATACATTCGCAACAGTAATAAGGATACAATAAGTTATTATAGTGCAGGTGACTTTGTCCGTTTAATAAGTTAATAAAAGGGCTTAACCGAATAGATGAGAGCAAACTCAATTGAACGTGAGTTGCTATAAGCTCCTGTAAATTAGTGAAAACGCTCGATCTATGTAATGTCTCACTAGTAATGATTTTTCTTCGTTCATCACTTCAAAGTATTTTATTTTACTGATACCTCTGAGATACTTCCTAAAACACGATATTATTGATCTATTGAACCAAGAATGAATGAACAACTTAGTAAGAGCCACTTTAAATTTACCACACACGACGGACTCAATCTTGTGCGAAACCTTTTTGTACCGACATTTGACCTCTTTTTCTTATTTAGAAAATCACTGACCATTTAAAAACAATTCATTCTTCAAATGTATGCTGCAATTAAAGTCACCCATGAGAATGATGGTTATTTGATATTTATTTCTAAGATCTGATTTAAGTACCAGCGTTTCCTCATAAACTTCAGTAACTTCATCATCCTTGGCCTCTTTCGTTTGTAAAAGATACATTTGAAACATATTACACAGAACGTTGTGGATAAGTAGTATAATATTGGTTAATTCAGACACACAATAATAGGATTCTACATGTTTACTTGGTAGATTTCAATGTAATCGTATAGCTTAGCAGCAAGCAATTTATTCTCCTTACAAGAAATATCTGTAAATAACGAATATTTGTTATCGAAAAATAATGTCTCATCAGAGAAATCTTAAGAACAACTTCAAAATCCATAAGTATTAAAACTACCGTAGACTTCCTCACCCAAACTTCCGTGGTTAATTTATTTACGCAAATTGGCTGTAAACCGAAAAGATTGACAGTATATTAAAATGAAAGTAGTGTTTCAGAATCATCAAGGTGAAAGATTTGGGGCACCCAAAAACAAGTAGATGTAATGCTAATTTGTAAAGATAACGTCTTGGAATATTGATGAGCTCCTTAAACAACAATTACACATTATTTACATTATGTTTCATCGACGAAAATTAAAGAAACTTGTGTAGGTATTAGCGACGCGAACATTTGATAAACTACATAATCGAAGTATTCAGCTGTACATCTGACATCATATGCCCTTCACATCACACTCATTTAGTTGGAGACTACTTAAAACTTTCGTAAATACCTATTAATAGCCACAATTCTAAAATATATTACTTTGAAATTAATTTGAATATCCAGTAAGCTTTGGTCAGTAGTTCAATCTAACTAAAACTAAGGAGACAAAGGCAAACGAAAAACGAAATTTATCTCTTTAACTAAATAAGGAATTTATTTACAATTGATTTATCACTGAGTGGTGATCAAAGACATGTGTGTCAGGTCCTTCTCAGTGCACATCGAATCCTATCGACCAAGTTGCAATATATCCACTAGTCAAGGTGACTTGACATTGAGTGCACTATGTTGAAATAAGATGGTGGTTGGAGGTAGTCAACAGGAAACCCTGGACCTAGGTTTCGTGCTACTTGGCGCTTGTCAACAAGGTGTACCTGTAATCTTAAAGAAATCGATACTCCTTGAGAAGGAAGTGACAAAGAGGACGTTGATCACCATCCAGTGATCAGCTGATCGTAAATACATCTTAGTCCTACAGGACTTCAGTCGCTTAGTGGTAACGTCTCTGACTATGAAGCTGGGTGACACGGGGTCGAACCCGGCAGGGGGCATTAGTTTCCTAAAGATTAACAATTGTTTAATATCTTAGTCTTTGAAAATAAAGTATTCCACGGCGTCAATCTCATGGTCAAACCCTCAACAAATTGAAATGGACTATTTTAACCCTTGTATTTGTAAAATCCACAAGGTTAATCAGGATGTTAAATCCTGTAAATTGGTGAATTTTGGCTATCTCAGACAAGATTCTGAAAAGAGTTATGCATTATAGGGTAGAGCTTGAATGTAGATCGACTTATACCAGTTTAAGCTAAAATATCACTAACAAAACATCGTTAAGTAAAACTTGAATAATACTAGCATGACATGCCTCGTATTCCATTGGTCAACCAAATCCATTTAGTTTGCATAAATGTCGCAATGTTATTATTTTGTTACCTCCTATTTAATCAATATTGCACCTGTAACCTGAAGTGACTGAACCTACTAATTAGTAATAATATACTAAAGAGTCTACGATTAGAGTTGGTCAAATGAGTTGAACTGATTAACTCAATCTGAAAACTTCAACCTAAAAATAATCATTAAAATACCTTACATATTTGTTACATACAAAGATATAAATAGTAATTGAAAAGTATAAACAGAATATGTTATTAGTGAGGAATACTTGTTATGTATAATGTCATCAATCGAGAAGGTTCTTCACTAAAATTCAATAAAACAACATTTAGATCGCTTTAACTAAAAGTCCATGATCTTCATTAAGTGCTATGATGATTCGTTGCACAATTTAAGCCCAAATAACCTTCAATTTGATTTTGTGTTTTCCAAATGAATCCCAGTTAGCAATAATTTCTAAAAGCATCATATTCTTACTGGATAATAAATCAAAATGTGGATGAATTCATTTAATTTACGTTGATAATTTGTAACTTATGACGTCGATGTTTCGTAAGCAGTAACTCAGTTTTCAAAAAGATTCTACATACTGCTTTATATTAAATATTTCATATTGGATCTAACTGACTCACAGATTATCGGCATGAATTTATTGGAGAAACTATAGACAACTCCATATGTTATTAGTTCACATAAACAAGTATAAATAAAATTATTCTACATTGTTAAAATACATTGATATAATAACTTATGAATAAATTTCGTTTAATTCCCTCCTGTTAAAAAGGGAGAATTAATGATGATATGGGTTTCGATTCATCTATGTAGCAGTGAACTATGAGATTAATTGTGCTTATTACTACAAGTTTCATGTTTACTTGTGAATACTTTGAACGACTATCTTTATTGAAATTCATTGTTTACACACCAATGAATAAGGGGGGGGATCAGAAATTGCTTTCTCAAATGATACCGAAATCGTCTATAAAGTATTTTCTACTAGTATATCTAATCTTCGAAAAGCTCTACCTCATCAAAAACCATCCTGTTTTAAATCTACTTATCTCAACCTACCTTGATAGCTTCATATTATTTGATTACAAAATTTTAAACGCGTGATGTCTATTAGTGTATTATTATTCAAAACAAGCAATAAAATCTTTAGCAATAACTTAACTTTTGTATAGAAGATTGAACCAGATCTCTATTTATTTAGAAGTCATTTTCTATTGTTTCCATGTTACCTATTGATGTATATTTTAATGAAGTGCCTAGTGTGTAACGAAGAGGTCTACTTCAGTGTGTTATGATGTAGTTTATAACTAAATGTCTGAGTGCAGTAGCTAAGTGAGTAAAGACTGGCTTCATCAACGTTTAAAGTGTGAAAGATTTATCAGAGCATTAGCTTTTAGTTCTCATTTTGAGGTCTGTCTGTTATTGTTGGATATGTCAAGCTTTTCGTTACGAAAGAACAGGAGATATCATTGAAATCGTATTTTACATCCTAGTGCCTAACACTAATTTTTTGAATTCTTAGTTGATAGTTCTTACTGTTGCTTATAACTTCAAAACACCTGTTTCAAATATAACACTTTTATTATGAAGCAGATGAACAGGAATGAAGTGATTTGTTTTGAAATCAGTTCATCGAATAATTAGACTTTCGGTTCCTGTACCTTTTATTTTGGTTTACGAATGTTGGCAGATTGTAATGAACGAAATGGTGATTCACTAGTGGGTTGTTTCACTTGAAAGTTGGTCCTTTTACGCAAACATTTACGTCATTATGGATATAAAAGTTTAACCGAATGTTAAAGCCACATTCTGTTGAACTCAACATAAAAAATCAATCTTATAATTAGGAATAACATTTTTCACTGTATTAGGACAGCTCCATTATTTTAAATGCTTTTAGTTGTCACAGGGCAAAATAATACTGCTTTGTTTCAATTCAACCTCAATATTGAGTAAACTGTTCACTTAAAAAGATATAATGCTCAACTATTCTTTATCGGATTCAGAAAAGAAAAACTTTCCTAACCAGACCTATGATTAGTATATATTTTACGAATGATAATAAAATGAATATCAAACGAATAATGATAAGTTAATAGTATTTGTAAATCTGTAGTCAGAAGAATAAATCAATGATTAACGCGAATACGATGATTATGATTTTCATAGATTTACTCGCTCAGTAAGCACCAAATTGACTTGAGAAATGTTTTTCAAATGGGTAATCATATATCAACCAGTTTTTTTATCACATATATCTGCTGAGTACAAGCTAGACTACTGGCATTCATCTTAAAAAAAAATGGAATGGTTGTTTTCATCATGTACATCAATATAGCCACGTTTTCCACAAGACAACTTATTCAATGAATCACAGCAATTTACAAATAACATCTCATTCTTTTCCAAAAGCACTTATCATCCTTTTATTTTAACACTAAATTTTAAAAATCAATCTCTTTATTCATATGTAACTGTTGTTAATATTACACCATTTACGAAAACCCTTGATTCTTTTACTGGTTATTACGTAATCATTCAATTTTATAGCAAATCAACAGTGAGAAGATAGCAGAGTCAGACAACATACCATCTAAAGCACCAAAGTCAGATACAGAGGTAACTGTGATGATACACATTCTATTCAGAAAGATTTGGGAAGGAGGACAAGTGCCAACATATTGGAAAGAAGGATACCTCATCAAGATACCAAAGAAAGATCTCTGAAAGTGTGAGGAATACTCAGGTATCAAACTACGTTCACAGACCAAATTGCGACACTATGGATCGTCGTTGAGCAATCAATTGAATGGATCTCATCCCTATACATCAACTTTCTTGACTGACAGCAGGCATTTAACAGAGTGGATAGGCAAAACTTACGGAACCATTTCCAACATCAAACGAAGTTCATAAGACGGTCTACAATGCAAAGTCGTGAATGGAGGCCTGCTCCCATATGTATTGAAAGTGAAGACTGATGTCAGACAAGGCTAGTCACCTTCACCTTTCCTCTTTCTTCTGGTAATTAGCTGAATACAGATGATCGCCACATTTGAGGGAAAGCACGAAATGCAGTGAACACCTTTGATGTGGTCAAACAATTTGGACTTCGTAGATGACCCGGCTTTTCTAACCCATACACACTAACAAATGCAAGTGAAGACAGACAATGTGACAGCATCCTATGTAGCAGGAGGCCTCAACACGTACAAGGAAGAATGCAACATCCTAAAATATAACACAGTGAGCACCAACCCAATCACATTTGATGGATAAACACTGAAACAGGTGGAAACTGTCACGTACTTGGACAGCATGATTGGTGTACAAGGAGGATCTGATGTAGATGGAAAGGCACTGGTTTACAAAGTAAGGGCGGTATTCCTACAGTTGAAGAACAAATGGAACTCAAAACAACTGTCAACCAACACCAAGGTCAGAATTTTCAATACATACGTCAGAACAATCCTGTTTTACGGAGCTGAAACTTGGAGAACTAATACAATCATCACCACCACCACCAACAACAACAACAAGCACAACGTTGATTCTTGATAATATGATTGATAAAACGTGCAGATATCCGTCTTTCTAACTTTCCATTAACGTTTGACAGTTATTTATCTACTTTTCTTTGTATTATTGAGCGTACTTTTTAAGAGTGTTTTCCGTCTTTGGTATTCAACAATACATTTCATTATAAGTGCGGATAGACGTTTACTCCAAGACAATTATTTATCACTTCATGCTCTTTTTTGATCTTTCATGTTAAACATAAATCTCTGGCTGTGTCAGAATGTTTTCATTGGACAATATTGACAGCTTATAGGAAAGAAGCGACAAAAGTTTATACACTCCCTGCCCCCGAGTTTCTTATTTGTGTGCCCTTGTCAGGTCACATCATTCCGTCGGGAAATATCTAGATGCAGGAAATAGAATACATAATTCCTCCTATATTTCACTGCAAATCTGATTTTAAGGTTTCAAGTAATTACTTTGCATGATTTATATTTAGGGTCTCTCACGTGTTTTTAAAATCTTTCCTAAAATTTATTCTTCTGTGATAATCATGCTGTAGATACACTCACAGCGGTAGGATCAGCTGTAAGAAACAAGAAGAGAATACATATTGATTTGTGATAATACTCGTTCATCACTTGAACACATTCTGTTTCTTCTGCAAGAGTGTGTTTTGACTAGCAATGTTATACAGTCTACTGAAGTTCAATTATTCTTCACTTCATGTTCTCACTAATGGAACGTCTACTCTACCGTAGAAATAGCTAATTAGAGATCAGAAGGTTTGTCACTGTATCATAAACCGAATGTTTGCATTGTTGAAGAGACTTACGAAGTAGGTCAGTCTGTATTATTACATAGTTCAGACTACTGTTATCAAGACTAGCCATAAGGTCATCAGCTAATATACTACTTTGTGAATTGCTCCCTGGTAAATAATTTTGCACATTCTGAATTTAGCATTGTTGATATATGTTAGTTGAAGTCATTTAGATTTCAAAACTAAAAAAAACATGAGATCTGAACACTGGTAACTTTCATTTGTTGTTTTAATAATAGGTAACTTTTGAACAAACTAGTAATATCATGGGTTCTTGACAGTACTTCTGAGTTATTTTTTGTGGTTAATGTAGCCGGTTGTCTACTGATAGATGAAAAACATTTTGGCTAGATGAAATATTGTGAGACATTATAACATCATCTTGAATGACAGATCATAAACACAGGGTAGACGACATCCACAAGATTATACCTGATGCTCTTACCGACTTCACCATCGATTATTATTTTCACCGGTTAAAGTATATGCACGATTTGATTTTTCATACGACGAAAACTACATAGCTACAATAGAAGTATGATGTTTGGTTGTAAAAACCTAATCAATGTGGAGTTTTAACTGCAAGTTTAAGCTCATTAACACTGACCAATATAACGCCGTGGGAATGAAGATCAAGTTCTTTATTGAAAGTGTCACATGGTTGGTGTACCGAAAGGCCTAAAAACATTAACTATTAGTTGAAAGATGAGAATTAGGAGTTTTAATTTAACATATAGTAAGCTGTTCTACAAATCCAACTTAAGATTTAAATAAAATTTATTAAATGAACAAAAATAGGCTTAGTTAAGCCATAATAGCGTTTGCCAACTATTTGGTTTTCAGAAATAAACAATATCAGCCCCTTTACTACTTAGACATTATTGGGATGATAAAAGCATGTATATCATATATCCAAGGTTAGCTTACGACACTTCATATACTAGTCTACGTAGACACTGCACACATTATTTATGACTCCACCAAACTCTAGCTAGTTAGTGATAATTAATGCTTCGTGTTTATAAGGTAATGTCAGATGTATGTTCAATTAACTAAAAAGAGGCAATGGTATCAATCACGTTGTTTTGGATTTATTATTTCCTTCTATAAACCTAATTACCTCTTATCAAAAATATGTGATGAAAAGAGAATCAAATCGATATAACCATACTTGTTGGATGTTGACTCATAGTTTATTTTCACCTCTATTCAGCTAACAAACATTTTTCTCTTCTCTGTGGTGAGAAATGTCAGTCAGTTATTTATTGAAAGGCAAGCAAATTTATCATGGACCTAACAAATCGGTTCAACAGAAATAAATAGAAATAAGTCAAAATTAAACAGGTTTCATAGCCCATTCTTGAACTATGGATCGATTTAGAAATCCGAAATAATAATCCAGAACATTTTTCATCAAGTCAGCTGACATGTGTAAACTAGTGGGCCATTTGTTGTAGTTCTTGTGATTTTTTCACACGAATTCTGCCTGTTCTCATGTTTCTCAATTTTCTATATCACCCATTTGTAGCACGTGCGGCATACTTTAGTAGTTAATGTGAATTTCAACCAAACCATTTGAGAAGCACCTAATTATCCACCCCTCCTCCTAATTTGTATTGGTAGTTGTGATTATCTTATTGGATTACCATGCCATACAGACAAGAAGTTTATTGGCGAGTGGTACTCTAGATGACAATAAGTGTTGGGACATATGACAATATTCAAATTAATTCCCTAGACAAGCAATAAAACCGTCAAACAGAAGTAATGTTCAAGCTGTAAATTGTCATAAATAGAAGTCAGTTTAATAGCTTTCCTGATTAATTTTAGAAGCATCTGCCATCTGAAACTATGAGGTGTCCCGGATGTGATAGAGAAGTTTACTTTGGTAAGCACAATAATTTAAATATTCTTTAAACAGCTGAGCGGGTAAGCTCATTCGGTTGTGACTGGCATCGCCAATGCTTAAAGTGCAGCAGATGTAGTAAAACAATTCTTCCCGGTTGTGGCTTAGAAGTAAGTGGATTATTAAATATTTTCTTTAACTAAAGAAATTGTATCTAAAATATAGTTTGCAGAATTATATTTAAACGGAACGTGTTTGAAACAATTACTCACATTGTACTAGCTATTGCTGCATTCATTCGACGATTGAGTGCTTTGGCTAGATTTCTTATAACGACATAGACTGTTTCATTTTAAGAGTAGTCTGATTCTGCTAATGGGATTCAAACCAATTTTATGATTCACTTTACGTAGTCATAGTATGTATTTCCGAGTTTTAATAACTTATATTTTAATTGACATGGATACTGTATTGGTTCTCCATACGAAATAAATAACAAAAGCATACCATTAATGGTGTTTATTAACATGTTCTCTCAAGCCATGGTTTCGATTCCATGAAAGTTTTTAACTACGTTTCTCAATGGACTGGAGTAAACTAAAGACACTGTATACATGTATAAAGTAGGATACAGAGGACCGAGTTCAAGAGTTTCAGTAATTGTAACTGGCTAAATTAAGTGTAAGATGATTAAGTTAAAAAATGAATAAACAAGGATGTTTGCATGATTTATTAAGACTGCTTAGTAATGATTTACACTTCAACAACAACATAATCTAAACCAGTGGAAACTAGTATCATACGATAAAAAACCATCCCAAAGACTAATAATCCTGACGACATCATCTTTGTATTTCAGCGTGATGGAAGACTATATTGCACTGAACCTTGTTATAATACGCTGTTTGGACCGAGAGGTGAGTTGTTGGTAGTTTGATAACCTTTCTTTTCCTAATCAAAGCAACGTTTATCATTCGACAATTATCAAAACAATCTCTGTAAGAATCTGGTTTTTTTGAAAGATAAGCCAGTAGAAAGTGAATTTTGGAAAATTAATGCTACAGTAGCTATCACATACATTTTAATTGCTGGTGTATTAGAATAATGAAACATTCTAGAGCGCGACCAAAATATTCTGATGAATCAATACCAATAAATATGATTGTTGAGTACTAATTAGGCTTGTTCTTCAGTCTGACAGCACATTAGAGTAAGCGACATTTGTGTAATAAAGCATTTGCTGGAATACCATATGAAAACTCATTTGGTGCGATTACGCTGTAAAAAACTGACTAAAATTTATGAGTCAATGGATAAGTAAACTTCAACATAATCAATAAACCATAAGTCATTAGATTACTCATCAATAGTTTTACTAAACAAATACATAACTTTCAATCCACATACTAACTAATTTATGAAGAGGAAATAAACTTCTTACTTACTTACTTACTTACACCTGTTACCCCAACTGGAGGAGCATAGACTGCCCACCAGCACTCTCCATCTAACTCCATCCTGAGCAATCCTTTCCAGTTCTTTACAGTTACTATTCATCCTTTTCATGACTGCTTCTATTTCCCGACTTAATGTGTTCTTTGGTCTTTCTCTTTTCCATCTCACTTCAGGATTCCAAGTTAGGGCTTGCCTCGTGATGCCGTTTGATGATTTCCGTAATGTAGGTCCTATCCACTTCAAAAGTCTTTTCTTGATTTCCTCCTTGGCTGGAAGCTGGTTTGTTCTCTCCTACAGTAAGCTGTTGCGTATGGTATCCAGAAAATGGATGTTGAATATCTTACGTAGACAATTGTTTATAAATACATGCATTTTTCGATGGTGGTTGTAGTAGTTCTCCAAGTTTCAGCTCCATACAACAGAACTGTCTTGACGTTCGTATTGAAGATTCTGACTATGATAATGGTTGACAGTTGTTTTGAGTTAGTATATTTTTTTAGTACATAAACTAATTGAACAACATTGCTCTTATATCAAATGCTTAATTACAAATTTATAACTTAATGATAATAACTGATTTTGAAATTCATTTATAAATATGACAGAATTGCAAATACAATCAGTTTCTGTAAAGTTTTCATTGTGGATTCATTTCAGGCTATGGGGCGGTTCCAGATATTGATGACTTTTACGCATAAGATTAACATCTCGAAAAAGTACGATCATTTTTATTTATTGAAACTGTCTACAAGACTCATGAAATAGATTTATTTAATTACTACTTATCTCTTGGATTTTAATACCGTATATTTTATAATAAAATCGTTTATCATAAGATGTGTGTTTTTCTTTTTATACCACAATGATCCGGTGTTAAATGATGGTGAAAATACAGAGAGTTAGGAGTAATTGTTCAGATTCCTAAACCAGGCACCACCATCATATCGGTGAAAATAAATATAAAGATATGATGAACAAACACACATCTAACTTCTATTTTATACAAGTCTCACCTATACTTCAAACACATAAAATTTAACTGTTCTTCACGTCTACACAGATGAATACCAATAAGGAAAAAATGTTTGAAAGGTCTACATACTTTGTAGCAACCGGACTTGGGTAAATTAATTCAACCTTCTTTTGAGCACATCTACTAACGGAATTATTACACGAGTTGATAAGGAGTTTGAGACAAGTGGAGTTCCTTATTTCACAGCAGAAAAATTACCATTCAAGACTGCATGCAGTGTGATAATCACTGATTTCTCATTCTAGAAATTTCAAAGTTCAACTATATTGAAGTATGTATATATTTTTACCTGGCTCCCCAGTGAACACATAATCTGTGAACAAATACAGAGAATTTCTTAAACAGAGCAAGAACGAAAATTGGTGCAGAATAATATGAATTTATTTTATTTCGTTAGGTTCTCATCAGCTGCTTACAACCTAAAATATTTGAAATTCAACGTTATTACAGATATTGACGTACTTATAAATGCGAGGGTGATTAAAGATGAATATATGCATCATGATGTAGCAAAGACTCCAATAGAGTTAATAAGGTCATAAAAATTTTTGTTTCGAATAAATAAATAAATTTCGTCTCATTGTCTTATTTGATGTATAAACATCTCCATAATTTTATGGACAAATTTGTCTGAAGAGTAGATTCAGGTCTGGAGTGACACATCTTTTAGTGGATGTGTCCCATGCAACGTGGTTGTAGTCAAGTAAATTTGGTAAAATAAAATGATTTTATAGTACTTAAGTGTTTTTCAATGAGCCAAGTTGAGAGGTGCTAAAGATTATCTTTAGTAGACCATGATGCACTTTGGTCTATTGAATAATGATTATCGTTGATAACTAATTTTCAAAGAAATTATCAGTAGAAATTTGGAGAAACGTCACACAAATGGAATAAAATCAAACAGGTAAACTTCAGGTAAGGAGTAGAAATTCTCACATCGGAACTATAAAACTCAGAAGGGTTCTATTACCTAGAACGTGATTAACTCAGATAAATAATTCCTCAACACTCACATACATTGTTCAGATACACCTATACATCATGACGCTGGAACAGTGAAGTAGGAATCTCCTCCTGTTATGCTAAGTGCTACAACTTTGGAATTAGCCTCTCTTTCACACTTGAGAAGCGAACAAAAGTCGAGCACCAAAAGGGATGGTGGACCCATCAACTGCTCAAAACTGTTATAACCCGATGAGAATTACGAATGGTAAATTTTGAGAACTATTTATGGATCAATACGATACATACACTCTTATTGTATAATTATTAAGTAGCCAAACTATGCATATTCAATTTCCTCCTATTATAAGCTTTATTTTGACCCATAGACTATTATTATGTGATTTACCGTTCTTGAGTTATGCCCAGTCTATTAATTACAGTCTTCCACATTCACAGTCACTTTTGGCTAGATCTTGTACAAATGTTGTTTTCTATTTTATGGCACAATGTGGTCTGTTTGGTTTGTATATAAACACAGTATGTTTGAAATACATGACTCATATTGCATAGGCTGAGATTGGTGTTTTGGACTCAACAGGCAGGGCTAGGCAGGGAGAAGGTCCGATAAGCAGTCTAGACTACTTGTACGGGTTTACGCATCAATTATTCGGTCGATAAGTCACTGTCTTCTACTTGGAGGTATAATTAAGTTATATATTAATAGGACACAAGGCCAAAAGTTATAACAAAAACACAACGTAAACCCGTTAGTTTACCAATGAAAACAGTTGAAAAGGAATAATGAAACAGCAGTAAGACTTGTTGATAAAGGTCTTCGTTGAGTTCTTGTATCCCAAAGTGGTAGTAATAGAAGATATCAACCGAGAACAGAAAATCTAAATTTTATTAGATCTAGTTGCCAAATGAACAGAAGGCCACTTTCCCATACGACAAAAGAATGTGTATATCAGCAGAATTGGGTCCAGTTTGTTTGATATTTAAATACTCCTGTTTCCTCCAAAATAACTTACTCTTAATGAGCTAGTAAACTACAAGCTTCTTCAAAGGAAATGAAGCTTGGATCGGAATGCCGAACATAATGTGGGATTTCTTTTGATTCCAGTCAATGAGATTTTTACGAATACAACTTCATTAGTGTCTTCCGTCAATTTGGTACCTGACTAATGTGAAACTGTTCTTTCAGATTTAGAGATAATAATAATAATCTGTCCAAGTTCACCAACTCTTTTCTTCTAAAACCACATACAATGGGCAACTTACATTGCTACAATTTGCCTCTTACAAACAAACCCGCAAGAATCCACACGAATAAGTAAAACGTATGAGTTCGAAAGTTGATACGGCCACCTCTTTTACCGTGGACTTTGTTAAATTTAAGCTTACACTAATGTTTTTCATTCTCATATGTACAGGATATATCTCAACAACTAACCCAATCAACGATACTCAGAAAACACCTTTTTATTACATTTAAGGGCAAAAATTGATGTACATACACATACATATTGTTTATTGACTTGCCACCATTTGACTGGTATTCCAAATTTAGAAGTAGCTTTCCATTCCCTATACTAATAGATTGTTCACTAATATTTCCATACTAAAATAATTCAGAATCTGCAAAACATGAACATTGATAACAGATATTTCAGTTTGTCCTCTACATAGGTGCAGATTCTGAAGAGAGAATACTTTAAATTTATGTTTAACGTCGCTTGTTAACTTCTAATACATTTTCGGAAAGTAGATCATTTCTTAATCCATACACTCTTCCATCGCACTCAAATCACACGTTGTAATGCATGGTTCCCAATCAAGATGTTCAGCTCACTTTCTCTACTAGTTGTTTGTATAGTATGTGGTATAAACAAGAGGATAGAGAAATATATTAAAGATAGATATCTGTCACTACATATTCATATGTGACTTGATCAATACACCCCTATCAATCAGATTCATTTAATTGGACTTCAACTGCTCAAGTATGATTTTAATTGGTCGTTGGTGGCCTTGGAAATAGTGGTCAGAAAATCATGTGACAGGACGGTGAGGCCGATACGATTGGATAAACAATAAAAGCATGAGAAAAGTTACGTTGTGTAAGCTGTAGGTCGTGCTAGCATTTTGTCGGTATAATTTCTCCCTTCTGTTTTTGTTGCCTGGGTTCATCAGCCATGAAATGCCCTTTATGCAATAAGGAGGTCTACTTTGGTAGGTTTAATAGTATGCAATTATATTAAATAGCTGAGCGGGTCAGTTCATTTGGAAAAGACTGGCATAGAGGGATTTACAATATAACGGAGAGTGAAATGTAAAACACACAATTTTGAAGCAGCAAGTTTATTTCATATATTAAAATATCACAATCAAGTAATTGAACAGTATTTGAAGGAGCGATCATTTGAAATTGTCTCACAAGTGACATCAAAACTAGTTACGTAGAATGTGTATAAACGAAACTTGAAGTGACAAATTTGTTATCTACTTGTAGATGTGACTGCTGGCCACTGATCCGTAACCTGAAAACAAAATATGCCAATAATGTATATGGAACATTTACGCATTTATATTAGATGAATATTAATTTTTGACAGTGACTTTCTCCTACACAATTTTTCTTCTAAAATAGACAAAATCAGGACCGATATTTCACTCTACTTAAAAAAATACCTTTGCAAGTTGAAGGCAATATACACAGCCCTCCTATCTACTATCTTGTAATATTGGGGACCTGCCTATAGTTAATCTTGTTATTGTCGTCTTAAAGTGCCTAATTTACTTCACATCTACTCAGGACGATAGTTTTTTATGAGCACATACAATACTATAACTTCTCAATAACACACAATTTAATCAGACTACATATTCTGTGAATAGAGAGATAAAGAAGCTATGACGAACAAAAGGAACTAATCTTGAGGACATTACTAAACTTAATTCTAAGTTCGTAAAATACTAACATTTCGTTTAGTTCCCGGGTTCCTTTATAAAGCATAAGCTTCCGTTTGATGCATAATACACTGCCATACCTTTTTCTATTCCAAAGCTATTGTAATTTATACGTAACACTTTGCACTCCACTTTTCTACCCAAATGCTTAGTTGAATATAATTGTATTTTTCTAATTGTTTTTACGTTGTGATCATGTTAGTCATATATTTATTCATATATCTCGATTCGGGCTCACGCAATTCTAACCTCAAGGTCGAGCAAGTTAGCCTACCGTGTCAAAGCCTTAACCTAGATCAAGAAAATCCCTCACCTACATGTTCTGGGCAGACAGATCAAGGACGTAACAACACAATATTCACTAGCTTATACCTCATTCTAAATATTTCAGTGATACACAACTTAATACTGCAAGTGGGAGTTCGTACTCAACACATTTACAATCAAATTGACTGCTACACATTCTACCACCTGTCAAGCTTTCAAATCAACTTATTAACAAACAGAACTGATTACTTGATGATCACTCACCTTTGGGTCCAAACAGGGCTTGGTAACACGGAATTTGACAATAGGGTTTACCATCGTGCTGAAATACAAATAAATATCACATTGATTAGCAGTTGCAAAATGTCACTCTATTATATCCTTATTTTACATCAACTCCATAATAAAACATATATTTCTTATACACAACCACAGCATCCAAATAATATACTTAACCTTTTAATTCTCATTATGTCTCACTAAACAAAACACCGAGAAAATCCATTGACAAACACTTTTATGTTGAAAAGAATGAATTGATATGCAGTAAAATGCTATATGGATAGTGATATTCCATCGGCTTCAAACCAGCAGTACACCGTTTACTAACTCAAAAAGACCAGTTCATACCACCGTTTCGGTGAATATAATGACCAAAACTAACACTACTAAAGAACGTGACAAAGAACATTCTACAGAACCCACAAGGAGATCCTAATCAATACGGATAATATTTAAGATAACACATTTTCACAGACCGCTCTTAGGCGTTAATAAGACTTACGCGGTTGTGTTGTACTTCTTTATCATTCCATTTTTTGTGTCTCTCAGTAAAGACTCTTTCAAACCAGTATAAAGCGAATGAGAAAGAAAAAGGAATCCTACCAGTCATCTTCCAAGTATTGCTAGAACAAATTGACTTAAGAATTCCAAAGAAATTGACATTTCAATGGATTGCTCATAATAATGCCTCATTCGTAATAATCCAATGAGTAAAAAATCGGATTTGTAACATCTTGCGACTCAGTGAAAGTCACTTTTTCCAGAGAACAAATAACTAGCACAGGAAATAAATTAGACCAAATATTTGCCAAATACAAACAAGTAGTCATGCTAATGTTATATTAGGTCAAGGGTGAATCGGGGCGAAGCGAAGCTGAATCAAATACGAAGTGAAAATAAGATAAATCGAAGTAATCATGTCGACAAGGTAGTTAATTATTGGGATGCAAAATTAGCAGTATGAAATGATGGGTACTCTCAGACGTATCTCCCGTCTGAACGATATTATAATGATTTTACGCCAACTTATTCATAAAAACAATACGTAAACAAAGACACTTACTTCACAATGGGAACCCGCAGTCAGCGTTTTTTTGCACTTTTCGCATTTCAAACACGGACGATGCCAGTCTTTTCCAAGTGAACTGACCCGCTCAGCTATTTAATATAATTGCATACTATTAAACCTACCAAAGTAGACCTCCTTATTGCATGAAGGGCATTTCATGGCTGATGAACCCAGGCAACAAAAACAGAAGGGAGAAATTATACCGACAAAATGCTAGCACGACCTACAGCTTACACAACGTAACTTTTCTCATGCTTTTATTGTTTATCCAATCGTATCGGCCTCACCGTCCTGTCACATGATTTTCTGACCACTATTTCCAAGGCCACCAACGACCAATTAAAATCATACTTGAGCAGTTGAAGTCCAATTAAATGAATCTGATTGATAGGGGTGTATTGATCAAGTCACATATGAATATGTAGTGACAGATATCTATCTTTAATATATTTCTCTATCCTCTTGTTTATACCACATACTATACAAACAACTAGTAGAGAAAGTGAGCTGAACATCTTGATTGGGAACCATGCATTACAACGTGTGATTTGAGTGCGATGGAAGAGTGTATGGATTAAGAAATGATCTACTTTCCGAAAATGTATTAGAAGTTAACAAGCGACGTTAAACATAAATTTAAAGTATTCTCTCTTCAGAATCTGCACCTATGTAGAGGACAAACTGAAATATCTGTTATCAATGTTCATGTTTTGCAGATTCTGAATTATTTTAGTATGGAAATATTAGTGAACAATCTATTAGTATAGGGAATGGAAAGCTACTTCTAAATTTGGAATACCAGTCAAATGGTGGCAAGTCAATAAACAATATGTATGTGTATGTACATCAATTTTTGCCCTTAAATGTAATAAAAAGGTGTTTTCTGAGTATCGTTGATTGGGTTAGTTGTTGAGATATATCCTGTACATATGAGAATGAAAAACATTAGTGTAAGCTTAAATTTAACAAAGTCCACGGTAAAAGAGGTGGCCGTATCAACTTTCGAACTCATACGTTTTACTTATTCGTGTGGATTCTTGCGGGTTTGTTTGTAAGAGGCAAATTGTAGCAATGTAAGTTGCCCATTGTATGTGGTTTTAGAAGAAAAGAGTTGGTGAACTTGGACAGATTATTATTATTATCTCTAAATCTGAAAGAACAGTTTCACATTAGTCAGGTACCAAATTGACGGAAGACACTAATGAAGTTGTATTCGTAAAAATCTCATTGACTGGAATCAAAAGAAATCCCACATTATGTTCGGCATTCCGATCCAAGCTTCATTTCCTTTGAAGAAGCTTGTAGTTTACTAGCTCATTAAGAGTAAGTTATTTTGGAGGAAACAGGAGTATTTAAATATCAAACAAACTGGACCCAATTCTGCTGATATACACATTCTTTTGTCGTATGGGAAAGTGGCCTTCTGTTCATTTGGCAACTAGATCTAATAAAATTTAGATTTTCTGTTCTCGGTTGATATCTTCTATTACTACCACTTTGGGATACAAGAACTCAACGAAGACCTTTATCAACAAGTCTTACTGCTGTTTCATTATTCCTTTTCAACTGTTTTCATTGGTAAACTAACGGGTTTACGTTGTGTTTTTGTTATAACTTTTGGCCTTGTGTCCTATTAATATATAACTTAATTATACCTCCAAGTAGAAGACAGTGACTTATCGACCGAATAATTGATGCGTAAACCCGTACAAGTAGTCTAGACTGCTTATCGGACCTTCTCCCTGCCTAGCCCTGCCTGTTGAGTCCAAAACACCAATCTCAGCCTATGCAATATGAGTCATGTATTTCAAACATACTGTGTTTATATACAAACCAAACAGACCACATTGTGCCATAAAATAGAAAACAACATTTGTACAAGATCTAGCCAAAAGTGACTGTGAATGTGGAAGACTGTAATTAATAGACTGGGCATAACTCAAGAACGGTAAATCACATAATAATAGTCTATGGGTCAAAATAAAGCTTATAATAGGAGGAAATTGAATATGCATAGTTTGGCTACTTAATAATTATACAATAAGAGTGTATGTATCGTATTGATCCATAAATAGTTCTCAAAATTTACCATTCGTAATTCTCATCGGGTTATAACAGTTTTGAGCAGTTGATGGGTCCACCATCCCTTTTGGTGCTCGACTTTTGTTCGCTTCTCAAGTGTGAAAGAGAGGCTAATTCCAAAGTTGTAGCACTTAGCATAACAGGAGGAGATTCCTACTTCACTGTTCCAGCGTCATGATGTATAGGTGTATCTGAACAATGTATGTGAGTGTTGAGGAATTATTTATCTGAGTTAATCTCGTTCTAGGTAATAGAACCCTTCTGAGTTTTATAGTTCCGATGTGAGAATTTCTACTCCTTACCTGAAGTTTACCTGTTTGGTTTTATTCCATTTGTGTAACGTTTCTCCAAATTTCTACTGATAATTTCTTTGAAAATTAGTTATCAACGATAATCATTATTCAATAGACCAAAGTGCATCATGGTCTACTAAAGATAATCTTTAGCACCTCTCAACTTGGCTCATTGAAAAACACTTAAGTACTATAAAATCATTTTATTTTACCAAATTTACTTGACTACAACCACGTTGCATGGGACACATCCACTAAAAGATGTGTCACTCCAGACCTGAATCTACTCTTCAGACAAATTTGTCCATAAAATTATGGAGATGTTTATACATCAAATAAGACAATGAGACGAAATTTATTTATTTATTCGAAACAAAAATTTTTATGACCTTATTAACTCTATTGGAGTCTTTGCTACATCATGATGCATATATTCATCTTTAATCACCCTCGCATTTATAAGTACGTCAATATCTGTAATAACGTTGAATTTCAAATATTTTAGGTTGTAAGCAGCTGATGAGAACCTAACGAAATAAAATAAATTCATATTATTCTGCACCAATTTTCGTTCTTGCTCTGTTTAAGAAATTCTCTGTATTTGTTCACAGATTATGTGTTCACTGGGGAGCCAGGTAAAAATATATACATACTTCAATATAGTTGAACTTTGAAATTTCTAGAATGAGAAATCAGTGATTATCACACTGCATGCAGTCTTGAATGGTAATTTTTCTGCTGTGAAATAAGGAACTCCACTTGTCTCAAACTCCTTATCAACTCGTGTAATAATTCCGTTAGTAGATGTGCTCAAAAGAAGGTTGAATTAATTTACCCAAGTCCGGTTGCTACAAAGTATGTAGACCTTTCAAACATTTTTTCCTTATTGGTATTCATCTGTGTAGACGTGAAGAACAGTTAAATTTTATGTGTTTGAAGTATAGGTGAGACTTGTATAAAATAGAAGTTAGATGTGTGTTTGTTCATCATATCTTTATATTTATTTTCACCGATATGATGGTGGTGCCTGGTTTAGGAATCTGAACAATTACTCCTAACTCTCTGTATTTTCACCATCATTTAACACCGGATCATTGTGGTATAAAAAGAAAAACACACATCTTATGATAAACGATTTTATTATAAAATATACGGTATTAAAATCCAAGAGATAAGTAGTAATTAAATAAATCTATTTCATGGGTTATGCATACAATGTCAATATTGACAGTTCATCGGAATTGTCATACATTTTGATTCGCTTATGAGTAATTTTCAGTGTTTGGAACCGCACCATATCCTGAAAAGTAATGACAGGTAAAAGTGTATAGAAATTTGTTGTTTTAAAATTCTGTTTGTGAAGAGAGACGCCAACCTCAATTTTCAGGTTGCATTTTTCTCATTCTGAGATACATTGGTGTTTATTTGTAAAATGAAACAGAGAAACGAATATGTCTTATGCAGTACCGTTTTTATTTGAGCAGATATAATTCATGCAAATTGGCATTATTTTATGCATTAATTATGTTATAGGGCAGCTATTTTTGTTCACCATTTTAATTATCGAAACATTCTATATCTTACCTGACGTTTATCTTGTGTTGTCCAATGAAGTTAATTCACATGAGTAGCAAGATCTCTTATTTCCGTACATACTAATCACCTCTATCAGATTTTGTTTTATAGATCATCAAGTTATAAAAACAGTTAGACGAACTTTCAAATGAGTAAGGAGTGAAGTACATCAAAGCGTTGAGTTAGTTTTGGTTTCAATAAATTTTTTTAATCCACGTATGTCCTTATATGCCGGTGTGCATTAAGAAATACACTAATATGTATAATAATTCATTACATCATCTCCACTTTAATATATATCATATTAAATCACAATAAAGTACTATTGTTTACAACCTAAAGCAACAATTTATCGAGTGACATGGTTCTGGTATATCAGCAATCATGTTGTTAACGAAATCCTGCGTGGAATAAATGGATCAAGTAGTGTTCTCAGTAGGGTATAGTTTAAGATATTTTTTAGATCGTTTTTATATTGTTTTAGTAGACATTCATTTATCAATTATATATATTTACGCACTGGTTCGAGTAACATTTCAGAACTATTGATATATCGGCTGCCCAAGCTGAAATAGGTAGGATGAGGTTCGGATCTACGACGAATTGGTCGATAAGTGAGTTTACAATCAACAAATCATTCCTACGTAAATTGTTTTAATAATTGTCGAATAATGAACATTGACTTTATTGGAGAACAAAGGCTATCAAACTACCAACTACTCACCTCTTGGTCCATACAGAGTCATGTAACAAGGTTTATAACAATAAATTCGGCCATTACGCTGAAATGTAAAGATGATTACATTAAGAAAAACATTGTGTGGTGTGGTATATTATCGTATGATCCTGATTACCACTAGTTTCAGTTATGTTGCTAGTGAAATGTGACTTGATATAAATTATGGTAAATAGATATTACTAAACTGATGTTATGATATGAATAAAGAAGCAGGGACAAACAACGAAAGCGATTTCTTGGGACACTTTCACCTAATTCGAAATCTGTACAGTATTAACATTTAGTTTTGTACTTGCTTTATTCGGGAAATCTTAAGTTTTCTTATAACATATAAATTACTGTATCTTACCTTTCAAAATTAAAACATTTAAACATGATTACTGTATATCATTCATTCTACTGTAGTGTCCTTGTTTGGATGTGATTGAATTTTTCACATTCCTTGTGTGTTGAGGTCTCGTTAGTTATATATTCATGTACCTTTCTTGCGATAGTTGAATCAATAATAAATCGAGTAAATATTCCAGCTAAATCGTTTACTTACTTTACCAATAAATCAGGTCAAATGTCAGTAGTAGGATAGTTTCTTCTCTCTACTATAAAGGCCTTTCAGTCACAAGTTGAACTCACGCGTTATAAGTCTCAAGGTCGCGTTAAGTAGCCTATCGCTTCAAAGCCGTAAAGTAAATCGAGATAATTATCTTTTTGGATATTGAGCAGAGACTAGTGGGGAGACCAATCAAGGTGTTAACGTAGATCTGTGCTCATTCTCTAGATATGATTATTAAATCTATCATAATATAGGGGTCGTGCTATTTTGTAATAAAAGTCCAGTGTGTTGTAGAGTTTTCCAGAGTTAATTAAACACTAGATGAACTTTCAGGCTTTTTGATAAAAATATTGTTAGTAGACCAATCAAACATTTTAAGGTAAAGATTAATTTACAGTTATATTTTAAAGATATATGGTCCAATGAAGATTTTCATGAAGTGAGGTGTGTAGTAATTTGTGAATAATAATCTCACTTATATTGTCATTACATTTCACATTTTGTAACCTTTTGACTTCAAGATAAAGAAATAAAGCAGATTCAATAAATAACTCAGAGAAGCTAATGATCGTCATGGTGTTTGGCGAAAATGTGACAATGAGATTAGGATTTATCATGTCGCACAGTGCAAGTCGAATTATAGATGATACCCGTTGGAATCCCCTGTCGTTTTGATTCTGTATCAAGGTGAATGTATCGTCACTTACATTGTTCGTAGCACAGAATTATATATTGAGATACGTACAACTATGTGTAGATGAAAAGCGGTTGAACTTGACAACAAATAATTTTATTGAGGAAAAGATATCCTAATGAAACGTGATAAAATTAGTGTAAAATAGTGAAAATAGATAAGAAAAAGAGTGATGAAATTTGATGTGTTCTAAGCAAATTTTAGAGTTTTATGGAATATAATTTTCTCCATTTATATTCATAGCATAGTAACAAAACTGTGCGATTACATGAGTTAATGTAAACATATCTGTTAAATTATCTTTTATTCGCAATGTTAATAACATGCATTACACCTACCTTGCAATGATAACCTGGTGTAATTGGTCTGTAACATCTTTCACACTTTAAACAGCTGCGGTGCCAGTCCTTACCCAGTGTTTCAATACGTTCAGCTGTTCAATAAAAAGCCACTATACATTACTCACCGAAGTAAACTTCTTTGTTACACACTGGGCACTTCATTCTTAAAACCCACTAAACAAATAATCCAGATGCGTTGCAAAACAGCTTCTGAGCTAATACTGACTTGGTTCAGTCTTTAACATTTAAGTTGATTTATGACTAAATGTTTTATTGTTTTTTCACGTAGGTTCGTCAGACCATTCAATCATATGATGATATACCTGCTGTTATTCAAGTTACCAACTACCAATAGACAAACTGCGTTTAAAATTTTGTAATCGAATAGTATGAAGCTATCAAGGTAGGTTGAGATAAGTAAACTTAAAACAGGGTGGTTTGTGGTGAGGTAGAGCTTTTTAAAAATTAGATATGTGAGTAGAAAATATTTTATAGATGATTTCGATATCATTTGAGAAAGCAATTTCTGATTCCCTTATTCATTGGTGTGTAACCGATGAATTTGAATAAAGATAAATATTATCTTGATTAAGGATAGTTGTCTTCAGAGTTGACTTGTATTTCACTAAATTATCTATCGTTTATGATTAACTAAAGAAGATGAAATTATTCAGATGGGTGAAAAATCTGATTGGTTTGAAAAGTCGAATGAAACTTATTTATTAGGTGTTATTACTTTTCAGTGTTAATTCAGGTGAAGCCCATTTACTGGAAACGTTTTTTTTAAACTATTAGAGATCATCAGTCTGTTAGATGAGACATCATTGGTCGAATATCAGTAAATGAAATTATGTTTCAATATACTTCGAATAATATATTCTTATCGCATATTTGTTTCCCAATGTCCGTAGAATGTCGGATGCTTTGAGACCGAGTGTACTCATCACACAGCTAGTAAAATGTTTAGTCGAATTCCCATTATAATCTGGTTATCCTCAAATGTATTAGACAAATAAATAGGACCAGTTAATACTCAAAATAAATCTAAATTTTCCGTTCCAATTGCTTAAACAAATACAAAAATACCGTTCATTTGTTTGACCTTTTTGTTCGCATGGAAAATTCGAAAAATGATTTTCAGAAAATTGTGCACTTGGTGAACCTTAAAAAGTTACATAAAATTGTTATATAAAATGATGTATGATCAAACATATGAAGTCAGAAATGATTGTACTCAACATAGTCAGTTGAACAAATTGAAGACCTTATAGAAATTAACGGAAACACATTTACTGAACGACACGAATAAACAGTTTCTGCAATCACATACCGAGAAATAATGTAATGATTAAAAAAAAATGCTTCATCATCAATCAATCATCAGCTATGCACTTTGATGTTTTCGTTTTATATATATTATGATCCTTTTAATTGAGTAGGTATAGCCTTTTTGACATAGTTTGAAAGACATTAAGCGCAGTATATATGCAATTAGTTCTTCGTACGGTAGTCAGTTTGTGCTTATTGATTATACGTATGTTCTAACATTAACTAGTGATTTAAACTGTTTATTATTATTACCAGTCATCATTCACATTAGATTAAATTGAAGTACTTTTGTTTTAATCTTGGAACTATTCAATAGTACAATCTACTTAAATACAGTAAACTAAAAAAACAGATTTTCTGATTATTCACATAACTTGCATACTTATGTTTCAATATTAAAAACTGAATGAGAAATGAATAATTTGCTACACTGAAAAGTATCATAATAAACTTAATTTACGTTATTGTTGGTTTGTAGTTGGCAACGAATATGTTAACTAACCTACATTAAAATTAATATATATTTATATTAAATATTTAGTTGGTTTTTTCAATACACCACATACTATTTTCAATACTTTATAAAATTCACCATATATGGTGAATAATCGAGAAAAATGACTGATTTATACCATTCATTTCACCTTATTTCCTTGTTGTAAAAACACGTCTTGCTATTTCAATGTTAAACACCCTTGTTCATGTTTGATCACGTAAAAAAATGCTACGAACTGAAGTGTTCATTTAAATTGGAAAATGGTGAAAACAAATTTATTTTATGTGGTTAAGTTTATTATAAGTTACTGGAATATAACTAACGAAAGTTCTAAGCATATCAAGTTGATCTTCATAGTGGGATTGCAGTAGTAGTAATATTATTCATAAAGATCGTTTAGAAACGCATATCAGACGGTCATTCTGTTTTTACTAGCTTCTTAGATATTTCTCAGATTTAAAAAGAACCTTAACATTTACTGAATATAGTAGGACGAGTAGGGTAATAGTCAGAAACCTGAAAATTAACACTATACATTAATAAACATTACTTTTACTTATTCGTTCATGAAAGCTGTCATTGTTTTGTTGATTACTTTTTATTACTCTATATTCCACGCTTGATTGTTAGACAGTGCTGAATGTTTATTAATTGGTGTAGTGTTTGTTTCCTTAGCTTCAACGTCTGTTAGTTCTATTAACTAGAATATGTGCTTGTAAACCATATGAATATTTTCACGTGTATAGAGCAGCCTTATATTTATTTTATGAATATTATTTTTATACTAGCCGAGTGGTACCACAAAAGTCTGTAAATAGTAAAAGATTTAGTAAAAACACTTTAACCGAAATCTATGTGAAGTATATTTTCGACGCTTAAGTTGCTGAGCTGAAAAGCAAAATATATCTATATTATGTCAAAATAATGGACAAAATTAAGAGCTCAGGTGGATGCTTTCAGTGTTGTTTAGTTCTTCCAGTTATATGGTCTGATTGTGAAGCTTTTATTATGGTTCTGAATAACATCATCAGAGCTTAGTTCGTCTAGAAGCCAGCTTAGCTTTTCCATGAGTCTTATATCAGCTTTTCCTGGTGTCATTGACGTATTTGGTTATCTTTGTAAGTTTGATTATCTTCATCTGTACTTGTAATAGAACTGACTGTTTTGTCTCGTTAACCTTTATCCAGCCTATTGCCTGGCATTTCCCGAACGAATTGGTAGATCAGGTCTAAATCTGTGTGTATTAGTTGCTGACTAATAATAATGTAATGCTTTGAAAAATGCTCTGCCTTTCTTGGAATTTCTGAGATACAGAACTTCAACGTTCTTTCAATGGAATTAATGTCCGTAGTTGCCTACATGTACTAATATCAGTGGTATCGCATCATTTCATTGGTAGTTTATATTAATGTATGTGTAGGTGGGAAGGGAATCCGCCTGATCAAATATAGTGTTCGTCATGGTCGATATAATTCATTCGGTAGATGATATTGTAATTGTCTTTTGGTTTGAATAAAATAGAGTGGAGCGAATATGTCATGAGGTTCTGGGCCATAAGAAGCACCATCACAAGGATTGGATCACGGTCGATACTCTGGATAAGATTCAAGAAAGGAGGAACAAGAAGGCAGCAATCAATACCAGTCGAACAAGAGCAGAAAAGTCAAGGCACAGGCTGAATGCACAGAAGTAAACAAGCAAGTGAAGAGGAGCATCAGAACTGACAAACGTAAATATGTGGAAGATTTAGCAATGACGGCGGAAAAGGCTGCCAGAGAAGGAAACATGAGACAACTGTATGACAACAAAGAAACTCTCTGGAAATCACCGTAAACCAGAACGACCAGTGGAAAACAAGGAAGGCAAGATAATCACCAACATTGAATAACAACGAAACAGGTGGGTAGAACACTTCAAAGAACTCTTGAATCGACCAGCCCCACTGAACCCACCCAACATTCCAGCAGAGGCACTGAAAGCAGACGTAGCGGCAACTGAAAGGGTACTCAAAACTCTCTTCAGAAAGATCTGGGATGAGGAACAGGTACCAAAAGACTGGAAAGAAGGACTTCTAGTCAAAATACCAAAGAAAGGCGATCTCAGCAACTGTGACAACTACAGGCGAATCACTCTTCTCTCAATACCAGGAAAAGTTTTCAACAGGGTATTGTTAAACAGAATGAAGGACTCCGTAGACGCACAACTTCGCGACCAACAGGCAGGATTCCGTAAGGATAGATCGTGCACAGACCAAATCGCAACTCTACGGATCATTGTGGAACAATCAATTGAAGGAAGCAAGCATACTGATCAAATATTAAATAGCATCAGCAACAACCCAGCAGCACACAAGACAAGTTGTATACAGACTCTATTCAAAAGAGCCAAAACACAATGAAGCACTTGACACGTGAAAAAAATGGGAGGGAGTTATCTCCAGTCTGTTTTCCGTAAAAATATCTACCCTAAAGGCTAGCTAAAAAATTTCGTACAATTTTTCCAATTGATCAATTTGATCAAAACAAGATCAATGGATGTATTAGAAAACATGAATTTGTTTTATTTCTAGTTTCTCACCAGTCGTTTATAACACAAACATAATAGTATTAAGTATTGGAAATCAGTGCACTTACTTTACATCATAATATCAAAAAAGTTCTCATCAACGAAGATTCATGAAAAAATTAGAAAGTATTGAAGAACTATAGGAGATGTCCATATGTTAAATAGTGTGAATCTAGAGGTTGAACATGTCAATACCCTAGAATACAAACTAAGAATAAACAAAGAGAATCATTTATGTAGTCCTTAAAAATAAAATGAAATTGACTAAGTGGAGACCAGATAAGGATAGAAAAATAAAAAACGATTGTGTGACGAGCATTTATGAATTCGATTGCTATGGCAAGGGAAGATTAATAATGCAGTCACTAATTTGGTTTAAGTTTCTTATAGTGATTGCGCAGAACTTTAGACTAAAAGGACAGTGCATTTTAACAGTGCGATTGCGTGCCATATACTTGATGGTGCTCATTGCGTTCATACCTCAAAGTCTTTCAGGGTAGTTGGCAAATGTAGCACGTTAAATTTACTGTTTTGTTGATTATCTTGCCTTCCTTGTTTTCCACTGGTCGTTCTGGTTTACGGTGATTTCCAGAGAGTTTCTTTGTTGTCATACAGTTGTCTCATGTTTCCTTCTCTGGCAGCCTTTTCCGCCGTCATTGCTAAATCTTCCACATATTTACGTTTGTCAGTTCTGATGCTCCTCTTCACTTGCTTGTTTACTTCTGTGCATTCAGCCTGTGCCTTGACTTTTCTGCTCTTGTTCGACTGGTATTGATTGCTGCCTTCTTGTTCCTCCTTTCTTGAATCTTATCCAGAGTATCGACCGTGATCCAATCCTTGTGATGGTGCTTCTTATGGCCCAGAACCTCATGACATGTTGAAGGGATTGCCTTTTTTATCCCTTTCCAGTTGCTCTGCATTGAGTGGATCGTAAAAGGCTTGGAACTTATTGCTGAGGGCTATCTTGAATTCGTTGAGTTTGTGACTATCCTGAAGAAAAGCCGTATTAAGCTTTGTGATGTTGTTCGCCCTGTTGTTCAGGGCTTCTTGAGTTTCAATTTCATCTTGGTGACCAGCAAGTGATGGTCTGAGTCAATATCATTTCCTCTCTTGCTTTCCACATCCTCCATTGTCCTCCTGAACATTTTGTTGATGCAGATATAGTCGATTTGGTTCTGGGTAGTGTGATCCGGTGAAGTCCATATGGTTTTTTGAATGCATTTATGTGGGAATATAGTGCCGCTTATGACCAGTTTATTGAACGCACATAGATTTGCAAAACTCTCAACATTTTTGTTCCTTTCTTCCAGTCCGTATCGTCCCATGATGTCTTCATATCCGGTGTTGTCCATTCCAACCTTGACATTTAAATCTCTCATCAGGATGGTCGGGTCCTTTGTTGGGCACTTCCTGACGATTGACTGCAGCCTATCGTAGAATTGATCTTTAACATCTTTATTGTAGTCATAACAGCAGCTCCCTTGAAGCTAGTCGTTGTTGTCCAACTTGCGTCCAATGTGTTTCATTGATCCCAAGCACCTTGGTTGTATCTTCTCATTTCTGTAGCAATTTGGAAGACTCTCTCAGTCTCCCACATTGTACGAGTATTCCATGTACCTAAATAAATGGTTGCTCTGGTTGTCAGAAGAAGCATCGGCCTCGTGACTTCCGAAGGAACTCGGCTTTCATCATGAGGCGTCATAATTCTTCTAAACGAAGACCTTTTGACTCTCAGGGCAGAGTTTAAATGGTTTGAATAATTTTTTCTGGTTAGCGTTTTTTTGGCAAGTTGGTTTTCTACGGGATGGGGTCGCTAACCTCATGCTCAACTCTTCTCTTTTATCCGGGCTTTTGACCGGCAGTAGCCCCCGGAGGGATTCCAGGCGGAGTTTTGAGAGTAAATATTATTACGTAAACGACGTTCAACCATGTTCGATTGTATCTGATAGACATAATCTTTTGACGTGATTGAAAGGCCTTATATTGAATTGATATAATATCAAACTGAATTTGTGTCTAAACGGCATTGAATTGGCACCCAACGACTGCTAAAATCAATAAAAATAGAAGTGTTGGGGGATATATAGGAAAAATACTTACGTAATTACTGGTTATTTTCTTGAGATAAAAGATCTATCTAATTTCTCGTCTTCATATAAGAGTTCGTCACTTGTGATGTGCATGTATAACTTTCTAATAGCCAGAAAAAATCGACTATGATTACACGTAATCCCAAAGTCACTGAGTGAGTCTCCATGTATATCGCATATCTGTATTTAATATCATGTCCAAGCCATGAGAATTCTTAGAGATACTAAAACAGTAATTCAACAGTTATATGCTGTAGTTTATTGGGAGCATCGAATGTTTCGAAGTTGAAATAAAATGAATTCATACTTCAAGAGCAGGCAGTGAGCATAAACATGCGAGTTTACCATAAATCGAATGTGATGGACCGTTTTGCTCTAAGTTTTTGGAATTAATCTTTAATTATGGAAAAGTAGAACAAATGTCTTTTTCAACCTACCTTTTCTTGTCATATAATCACTATTGATACGTTTCCATTTGAAAGGGATTTTCGAGCATCTTCACAGAATTGTTGATTGAATTGGGCCTAATTCGAACTTTAGTTCTTAAAACTTTGCTGAATAAAGTTTAAACCTATAAATAACAAGCGATTCGGGAATATAATTTAGCTTAACTACCACTCATAAAAAGGTAAAATTTGTCTACGGCATTGATAAGAAGCCATTAATAATGAAATACTTCTGGCACTGCTATTGGAAGCCCAACACCATACACAGATCTTAAGAGTGACATTTAATTTAACTGTTCATTATTTAAAAAACAGCTTCTAGTTTTTTTAAATACCTTAGGTATGATCTACATTTTTATTTCGCTACCAAGCAATTATGTCAGGTGGTGTCGGGTTTATTCTTTATTATCGACCTCTTTTATTCATAAACCATGAACGGACGTGAGTTAGATCATCATTTAAAACATGGAAACACTGGACGGTCGTTTCATCTTAGTATGGGACTCCTCAAGAGCGCACACCCACTATTCCGCTCGTGCGATTAAGCTCTAAATCACTTAACCGTAATACGTCGCTGTTAATGTTTGACCACAATCAATCCACATCGTTGCGCGACCATTTTTCATTATCTTGGGTGGGTAACTGTCTCACACCCGACACCGATCACCTCCACTGGTTACAGTTTTTCACTAAAACTCTGGAAATTTTCTCTCGAAGCTAGTTAGGTCGAAACGGTCATTCAATGCTCCTACGTTTTCAATGGTGGTCTACTTAGATAGGTTCATGATTTCAATGAAATCTCCACAACCCCATACTGAAGATAATAATTTACTGATATATCTAAGTTATAAGCAAATAGATGGTGGTTAGCAGTGGAATCCAGGACGCGCGTTTCATCCCGTTCGGGACTCATCAGCTGGATACACATGCATCCCAGAGTTGATGTTAACACTGAGACTGCACATATGTCAATAAGAGACTGATCAATCGCAGACCTAAACATCAATGGCGAGAGCCAAAAGCCAATACAAAAATGAATTATATCCAAGTTATACTACTCATAGTTTTTAAGTAATTTGAGTTTTGGTTGACATGACTTGAAAATAATTGTTTCACTCAACACACCCGAGCAAAACGGTTTTGGAGATTTGATGAACGTATCTTCAAGTCATCCTGTTTTTAAGCTTGGCAATTGGTAATACGTTAAGGTGAGAGCCACTTGTTGATAAATATTCTTACTGAGTCTTAAATCAATAGTAAGAATGAATCCTTCGCTCACTATCTTCATTCCTTCAGTATCTTGTCTGCTGAAGTGATGAAATATTTAATAGCTTCACTTTTGGCTATAAGTGCCGAATGACATCGAATTTTCAGAATATATATATATATCATTCTAGATATCTGTTGGAGCTGAAGTGTATTTATTATTGACTACTTACTATTTATCCATGCCCCAACTAAATAATCGATTGACTGATGATATATCAGATGTTAGCTGCAGGGTTTAATAAAGGTCAGCATTATAAGTAAAACTATAGAGTGAGTTTTAGGAATCTGTGTACTAAGGTTACCTCCAATTCTCAATAAGTGTTTCACACAATACTTTTGATCAATTTCCCATTCATTTAGTGGGTGGCTGCTGAATATTAGTGTAATTTTCACCGAAGATTTCACTTCAAGCGTCTGGATTTATCCGCAGCTTTCTCCAATGCATATGTTAATTTAGTTCAGGCCAATATACCACACAAGAAACACAAACATACAGAAAGTTAGGGCTTGAAATAAAATTTCCGACGAAAAGTAGACTTAAATACGCGGGACTCAGGTTAAATGAACGATAAAGTGACAAGAGGTGCTGGGCGTGACGGACTTGATGCAAAACTTAAATCAAAATGCTTTTTTCATTCTTTTTAACTTTGTAAGGTGATTAAAACCTTTGTCTGCACTAAGCGTGATTGAATATGGATAAAGCAACACTAATCCAACCAATATATGCATATTTTTTCCCAGGCTTGTTGATCATTCTTTTTGGGCGCATATATGTGGTTTCAGCTAATAATCAAAATTTATTTACGAGATTAATTTGGGTAATTTATCACAACTGTAAAAGACATTAAAGATAAATTTTGTGACAAACTATTGTTATTTTAAAAACCACTGAGAGACGAGTAATAATCAAAGGTTTCCTTTTCATATTTTGAATGTTTTTCGATTCGTAATTGGATTGTGACCAAGAAGGTGAAGCCTCCAAATCAACATGATTCTGTCGTGCGTAATTTTATATATAATAATTATCACTATAATAATTTATCACTAGAAAGTGCGACAGATCTTTGAACCTTTTCAATTCAAAGAATCCTCCGGAACCGCATACTATAATTGTGAACCATAATTTGGCATAGAGTTTATCGAACTCCTCCACACCATTAACATTAAATCTATGAATGTAGTTATTGATGGTTGGTTTCTTTGTTTGAGACTCATTGACTTTTACTATCGTTTGGTGTTCCAAACCAGTAATGCTGAGATGTCTGTTGGTCGATTAAAGGTTTCCTTATGATTGACACGATGTTATTGTAGTGAACGAAGACTTGGTAGGGTAAATCAATTTGTTTAATGTAAAATCACACAGTGGCTTGGTGAAATATGAAAATCATACATTAAATACACCATTTGCACATCTTTGCGTTGTCCTTTATATACTACATTATTCCTTTCAGTTGTTATTTCGACCTCCTGCTGGCAGGCATTCCTCTTCTGACTGCTGCTAAACACTACTTATATCTATCAGCCTAAGTAGCGAACACCACACTACTACTTAAATATAAGCCGCAACACAAGCCATCTAGTCTTATTCGGCACAATCCAAAGACAGGAAGGATATAGGGAGAGACGGAGATTAATTTTCACATTAAAAATAGACCCAACATTATATGTATATCGATTAATAGCAAGTTTTTGAATAAGTATGTTGGGCAGCCTATGCTCCTTCACGAAGGGTGACAAGCGTAAGTTTTTCGTACACTCAAATCCGTAGAACTCACTGTTAATTAGTCAATAGCTCACCTTGAGATGAAGTACAGACATTGTAAGTTCGAGATCCTACAACTAACATGTATAGTTCAGTAATTTCATAGACGTTTCTATTGTCTCATAATTTGTCCTTTGATTTCAACTGAGTCATACAATAGGAACTTATTGGTATATAAATAAACACGCATTTACTTCTTTTACTATATTATTTGAAGTTAATTTATAGCAAGCTATCACATAAGCGTAGACAAATTTTTGTGTATTTATCATAATTAAAATCAGCTGATAAAACTCGCATAATCACGTAATTTGCTGAAATTTTACATTATTCAATGTTAGAAATTTGACGACGAGTTTCGAGATACATTTTTAGAGAATCAAATACAGACAATATATACCTTCACGTTTCATTTGGCTATACAGTCCACTGAAGTTTTATATTGGGTAGATATGATGATGACGATTTACTGGTGCAACAGTTAAGAGATCAGAATATTTTAAAACTATATTCTACATAAAGTCGAAAGTGTAACCTGGAAAACACAATTGAAAAAATGGAGGAAATTTTCCGAATTTTATTAGTCTTTATTTTTTGATTGTAACGATCAAGAAAAACATGAACGCTTTTTTTGACTTTTTTCAACAAACAGTAAACAAATATATGCATACAAACAAAAATTTAATCTATTAAATCACAGTTTGACTGATAATAGACTGGAAAATAGATCAAAATGTTAGGAAAGTGAGGAGGGGGATGAAGGAAGAATGAAAATAAAGAGGAATGAACACGTACATGTGCGTATTATCAGTATAACAATACGAATAAAGCAAAAAAGGAAATGAGTGAATAGACGAAACGAAAAGACACGTACGACACAAGACTGCAATCATAACAAACGATTCACAGATATTTATGTAGTGAAGCATACAGACAACGTTTACACGATGTGAATAAACTTTGAAAATTTCACAAAATAGTTCGCTTGAAAAAAAAAGGAAATGATTAGTTATTATATCACATTCAGTTCATAACATATTGTCAGACATGATGCACCAACAAAATATATGTTTAGATGTACGTAAGTTATAAAAAAATATTAGTATTGCAATACACCAAGTTACAAAAGTGCAGTTATTGGGTATATTTCGAATGATTCAGGCAGAGAAAAGAGTTAAACAAATACATAATTTATATACTTTGTTTTTAGAAAGAGATTAAATTCATGAAAACTGGAAAATGTGAATAAATACAAATGGAACACGATTTTTGGTGTACGAAACACATATCTTATATTGTTACAAAGATCATGGAAAGTCAACAAAACCTACTCATTATGTATAGATAAAAAAGACTAATTCCAAGTTAGTTGAGAACAGAAACAAATTTTTCATGTGATATGAAGGAAAGACCATAAGGTGAACGAAAGCAAGCAAACAATCACAACAGTAGACAATAAAATGAGACTAAAAATTGAACGTAGCCCCTAACAAACAAATATCACAAGACCAACACCAAAATGATATGATGGATCGCCATATTGTAATATATATATATAATTTAAAGAGAGGATATCATGGAAGTTTAAACAAACGAAATACACTAAGAATATAGTCAATCATGAATTCGTTCATCGCAGTTTAAAATAATAAAACTTGGAGTCACAAAGAAATAAAAGGAGCATGATAAACAACAGTAAACAAAAAAATTAGAAAAGGGATCACAGAAAAATTGGTCTTGTTCAAGACCTACTTCTGAGTACTAGTGAGAAGTCATGAAGCAAAACAACAACAAGGAGTGAAATAGTCAGCTGGTATTAAGACGTTTGTCACAATTCCCAGCTGAAGAGATGATACTTGACTAGCATGTCTCCGGTCGTCTCTGTTGCAGCTGTTGTCATGTTACTATCTATTTCACTCAAATTCTCATCATTCGGTATTAGAATTGATGATAAAGACAGACATGGTGGGTCATTCATTGGATCGACAACAGATGAAGCAGTCATTAAACGTTGTAAAGGTTTGACTTTATGCAAGTCTAATGCATTACCCATCGTAGATATTATCTTTGAGCTGGATTTATTGGTACGACGCGGCAAACTCTCCGATGATAAAGCAAATAATTTAGAAGCCGTAAAACCATTTTGTCGAATATGATTAAGATTTTGAAGATTGTTTAATTCGTATGTTGGTGATAAATGAAACGCGAATTGACTAAGAACACTATTAAGAAATCACAAAAAGGACAGTGGTACGTCAATAATCAATGGAAATAATATCGATAAAAAGTGAAAGCTACTGAATAGAATAATTGATGAAGAGCAAATAAGTACAACATTGAAATTAATGAGCGAACATGACCCTATAAATATTTCGTATAAACTAAGGAAAATATGACTTGTTTTATCACTCTATTTAAATATAATTCTATTTTCTCAGCGTTGTTTCAATCATATCTGGTTTGGCTGCCACCTAGCTGTTACATTCAATACTCAATTAACTTCAATATTTAGCAAGCTTACGTTTATACAAACAACCAAGTACAAATTTATATTTAAATTTCATCTAATGAAACAATTTATAATTATATAAAAATGAAAAATATTTTTAACTTGTACACATACCGTAATTCACATTTTATTTGAACCCAACCAGGACTGCGAAGATATGACCAAGGATGATACCATTTACTAACTACTTTAACTGATGAACAAAGAATTTCGAACCATAAATGTAAAAGTTGTTCGCTTAAAAATTGTCAAAAAAGTAATTAAGTTAAGAATGTGAATGTTAGACAGGAACATAAAACTTTGAAATCACAAGTAAAAAACTTAGCACAGCTGATAATTCAGTGGAACATATTTATACGTTCGTTATATAGGTATCATTAATTCAATCTGGCTTACTCTCACCATTTCTCTTTCTCCTCGTGATCGACTGGATCATGAAGACGTCAACATCTGAAGGGAAGCACGGGATACAGTGGACATCTGTGATGCAGTTGCATGATCTAGACTTCGCAGATGATCTGGCTCTTCTATCGCATACACAACAACAAATGCAGGAGAAGACAACCAGTGTAGCTGCAGCCTCAGCAGCAATAGGTCTCAATATACACAAAGGGAAAAGCAAGATTCTTCGATACGACACAGCATATAACAATCCAATCACAATTGACGGGGAAGCTTTGGAAGATGTAAAAACCTTTACATATTTGGGCAGTATCATCGATGAACACGGTGGATCCGATGCAGATGTGAAGGCACGGATTGGCAAAGCAAGAGCAGCATATTTACAACTGAAGAATATCTGGAACTCAAAACAATTGGCAACCAACACCAAAGTCAGAATTTTCAATACAAATGTCAAGACAGTTCTACTGTATGGGGCGGAAACCTGGAAAACTACGAAATCCATCATCCAGAAGATACAGGTGTTTATTAACAGTTGTCCACGCAAAAATAATTCAGATCCGTTGGCCGGACATTATTAGCAACAACCTACTGTGGGAGAGAACAAATCAGATCCCAGTGGAGGAAGAAACGTTGGAACTAGATAGGACACACATTGAGGAAAGCACCTAACTGCGTCACAAGACAAACCCTCGCATGGAATCCTGAAGGCCGAAGGAGGAGTGGAAGACCAAATAACACATTACGCCGAGAAATCGAGATAGATATGAGAAAAATGAACAAGAATTGGATGGGACTAGAAAAGAAGGCCCAGGACAGAGTGGGTTGGAGAATGTTGGTCGGCGGCCTATGCTCCATTAGGAGTAACAGGCGTAAGTAAGTAATTTAATCTGCTGAAATGTGAAACATCGGGTTCTGAAAGCAAAACGTTACTGAAGTTTTCATTGTCTTTAAAGCGAATAACAGCGTAAGCTTAAAAGGGAAAACTATTAAAACCTTCTTGAAGTTGGTTGGCAGTTGACGGTGACTACTATTTTTAAATGGATATACATTCATAGTGCATACATTTCGATATAACACGGTATAGAAAATTTACTAAACAAATGAAGTAATAAAATTGAGAAAAAAAGAAAGAGGCGAACTATCTATGGAGAAATAAACAAGAAAAATAATTTTAGAAAAGATCGGTTGAAATTCATCCAAGAAAGACTTCTTTTCTTTTAAAAGGAAGTTACGGCAGCATTGCCACTAGCCTCTAAGAAATTGCTAACCAGAGACAAACATTTACACTAATTAAAATCTGTACTCGAGGGATAACGGTCATCATATCTCATCATCAAAGTGAGGATTCTAAAAAACCACGAGGCAGATGACCCTCCCATAAACCACAGCAACAATATGCATAGCAATATGGAGTGTATGAGCAATGTGGCAGATCGACAGTATCATTCAAGTAGCTGTAGAAATGAGAAAATATAAGCTGATCAGATCATGCTTAAAACAAATGAAACTCATTGGACACAATCTGAAAAGAAAATACCAACTACAAGAGAGTTGTTGTCTTCTCATTATCAGGGAAAAGATGCTCCACACACAAGCAACGGCACTGATCCTCTCCACAGAACCACAAAATTCACTAATATGATGAGACATCCACGCATCCAACATCAGCAACCCAACCTCTCGGAACAAACAAGCAAAATTTACCACAAATGTTATACAATGCTACGCACTCACTATTGATGGAAGTGGTGTTAAGGGTCAGTTACATGAGAGGCTCGAGTTCATCACATAGATGTGTGGAGAAAAACATCTGATTATCCTGATGAAAGACGTAAACGTCAAAGTCGGGATGGAAAACATAGGATATGAACACTTCATGTACAGATATGGACTGGAAGAAAAAAACGAGAGTGGTGAGAGAACAATATAACTGTTCGCATTCAACAACATAGTGGTAAGCGGCAGTATTTATCCCATCAGAACATACACGAACCTACATTACGGAAAACCAGATTGATCACATATGCATGAATTAAGAATTCAAAAGGTCCGTCCAAGACGTGAAAATAGAGAGCTGATGTACATTTGAATCACCACGTGGTTGGTGGTTGCCAAACTGAAACTAAGGTTGGACAAGAAGCTCTAGAATAGTTTGACAATAAATATTGTATTTACAAAGAACTGTCAATCCAAAATATTCCAGAGACCACTAACAACAACCTATTCGGACAGAGAATAAACCAGATGGCAGTTGACAGAGTAATTAGGAGAAGCTACTGGGTTTTATTAGAAAAAACATACATCGTGGGAACCATGCAACTGCAGCACAAGACAAGCTTTAATTTGGAATCCTTATGGGAAAAGGAAAGGTTGCAGACCAAAGGATATATCTTACTGTAAGTTCGAAGCAGGCATTAAAAGCATGAATAGAACTTGACAACAAACTGAAAAGTGAACCCAGGACCGAACTGCATGGAATTTCCTAGTAGGTTGTTTGGGCCCAAAAGGGGTATCACGTTTAAGTAAGCAGTATTAAGCTGGAATCAAACGATTGACATCTATTGGATGTAGCATAAAAACTGGTACGAGAAATAGTATCCCATGATTTTTAATGATTCACAATAAAAACTATCATTTAACTAGCCAAATCAGCATAAGCGACTGTACTGAAGCTAAAACAAGGAATCAGGCAGTTATAAGAAATTGAGTGTACAACCAGTGTTTTCCTATGTCTATAAATATACAGAAATGAATGTTAAAAGCGGATTCAATACTGAAATACTGCCAAAGGGAGGATTATTAATTATTGAAGAATATTATTTTGATTTTTAGTACTTATATGTAAAAATTTTTTTCGCATCCAGTCAGTAGAAAGCAGATAAAACTATCAATTTTACATGTAAAGACAGAATCGAAAAAGCAAAAGCTAAAGAAACTACTTACTTTAAACCTGAGCAGATCAAGGAACGAAATTTGATATCCCTATGAGCATTAGCCAAATCGTGTGACATGTTTATACTATGTATTGTCTATACAAACGTGTGAGTTTTTGTGTATAGACAGTACATAGGCATTCGTAGGCGGATTGAACGCGGTGAGTAGGCGTTTTAGGGAAAGCAAAATAGAAATAGAAAAAAAAACAGGTTGAGCTAAATTTAGCGACAAACTATGTTGTTTGGTATGAAAATGAAGTTATGGTTGTATACATTGCAAATAATAAAAGCAATAAATAATAATAGTAATGGTTATAATAATAACAATAAACCCTTAAATAATTCGTGTTTCTGGAGTCAAATAACGTAAATAATTAACAATGTCACGTAATACTCTTGGAAAATATATGGATGGGGGAAGGTAGGAAAACGCCTAAGATGGGATTTTAATCAGTTATTATTCTGAAAAATAACATTAGACCATAAAATATGTTTGTAATTATTTCGTAAAAATGTCATTAGTAGCTTAAATCGAATAGACCAACATGTGATTAGTTATACAGAATGAGGAAGCAGGAAGCAAAGATAATTGCACAGTGATCCAAATAAATTCAATAAATCTTAAAAGGGAATACCAATTATATGTCTACTAGAATAATTTTGACCAATAACGTCTCCACAAGATTCGAACGATACTGACAGTTGGAATTTCCATGACATAACTGGAAACAAAACTTGCTGTAATCAGTGAAATTAAAATTAGATTAATCGTGAGCAAAACTGATAATACGGAAGCATACACTTATACTGAAATGTGAATATCCATGATTAGTTTATTTTTTGTCGATTTTGATTGTCGTTTACATTTCTAACAATAAAGCTAAACAATAGTTGAAAGACTAGAAAAAAGATTAATGTGTGCATACAAGCACGATAACTCACTCTATATAATACTTCTTCCGGACTGAGGACTTTGCCTTCTTCGTCCAATCGGAAGGTTTTGCATAATACTAAACGTGAGTAAACAGAAGAGAAATCTCTTTCTACTTCTTTAGCCGCAGCTTCTTCAATAAAATGCCATGGATGACAACCAGTATCACCGAGTAGACGTGGTCGCTTTAATCCATGTGAAAATACAGCTCCAAGTGAATGGCACAAACTAAAAGAAAAACAAGTGACTCAAGTAAGGAAAATACAACCGGGCTTTACGAATCTGTGTCGAGATTTTATCAGACGTTAGCCAAAGTTGATTGAACTTGAGTGGCCCGTTGATATAACTCCGATTTGATCGTATGATGTCAACGAAACACGCATGTCGGCTACCGTCGTATATAATTATCGACTTGATTGGCGTTAGAAAATAAATGTACAAAATAGGCCGAATACGAGAATGAATTTTCGTTATGTATATGTACTATACTCGTTACCCCAGATAGACAAGTTCTGAGGTAATATTTAGGATGAAATGAATTATTACTCAACGCGATGTATGAAATCGTGGAATGCTTAGGAGGACGTAAAGGAGGACAGAATGTTATTATAAAAATGTTATACATAACCTTTCAATTAGATAAAAATCAATTATGTTTGAGTGGTATATTCCGAGCAACTTTAGATGGGATTAGATTACGAAAAAAAAACAAGCCGAAAAACAATATGAAACGTCAGGGTTAGCCATGTGTATTGGACATGTTATGTAATTTAATTTAGTGAGCAAACAGAATTACGCTATCAGGACTCAGTAGCTAAGTGGATAACGCGATGGCGTTTGAAGCGGACGGTACTGGCTTGGAGTCCCAGAGTGAACATCAACTCTGAGATGCAGGTACATCCAGCTGACGAGTCCCAAATAGGACGAAACGCGCGTCCTGGATTCCACTGCTAGCCACTATCCACCTTTGCTAATAGAATTACGCTTAGTTTTAAAAATCTATCAAATTTTACTTTTGAAATAATAAGATGCCTTGAACGCAACAGTGATTTGATTAATGGACGATAACTACTCTGATCCAATTAATGAATGTTAATATGGAGTATAAACGGAAATGTGAAACTTGTCAAATTATTTTCTGGGTAGTAAAAGATAGTAGAAGATAAGTGGTTGGCTTTGTTAGTATTCTGACTAGTAGTTGAGAATGTTTTCGCGAACTGTCGACCGTGAGTGTATACAGGAGTAGTGAGTGGATTCACTAGATGTACTTAATAGCTGGTTAATGAGTGCGACTTTGTTCCAAAGTCGTGTATTTAACTAAGTTGTAAACTCCTTTGTTAATTGTACATTAGTATGAGTGTGAGTGAAATGATAAAGATTATTTAAGAGTTTGGAAAAAGAATAGAGGGGAATTAAGAATGGAGTAATAACAACACGTGCTATAATACGACCTATAGTAGATGGTGAACTTATTTCTAAATTTTGTTTTTTATTCTGAAGGGAGAAAAAAAGAATCACTATCCCAATAAAAACAAATGATAGCAAATAATTGATGACCTTAATTTCGTTCCAAAAAAACTCTAGAGAAGCAATAACTAATCCCACTACGTGAAAAAGTGGGCAGAACAAAATGAATATTTTCTAACCACCTTCTATTCATTTTAACTTATCTGTGTAGAGATTTATTATTCTGCAAAAAACCCAATAATCTAAATTCAATTGTGTTATTAATAACCAGATAAGATGGTAAACACGTGTACAATTCAAGAATATTTTGATTAGGACATAATTGGCAAGTCAATAGGTAAACACATAAACCTATCAGAACAAAAATGTTAAAAAGTTTAGTCATTCTAGTTAAATATAAGTACATGCATTTTATGCAGCTTGGATCATCTTTGAACTTTGATCAATGTAACTGGCAAATCTTTTAAAAGGCGTGGTTATAAAAATACAAGAATTATAATTAATATATGTAATGATTATAAAATTACCTTCCGCGAACAAGGCCAATAATTAATCTGTCTACACCATCATCACCAGCTGGAGAATAATTTTTTCCACGTTCATCTAACAATTCAACAAACTTGGCAGGAAACCAACCTCGCTGACCGTTCAGTTCACCGATCCAACAATGTTCGTCATCTGAGTTAATAATGGTTAAGATATCATTTTTATGAAATTCCAGTTCATCTACTTCAAAGCGTTCAAAATCGATCAATGCTTTGGCACGTCGTCTACGATGTTGCACAATCTATGATTTTTAAACAAATGATATGTTTAAGGAGCTATAAAAGTGTTGATAGTTGTTTTGGTTACTGTAAATGCTTTATTACATTCTGACGTCTGTACATAAGACATCCATCTTCTATTGAATGGATGGTGACAGTCAATCAAATCTCAAACGAAACGAAACATTACAATGTAGCCCGAAACCATTGACTAATGAAAACGGTCTGTAGAACAATGATTTGATAATTAGTGGCGAAATTCTGTTCTAAGTTATCTGTTGCAACAACGAAACAGAATAAAATATTTGTCTGCTTCTGATATTTCTTGAACAATTTATACTTTTCAGACTTAATATGCATAGATATAATATACAATATGGGATACAAATAATGAGTAAATGAGATACAATATTGTAAATGAAACAATTTTTAGATCAATTTTCTACAAAACATAATAAAAATGTGCTGACAAAGAATAAGGCAATAATTAATGATTTTTAAAAATTTGTTTTGTGATCTGATGACGTAGGACATAAATATAAAATACTTATTTTTATCGAGTAATTGGTAGATTATCTATAATCAATCGAAATGATGTAAACATCTGAGTGCAGAAATCATTTCTTATACTAGCGACAGTTGATTGGAGCACAAGTTTATACTATAGAAATAAAGTAAATAACTGCAAATATGTTCAAGACCCGTAGTACGAACGAAGTTACTGGATTAAAGTCGTGGAAAATCCTCAATGGACTATGGTGGTTTGGTTACGGAAGTTAACCGTTAGAATAAGAGTCCATCATGAAGTTAGGAGAGCTAGTGATGAAACGAAATACGTCATGGTAATAACTACGTAATACCCTGAAATCAATGAATTGTCGTACAGACGCATAGGTGTACTACAACACCAGTGGTTTAATACGCAACAGCGGTGTCTTTGAATGGCTATATTTGCGATATTCAAAAGCCCGAAAAGGGCTTCACATAGTGATTTTGAATCAAATATCTCTAAAATTGGGATGGTTTGGAAATACTAAGTAGAATGGGAGGGATGAATCTGAAGTATTAAGACATGCATTTCGCCCCCCTAAAATTGAGCCTGGTAAGTCTTCTAGAAGAATATACATGGCAAAATGTAAGCTAACTAGAGCCGATATCAATATTTTGTTGTACATGTACAGACGCCCGCTGAACCTTATTTCATAAGTAGTCAAAATAATCGAGTACTCTAAATGAAAAAAGATGACAACTACCAATAATTATAGCGACGTAAATGAGTATAAATATTTTCCGATTAGAAGTAGTAGTTAAATGGAAACTGAATAAACAACCGAGCAGAAAAACAGAAAGAAACTATGGAAAGGCAAAAAAGGTGATGATATACAGAATTAATGGAAGTGAAAAGCAAACGATACAGCAACAGTAAATGGACAACAAGATAGGAGTTTCCTTACATAATTGTGAAAAAAATAGGTTGTACTTTAGGCCAATGTACAGGGGTTGGATAAAAACTTAAAAACAAACCTATAATATCGAAGATATGAAAAGTTTATAAATAAGAATCTGAATAAATGATCATGACAATTCGATTTTCATATGAAGACGGACGTATATTCGTTTTCTTTACTGCTATAATTTAAATAAGAAATGCTTTTTTTTATACATGTCTAGATTCAAAAACAGTTTGAAAAAGAAAGACAAAAACGAATAACTTCACAGTTATAATTAAACGAGAAAGTGTGGCAACGAAAAAGGAACTTAAGATACGATGCAAATGTAGTCGGATAATGTCCTGAATTTCCTATTGGTTAGCAGGAAACATATGTTGGTTTCGAAACAGTGAAAGAATTAAGTGAAAAGTTCAAATGAGTAGTCTCAAACAAAATGGAAACATATGTAGTACTTAATGGTTCCTAGAATTCCTGATAACCATTAATAATAGGTTTCATCAAGTGAACAACTTATATGTGATTTATATAAACTGTCATGAGATCGCTAATTATTGAAGACCGATGAGATTCCATCTACAGCGATAGAAAAATATAAATGCAAAGAGTTAGCACTTGAGTGTTTCTCTTGCCAGATGGTTGATTAATTTTAGTTAGTAATTAACAAAAGTAGAAGTAACAAACAAAATTATAAGTAGCTAAAATTTACTTGTACATAAGAATCGAGGTCTAATTTGTGACTTTCCATTGAATAATCTGCATGTGCGGTAGCGTCACCGTGTTGTTCAGGATCACTTGTACGAAAGTGACGTACAATCTAAAATATAAAAAAACACGATTAAATTGACAGTGAGAGATGAGAGACATGATTAGGTGGTGACCATTTTTTTTATTTCGCTACCTAGTTTCATTTATTTGTAAGATAAGAAATATCTGTCATAATAAGAAGGCATCAAAAGATTGAGCAATACGAAATAGAATATGCACAGTTAATAGAAAGGAAAGTCATATGGTCACTATCTAAATAGACAAAATAGTAAATATAAAGAAAAGTTCCATTATAAATGTGAAGATGAAGAATTCCTTCATTAATGAAGGATCATCTTACTTTTATTAAGTGTGGTAGAAAACTGACTTTTGTTTTGAGCTACGGCTGATAATATACCAGGCAACGATCACTAGGAATTCAACCATGGAGTCATGATGGACCAACAGAAGCCAATTCTATGGAGCAATCTTTTATTTTATAGTCTCATGTTATAAAAGGACTCCCATTCCGCTTTTCTCGCTCATTCCAAGTGTTGTGAAATAAAGCTTGATGCAGAAAGCTACAGGAATGGTACTCATAAAACATGACTAGGTCACCGAAATCAGTATTCCACTGATTTAACTCAGCTCAGACTGACATAAAACGTTTTAACTTTCACTATACGCACATTGATCTAATCTGCTTTTCTACCATTACCACTCACACAACTAATAAGACATAACTTCTTGACTATTTTTACGTGAGTTCATGCACGGGATTTTATTAGCCTCGCAATAGTACGTTGGATTTCAAGGGTAAAAAGTATATCCCATATTCAGGGACGTTGCCACTTAATTAGATGCAATTTGGATGTCATTCAGGTACTAAAATTTGAAAAGACTTTTACCAGGTAAAAAACAAACACCCTCATGTAGTTTCTTCGGAATTGTTTCCAGAATGTCACTGACAGTTAAACAACGATTTTCGAGATAAATGTGGCAGTGCGAGGATGTGATCAACACATTCGCAACTTGAATGAAGAAATCTAGTCAGTTCTTGAAAGTAAATTATTCATGGGTTTCGCAAAACTGCAGAGTACGACGGAGGCCAAGTATTTACATAAGGTAAAGAAAAATATAACAAATTACTAGTTCTAAAAATCTTACGTGCAGTAATTTCCCGTAGAAAAATGAGGCAGTTCTGATGAACAATTAACTATGCTTTTTACATACTACTGTAACGAACGAAGACTTATGTAAGGCAAACCGATTTGTTATTATGCGAAATCACACTGCGTTTGTAAAATATGAAAACAAACTCCATCCCACTCGGATGAAACCAATGGGGAGGCTTCATCACAAAATCTGAAATTTGTTACTTTTAGCTTTACCGCGACCCAGTGAAAGAGAATGGTGCTAGGATTTCAACCGTCCTGGTTAATAAGGGTAAATTGGATAGCCAAGGTAGGAAAGGCTGACCACTATATTTGGGCACAGACACGATTTCTTAGATATGACTTTTTATGGACAATAACTTCTGTATTATGAGCTGTTTACTATTCTCATGTTTCATTTAGGTTCATACAGTTTATTTACTGATCTACGGAGTAATAATTAAATCGATTTTATGAATTCGTAAATTGGACGACATATTATCATATCCCGTTACTCTTAGGACTTGGAAATCAATTTTAAGAGGACCAAAGTTTTGTTTCTAAATAGTATATTTATAGTACGTTATTTTGACTGAGCAATCAAAAAATACCAGCTTCCCCTGTGTATTCTAGGAGTTTGTCATAATGTTTCATTGATTCAGATTATCATTTTCTTTAAATTATTCTACACTAGAGTGGTCTAGGCGGTTCGAGGAAGTCAGTAGACAATAATTTTATAATTGTGATATGGATTGAAAGTTTTAGTAAGTTAGTTGAATGTAGTCAGCACAACAATTTTGTAAGCAATAGTCAACAACCTGCACATTCATATCCAAATAAATAAATAAACTTAGTTCATAATATGTATATTAACGACATTATATAAACAATCCCATTTATATATATTAAGTGGTAATAAATAGATTTTTACTGTATTTTTAACGATGAGAGTAAACAGATAATCACACTGGCCCACTAATAAGTAAGAGATGACGGTTAGTAATGTAATACATGAATAATTAGATCACATTAGGTCTTGACATAGGCACAACGATGTAAAGTAACTACCGTTAGAAATACAAGGAACCTAACTGAGTGAATGTAACTCACCAGTCATGTATCTGTCTACACCAAACTGTAAGGCAAGTAAACTATAAGAAACGGAATCGTACTACTGGCATCTAAAAGCATTAAATCATGAACTAAAAGCAATTCACTATGACAGTGTACACAAACAGATGAAACTGATAATTAAAGATGTTACAAGCAGTATACGTACGTTAACAAAATATGATAAATAATAACAACGACATAAAGAATAATAATTGACATACCAACTGAATTGATTGTTTTAATTCCACAAGTATTTCTGTTTGATGCACATTCTTCAATTTTGGGTCGTCCGCCTCAACGCTACCTTCATGTAAGCTAACACTTACATATGCAGGCTTACAATGCATAGATGATGATGACGGTGACAAATCATTATTACCAATAGAATATTGAAATGGCACAGCCATGCCAGTAATTCGACGATATGATTGTCCATTTGACGCTACAGATGGAAATAATGTAGTGAATAAAGATTTGGGTCGTTGAAATTGTCGTTTAGCTAGATACTGAAGGTAAAAAATAAATAGATGAGAAGTAAAATACTGAATTACTAAGAAAGAGAATTAGGAATTACAGTGAACAATATAGAAAAGAGGTTATTTACATTAAAATTAATTATAAATAATAACAAATGCAAATAAACTACAAGTGGTGTTTGACAACCAAACATAGTTACGATAATTTAAGTATCATTAACTTTGGGAGAAAGGAAAGTGAATGGTGAAAGATTTGCAAATTTAGGTGCTTTCAGCAAAGTGGTTATAGGTGGTACTATACACAAAGCCGTTTGGGTTTCACTGGACCATACTGTTGACAAGCAGAAATACGTAGATCTAGCATAGACAGTGGAAAAACCTGTAATGGAAGGAAATATGATACAACGAACAAACTGACAGGAAATATAGTAAACCAAAGAGACCGGTCAAGGACGAAGAAGGTAAGCCAATCACTGGGATTCAAGAGTAGAGGAACAGATGGACAGAACACTTTATGGAACTCTTGAATAGGCTAGCTCCATTGAACCCATCAGACATCGAAACAGCACATACACACGTCCCCAAACTTACTAGCATACCAACATTAGAAGTCAGCGAGGCCGTAAGACAAAAAAAGAGTGAAGAAACAACAGGGTCCGACAACATACCATCTAAAGCACCAAAGTCAGATACAGAGGTAACTGTGATGATACACATTCTATTCAGAAAGATTTGGGAAGGAGGACAAGTGCCAACATATTGGAAAGAAGGATACCTCATCAAGATACCAAAGAAAGATCTCTGAAAGTGTGAGGAATACTCAGGTATCAAACTACGTTCACAGACCAAATTGCGACACTATGGATCGTCGTTGAGCAATCAATTGAATGGATCTCATCCCTATACATCAACTTTCTTGACTGACAGCAGGCATTTAACAGAGTGGATAGGCAAAACTTACGGAACCATTTCCAACACTATGGTGTACCTGGGCAGATTGTCAACATCAAACGAAGTTCATAAGACGGTCTACAATGCAAAGTCGTGAATGGAGGCCTGCTCCCATATGTATTGAAAGTGAAGACTGATGTCAGACAAGGCTAGTCACCTTCACCTTTCCTCTTTCTTCTGGTAATTAGCTGAATACAGATGATCGCCACATTTGAGGGAAAGCACGAAATGCAGTGAACACCTTTGATGTGGTCAAACAATTTGGACTTCGTAGATGACCCGGCTTTTCTAACCCATACACACTAACAAATGCAAGTGAAGACAGACAATGTGACAGCATCCTATGTAGCAGGAGGCCTCAACACGTACAAGGAAGAATGCAACATCCTAAAATATAACACAGTGAGCACCAACCCAATCACATTTGATGGATAAACTCTGAAACAGGTGGAAACTGTCACGTACTTGGACAGCATGATTGGTGTACAAGGAGGATCTGATGTAGATGGAAAGGCACTGATTTACAAAGTAAGGGCGGTATTCCTACAGTTGAAGAACAAATGGAACTCAAAACAACTGTCAACCAACACCAAGGTCAGAATTTTCAATACATACGTCAGAACAATCCTGTTTTACGGAGCTGAAACTTGGAGAACTAATACAATCATCACCACCACCAACAACAACAACAAGCACAACAACCTACTGTGGTAGAGAACATACTAACTTCCAGCTGAGGAGGAAACTACGAAGACGCTGGAGGTGGATGGGACACATATTTCAGAAATCATCAAACTGAACCACGAAGCAAAGCCTAACTTGGAATGCTGAAGGCGAGAGAAGAGGCCTGTGCTACACGAGGGGCAACTGGCGTAAGGGAAACGGAATAGAGGAAGAACAAATAACACAATCTGCTGGGAATCGGAAGGAGACATCAAAAGAATGAATAACAATTGGAAACAACGAGAAAAGTTATCCCGGGATGGAGTTGGTCGAAGGCCTATGCTCCACGAGGGGTAATAAGCGTAATTAAAATATAATTTTTCTAAGATTAGTTGGGTATTATACGAAACCTGAAGATTATGAAATTTAATGAGTTACTCAAAAGGTACTTTTGTATAATGCTCGTACATTCACCAGTAAACAGCAATGTCATTAACAGTAATTATTAGTTGATTAGCTATAGGAATTTAAGTTTGTAAATGCCTTCGAATACGTTATTTATAATGAAAGAGAACTAAATATAATTAAACGTAGTTTATATTCTACACAAAAAAGTTGCACTTGAAGCTCAGCTGTATGAGTTTTTTATCATTCATTCAGGTGATGGTGAATATATACATTGTCAGGACATATCAAATTCACATTTAAGTTCATGTAATATTTTTGCTATTCCTGAAAGTAACTGAGCTAGGAATGACGAAGGTGTATTCCTGTGAAATAATGACTTTAAGGGTTACTGGAATAAATTTGATGAACACCGGGCTGAGTGGTCATCTGATCATCGACAGAAGAAGGATACTACAATAATATTCCAGAATTATCTATTGACAAAAAAACTGTCCTAAATTCTTTTACCTCACCAATTCATGAAACAACATAAATAATACATTATTTGTTTACTGACCCGTTAGTTCAAGATGATTTACCTGAAATTCTAATGGGAAATTGTGACTTATAACGTCAATAAAATCGGGTGCGAAAAAGTATATTTATCAGATAAATCAGATTATGACGTTGTCACGTTGCCGATCAAATTTGGGAGTAGTTAAATGGCCATGTCCTCGTTGCCATACTTATGCTACACATTACAGAATTGATGACTCATGAGTTATAAACGATTGTCTATCTAGAAATGAATATGCAAGAATTCCAGTGTTATGATGGCGTAGCTAATCAACGAATCGGTGGATTTAAAACATTTCTTCCACTCTGGGTAACTCAATAACCAAGCGCTAGTTAGAATACTGGATATGTGTAAACTAATGATATAAGAATATGATAGAGTAACTAAAGTTTGAATACTTGAACCGCTTCGCTTCACAGTCAATAAGTCACAACTTTACCAACATATACATTTACAACCCAATAACTTTTGTTCTGGATTCCACGACTAGACGCCATCCATCTCTGCTTATAAATGTAAGAAAACTTAAATACAGTTTAGCGACATACGCGATTACATAGTACAAGATCCTATTTTTTGAATAGTTTTAATTACAAAGAGTTGGGAAAGGGAATACTTTAGAAATTTTGTTGCCCTATATAAAGATTGATTAGTGGAGTAAACAAGCAGATATTACTTTAGTTTGTTAACGCTTATGCGGATAATAATAACACACAATAACAATACAAGGTTTGATGACGTTATATATATATATATATATATATATATATATATATATATATATATATATATATATCATCTGTCTACAAGGCGTAAGCTAGAACCAATAGCACATAAAAGGAAAAATTCTTATTATATTTATACCCTACAATTAACCTCTATTTACATTTAATATGATTTTTTAAAATTTTAACGTTTTAAGATCTGATGAATCTAATGTTTATAAAGTGTGTTGCTGATACATGGATAAACAATCTTAGCGCAAGTCACAGATAGCGTATATGAAATGGCAGAAAAATTACTGAGCCACAGAAAAGATAAAATTGAAAAGAATTAGATATCTGAGATCATCATGAAAAGTAACTTCAAATTTATGTCTTATAACCCGACATAACGGTGCCTGATTAATTCTTCATGTTTGTGGTAAAAAGAAATTAGATGGTCGAAATACGATTCATTTTTGATGATAACTTGTGTAATGTAAGACAAATGAAAGTCTGTCAAGTTTAAATATATTCACTTCAAGTTATTTTGTAAGGTTTATCAGTAAGCGGACGCTTCACCTTCAAACTTAACACAGCACTTTTATGTATTGATAAAGGTATTCAGCATGATAGTGTATCGCTCTTCCTTCAAACCGTAGTCTAGAAAACAGCAAGGTAAGAATGCTAAGCAAGTGAGGTTGAAATGAGAGACTGGAATTCGCTTTATTCAAACAGAAAGAAAAATGTACTGAGCATAAGAAACAAATGAAATAAATGAGATTTTTGCTCACTTGTTTAGGTAAATTAGGACGAGAATCTGGTTTCAGTACAGCGCCTTCATCAACCATAAGTTGAGCTAAATAATGACGTCTAAGACTACTGATATTTGATGGTTCCAAATGTTCATCATCTAGACTGTAGGCAGCCTAACGAAAAGAAAAATGAATGTAAACTCTGAATGATTTTCCGGAATACCGAAAAATTTTAAGGACAAAGTTGAAATTCGGAACAATTTAGGTAGTTGCAATGTATTGTGAAAAAAAAGATTAAAAATAGTCACTATGAGAATGGAACGTCATAAATTTAGTTTTAAGTCATTTTTGATACCTTTGGTTGTAGTACACAAAGATGCCCGAATAATTACACGCAAATAAGAAATGTCGGTGTTTGGATCGGACTTGGTTATATAGATAAGGAACCGTGATACTTAGCCAGGTTCTAAATTGAAGGACTGACGTGTCTATGAAAAAGTATTAGGAATTTGTTTCTTGATGCACGATTTTTTAGTGGGCTTTATTAGAAGAATGTAAGCGATTGTTTTGTTTTGAGACTGTTATACATAATACATCAGAACGAGGGAAGTTAGAAGGGCATGAAAATGTTTCTACTTTGAAAGTGATACAGTATTATGACTATATAAAGATGTATTGTGTGAGCTATTTATTATAACTTTCATTGTAATTGTAATGAGCAACTTCACACTATAAACATACCATATATTCTCTGTTACACATCAGTTTTTGGTTGGTTACAAGGTGCCGAATACATCACACTTAGGATACTATTTCTACATGTAAATGACTAACTGGTAGTTAGACAGTACTTATCGTACATTCCAGTACCTCAGTAAATGTGTATTTTCGCTTTTCTGAAAAAAACACTCCATCCATTCCGGAAATCGAGATAATTTGATTTAAATACAATTTAAAGCAATTACTCTCTTTTATGAATATCAATAGAGCAATTAGAAGACGGAGTTGATCTGAAAAAAGTGATGTATTTGCACTATACATTTCGAACAATCTGGTCATGCATATACTTATCAGGGCTTTTTTCTATGAAAACTAATAAAAGTCAACTAAATGAAAGTTCAAGTAAAAAAATACATATATATACGAATGTAAAGCTTAAGTAGATGATTTCGTCGAAAAGAAAATTTTCTTCGCTGATTTCTCTTTTTCTTATTCAATAAAAAAATACAGTTATTGGTGATTGCCAGCTCCAGTTAATATACAGGTGTCAAATGATAAGATGTTGAAAAAGATGAACTATTTTTTGACTATGACGAATCGAGGTTAACCAAATTCCAAAAATCCAACTAGAATGACTATATTGTCGTTGGAGAAGAAATAAATATAATTTCTTTCTTAATAAAAGAACAATTAAAAAAACACGAAGTACCAAGCTTTTAACAAACAGAAGTTTGGAAAGTAAAAATGTACGAAACAGATTCACAAGATAGATAAATAGGAGCAAATGTTTAACAACAAATAACTTTCAACCAGTAAAACGACAGCAACCTCGTAATAATAGTGGGCAATACTTAACAAGATAAATTATGTCGAGCATCAGGTGAGGATAAACCCCACTCTCATTCGCATCTTTGATCTTGCACCTGGCAACCAACCAAAATGGAACGAAGAAAAGGCACTCTAATTGAAAACTTTCGGGCGATCTTCCTGATAGGACAAAACTATCAGTACTAGGAACACCGTCCGCGTTTCCTTTCTCAAAGCTGAAAGATAAATATACTTCCGTTTGAAGTATCACATTAGTAAATGCATTATACATACATAACTAATGATTGGACTGCCAATGAAATCTAATACTTCTTAGTCTAAAACATGAAGATTAAGAAACATCTGGATGTATTGGCAGGACAGCATTATATGAATATACTTACCTTGATCAATTTATTTATATCAGTTACTGACCCTGGTGCATTAGAAAGTGAGTGGAATATCTGAGATGAATTGTTCAAACTCAAAATTTCCTCGTTCTGTAGGAAACAGAATAAAATTACACAAATCATACATAAATGTGTTATTTGTGTGGAAAGAGAAGAATAAAACAAGAATTCGTTATCTTTATCACAGTCTAGGAAAATAGCGAGAATAAGAGTGCATTCACCTATTATTTTAGATTGTATTTTTATATAGAGCAATATTTTCAACAAGACAATATTTAGAACTATTTTCAACTGTTATTATATTACTTCAAGTCGCAAGGAAACTTGGTTAAATGTGAAGAACAATTATTGGGGTTAGTCGGATAGCAGAGGGTGGAAGGTATCGACAAAATTTCCTATAAATGCACCAATAACAAGAGTAAATTATTAATAAGATTATTATAAAATAAGACTTAACCAAATTCGTATTACGTTTATATACAAATGTTTCGCAAACTGTTCCTAGAAATTGTGATACATTCTGAAGAGTGGGAGAATATAGTAATTACACGAAAACTCTCACAATCTTTGAATAATGGAAAATTTGTTGCTACGTTATTTTAGCATTTTGCAGCTAGATTTTTGAAAATTAATTTTTGTTCAAAGTAATATTCTCTACAAGTCATGCTTTTTAGAATAATAGGTTGTTGATAACAACCAGAGTAAATAAGATTGATGAGCTATGTTTTTTTGAATTCAAATAGGAATCACCTGGTAGCAAAGGATGGATGGGGTTTGGAAATGCCAGGTTATAAAATAAGCGACCAGGCCAGCAGTCGAAGAGAATCGTAATCGCAGGGAGACATCAAACTTTTCCGATTAGCTTCGCGTGAGTCATTGCTGCTCACTGCTACAGTATCTCAGGTCAGAATGAAACAACTGTTTTAGTGCTCTTTGGTCTATCATCCTATCAATGATGATTGTTGATTTAAAATTGAATAATTTTCACGAATCGATATCTTGATAACAAAATAAGTAACATAACTCCTACTTAAGCTGATTAGATAATCAGGTATTGTAATTCACTGTCAAGTATGTACAACTGAGTAGAACCATTAATTCTACTTTAGAAGATATGGAATTGAATTTCAATATGTGAAAAGATGAGTGGTGCTTCCAACACACCAAAAAAAATTTTTAATTCGGTAGCTTCGTTTTGTTAAATGAATGAGAAAATTTCGAATGACTTGATTACCAAATAGAGGTGGAATTTTACGAACGACTGACTGAATTAATTAAGAAGACAATAAATATTGAGGATCAAAAACTGAAATTGATGTTCACAGAGAAACGGACCCATCTTTATGCTTTATAAATGAAGCAATGGGGATAAACAGACCAAGCTGAATTAAAATATACCTATCCAATTATATTTAAATGAGGTAGATAGTAACTTGCTTTAAAAAATGCATAGATGTCCACGTGGAGATGGACTTTTTCATATTATGCAAAATATAGACGAAATTTTGTTTCAATCCAATGAAAATCCATATCACTTATGACAGTTTGAAATAGTGAAATGAATTTAACTGCCGTGACCATGTGTTTCAGACATTGGATTTTGATTATTTGCTTGAAGGTGTCTAACCCGCTTCCCCTATTAATGTTCAGATGTATTATATAAATTTGATTATTAATCCATCACATGAACTTGGATATGATGTCCAAAATTTGGGCTTAACATCCAGGTTCTAAATGATTAAAGAATAAGTACCCTATATGCCAATTTTCCTTCAATCGCTTATAACATTTTATCCCGTTTATTTTATGTTCATACTCTGCATTTATGAACCCTATTTACTACATGAAAAACATATTCACTAGGTTAATCGTCTTGTTTCTGATTTCAGATCATTCGGAGGCTCAATTAAAGAATTAGTTATAGTGAGTAGTTGTCAATTGGGGACATAACATCACTACATTCATCAATGGATTATCATTTTGCTAATTGATTTTGACTATTTCTAATACGTTAAGAACCACATTCGGTGAAAAACAAGAAAGCTGAATAATGACCTATAAATAAACATATAGTATTCATCCTAAATATTATTTAAATTGATTATGATCGTAAAACTACTACTAATATTGGCAGTTTATCCCAAGCTTGCTTAATGAATGAAGATCATCATAGTTATTAAAAGAGAGAGTTTAAACGCAGTAATTTTCGACATCGTGTGTCTCTCAGATAATTAATTTGATGGGTAATATGTGATTATTTTTATAATAATAATAATAATAATAATAATAATAATAATAATAATAATAATTATTATTATTATTATTATTAGTAGTAGTAGTAAATGGCAATATTTACAACTTTCGAGTACAAATATATGACTTAGGAAAAAAAAGATGAAGTGCTGACTACTAATGCACTAGTTCAAGTTATCAAAAGAGCAAAGGAAAGAAAAAGGACTAAATATTCTCAAGAAATCTAAGGAAATAACAAGGATGTTCGATATTTGTAGCGAGATAAAATCTTGAGTCGTGATGGGCCACAAGACATACTAGTTTCATAAAACCATCTTTTTAGACTACAGTGCTGTTTTAGACTATCCTGGTTGACATTTATGGTCAAAAAGCAACATGTTGAATCTATTTCTGAAAAATGTTAATTTAGATTACAAATGTTAAGTCCTCTACTTGATTAAAACAGAACACGATATATAACAAACGACGTTCGAGTGTATAGAACCCCACAGCCGCAAATCAGAAGAGGCAGGATAAATGATTTATAGGTAAGAATAAAAAATGTACAGAAAAACATGTGTATTCATAGTTACTAGCATTGGACATAACATCGTTATAGTTCAGCCAATCCACAAGGAGGCAAGTTATGCACTGTCCAATCGTAGCATGTCATGTTACTATTCTAGAAAGCTCCGCCAGATTCTGGTTGGACGGAAACTCTTCGGCTCCGTCGTGCTTCTCGAAATCCGTCCAAACAACAAAACGGTCTGCTACAAATTTATTTTTGATGTAATATATGTTTCCAGATTTATTTTAATATCTGATCCAACTTAAAATTGTTACTGTGCATTGAACGCATCATCAAACATGTTCCATTGTCATCGCATAAGATAAGACGTCCGAGGTAATAAGTTGGTAACGGGATATGAAAAAGTAGTATGATAGCAATCTGTAAAGTGAACAGTGAAGCTGATAGATGAATTATCTGGACACTTTTAACAGACCAAAAATAGGTCTTGAAAAATAACGTACTATGGACCTACTTTGTATTTAAATAAGATACAGCTCGATTATAAATAACGCATATTTTCTGAACACTGACTTACATGGACGATGAACAAGTGACGCTTTTCTCTTCATTTCACCCAATCCCAGCTAATGCGAAGATAGAATACAATAGGTGACTAAGAAATTTGCTACTTTCACAAGAAGTTTGATAAAAGTCTACATCTGCTGTATATGCGTATATCTGAAGTGTCCATAGGATTAGGGTAACAAATTAGTGAACTAAGATATCCGCAAACCAATAGGAATAAATAGTAGCTTTAAGAGCGGTAAAAACGAAGGATATATAGCGTAGGGAGAATTGTCGAGAAAACCGCTGAATTCAAATATGTACAAAACAAATTATAAAAAAGTAAGCCTTAGAAGTTGTTGTTGTTGGGGAGTTAAATGTCCCCAACATAGTAGGAAAAAGAAAATAAAGATGATGAAAGCACAAAATGTTAGGAATGATAATGTAATGTTTAATATTCACTATAGGTAGTCTGACCTTGACAAAGTATTTATATTTATGAATTGATAGATAATTAGATACGGGTTATTCACGTGATGTTCTTTCAGTCGTCATATAAAGATTTTCTTGGCACTTATGAATTAACTATGGACGATCACTAAAAAATACTTCTTCATTCAGCAAGAACTTATAAGCCAAATGGAATTCGTAAGATGTTACGATTGTATTATGTTATTGTTTTCGACAATTTACATCCTAAATTTCGTTCATTTTGTCAGTTCAACTTAAATACTGAATAACGATATTTTGTGGCTGAAAATAAATGTTAGGTGCAATTTACATATAACATCGAAGCCAAAAAATTATATATATATATATATATATATATATTCTTTGTAAGTATACTTTGTACATACTTTGTAGGATAACAGTGCAAGGGCGATGCGAAATAGAACGACTGAACCATCATAAAATAATAAATCCCATATTCGAAATGTTAAGGCTGTAGGACATACACTTGAATACAGCGTGAGAAACCATTGTAACGTAATAAGCGGTAGGCCTGTGTCCACAGTGTGAGAGGGTAAAAAGAAAACAAGTTAACAAATGTTTGAAATAATCATGGTGCTTACTCAATCAGCTTCGTTTAACTATCACGTTAATAGATCAACTTTGAAAAACTATTTGAAAATTCTGAGTTGTTTCACTTTTTATAAAAATGCAAGGGTACCTGATATGGAGAGCCAATCAAAAGTAGCAAAAGGTCAATCGATGGTAATCAGAAGTGCCCCAAGCTCAAGTACATTTCATTGGGGTCAATGGATCAATTTCCTAAGGATAGAAAGGTGTATATATGAATATTTGTACATTTCATTCGGTAGTTCAAAACACCTAATCGCTCAAGTAGTCAGTTGGGGGGTTAGCAAGTAGCATACCGTGCATCAGTATCAGATTTCGGACGCCGTACGTCACAACGGTACCTGTAAGATTGGTTAGTCCTTTGGGCTTATTTGTCTGCCTGGAAGAGATTATATGAAACACAACTGAAGGTGGATTGATTTAAGATATGGTTACGTTTAGTAGGACTGGTAAAACAATCACAACATAACAGGTAATAATTTATTAATGGAATCTAAAAGACTTGTAGTTGTTACAAACTTTTTTTAAAGAAAGTTTAATGGTCAATTCGATTATGTTTGTTGGGGGATATACTGACTGTGGAAGATCAATGAAATTTTATCGAATCACAGTCGATAAGGCAGGATAAAGTTTACCAAAATACCTGTAACTTTTTACTCGTCTGGTGCGATCACAAAATAGATTTTAAATATTGTATAACAGTTTTAATTCTGCTAAACAGGACCGTTCAATAAAGTGATTAGTACAAACGTTTTTGAAATATCCCTACTTTCCTCTATAACATTTAAAATACAGTCACAGTCAAAGAGAATATCGTTCATAAATAAATACATACAATTTTGTCTATAAGGTATCACGTTTTTTTCATTTACAAAAGCAATCGAAATTCACCAGTCTGTGCAAGTAGGTGATTGATTCTTTAAACACAGTGACAGGATACCATGTAAGGATCACCATGTCTCGATTGATATATTAAAATAACTAAAGCTATTTGTTTTATACTTAAAATAGTGAGCACACATACACAGGAAAATAAGAAAATAAAAATCAAGATTTCGATCAATAAAAATGGATAGAAAATCTATTTTTATGGCACATTTTGTGGCCTAGCATTCATGTTGATTCTTGTGTATGCTCTGGTGTAGATAAACAATATCACGAAAAGCGATGAGTCGAACAACCAATATATATATATATATATATATATATATATATATATATATAAGCTACTTTCTTGAAAAATATAAGACGCATCTCAACGTTGAAAAGGTAGTACATTATTACTTTCGAAAACAGTTTAGTGGAAAAACAGGTTTACTTTCTACAGAAAAAATAATATAACTGAAAAAATGATAACGATTTTTCATTTTATTATTCAAGCACTTGCTTGATAGAAAAGATGACATAGTAGTAAGAAATATATTGTTATATCCTGAATAGAATTATGAATTGTAATCCTGAGACGTATTTAAGGTCTAATACGATGCATATATTTTTATTGTATAAATGTTAAGTAGCCAAACTATGCATATTCAATTTCCGCCTATTATAAGCTTTATTTTGACCCATAGACTATTATTATGTGATTTACCGTTCTTGAGTTATGCCCAGTCTATTAATTACAGTCTCCCACATTCACAGTCACTTTTGGCTAGATCTTGTACAAATGTTGTTTTCTATTTTATGGCACGATGTGGTCTGTTTGGTTTGTATATAAACACAGTATGTTTGAAATACATGACTCATATTGCATAGGCTGAGATTGGTGTTTTGGACTCAACAGGCAGGACTAGGCAGGGAGAAGGTCCGATAAGGAGTCTAGACTACTCGTACGGGTTTACGAGTCATTGGTCCGGTCGATAAGTCACTGCTCTTTAATTGGTGGTATCATTACGTTATGTATTGATAGGAGCACAGGGCCACATATTATTACTAGTAACTGTCTTACATCATTTGATATTAGATACAAAGATTAATTCAACACCTATAAATTGGATGTTATGTATGAAAAAAAAGGAACGGTAGTATGAAGAATGAACATTTTGCTTACTTATTTCATATTCTTTTAAATGTGCATCTAATTCTGGTAGATAGAATGGAAGTAGATGATTCAGTACAAGTTGGTCAGCTTGTACACCCAATAAACTAAGTGACGAGAAATATGAGGGTGGTAGAAGGTCCTCAATAATACTGCACATCATCCAAAAGGCTGTTTCTTCTTCTAGGCATAATAATAGATTTGCAACTATCTATTGTAGGCATAAAAGGTCGGCGAAAAAAATAAAATGAAAATTCAGGTTAATTTATTATGATTAACGAAATTCAAAGAAATGTTCGTACAAATCTTGTAGTCGTCAGGCTAGTTGAATGTTATGCAGCACAGACACACACATATGAAACAGTGTTATCAAATCAGGTTACGTTAGAAGTCCTGTTTAGACGAATGAGTGAGGTACTGATGGCCTACAAGACTGAGTAATGGTCATCATGTTTTTTCGTGTTAAGCTTTAATTACTATTCTTGAAAAAATTATGGTTTCTTATGGATTTAAGTAATTATTTCTATTGCTTATTGATAACTAATTGCAAATTAATTTCCAGACATACTGATCATTATTAGGTGAACTTTAAAGAAACGTAGCTTTTTATTTTGGAACTCCTTGAAAAAGCTTCTTACCATAGGGGTTAGACTGACAACCTTCAGATCTACTGACAGTCAAAGTGATTTTTTGCCGTCAGGTCATGCTTCACTGGCCTAATACGTGGAACTTTCCCGCTAAGATTCGGCACGTTTATATGCGATTTTATAGCCCCAATGACCATTAAAGTTATTAACATTCTCGTAGCAATTATAATTGACCTCACTTCTTTCCTCTTATCTTACAGGACATTGTGAAACAAATTTCTAAGTAACAGGCGAATAAATTTCCCTCCTTAATTCAAGCTTACTTTTACTAAAAACCGAAGCAATAATAGTTCAGGTTATACTACTATAATGAAAATAAAACTAATTCGTTTACAGGAAACAGAAAAAGTTAGAAAAAATAATGAAATCAATAGTTAAAAAATATTTTTTCAAAAAATTGATAAAACAGTGGTAGATATGCTTTAGTTAATAAGGTCACAGCTATATATAATCCCAATGGATGGTAAAAAGAAAAAACAGAAGAGAATTATACGGACGAATAACAAATATTGTTAATATGAGATAAGTAGTGGCACAGTGTAATATAGAATGGGATTTGGTATTAAGGTATTCTATAATAACAGTTGTTTACTGTGGTGTTTGATTGTTTGTTTATGCCGAATATTTATCAGTTTTTATCACTAGGTCTACTGGGTCAAGTAGTAGGATCTGATCAATCTTGGTTTTCAGTAAATAAACGAGTTACCCCTTGAAAGACGACATGTTGGATTTCGATATCAAAATCATAATGTGTGTTTTTGCAGTCACTATTCATATTATTGTACCGAAACGCTTCAGGTACAACTGACCTTTTAGTAACAGTAAATTTTCTACCTAAATTATCACTTTGTTTACCATGGAAGCTTTCTTGGTGCCCTAAAATACGAAGCTTTTTGTCTGAGTAATTATTAATTGAGCTTTTTTGATGGAGAAGGGAATTTAAACAACGAACTGTTTTTGTTTATTGACTTACTAATCCCATGCCTTGACAATATCCTACGTCTACATACAACCAAGCTAGGGCACGCAGAACTCGACGCAGTCGCGAAATACCAGTAGAATTTGAAGAATGGAAACATAGATTATTTGGCATTGTACGGAAAAGATCCTAGAACACAAAAGAAATAAGATGGTGAGGAGAGAAGTAATCACATTTTACTGAAATTTTATTTTGTATTATACTGTTATGACTGATCATCGCTAATTGTTATGTTGGAATTGCTTATTACTTATACATGTAAATCAAGGAACCACTGCATATTCAATAAGTGGTGATAAATGATTTTACGGAGTTTCGACTAATTGTTATTCTTTTTACGCGATAGAACCCTGTCAACAATAACGAAGTTGTCATCAATTAAAAGTGATAACAAAAGTTGACAATGAAAAGTAATACTGATGGATTTGCAGTTTCGAGTTTTTGAAGAAAACTTTCAATTTAGGTGGTAAATAAAACAATTTTCCATTAGATTTATTTCAAAGTAGAATGTTTGAAGAGTCTAATACAAATAATTACTGTTCTAATGAACTACTGTTATCATTGGCGATGTTAATCTAAAACCAAAATACAAAGATCGGGGATGGAGCGTGCAGTTTACACTTTTTTTCTCAACTATTAATTATGCATATCTACAGGAACTCTAAAAGCTAGTTACATACTTATTTAGAGGAGGGAAAGTTCTGTTATACATTCCAATAAATTAATCTGATCATTTAACTTCGATGTTCTTGCTACGAAAATAGGACTTGGTTTAATTCCTTAGAAAATTGATAGCCAAAAAAAACTGAATAGTAAACCATTGAGACAGGATGCCGATCTTCCTACATGCTTGGTTCTAAATATTTCATTCGATAAAGAGGACATTAAGATGTACATATGACTGTTTGTATATATTCAGATTTCAAATACTGAAACTAATTTCACGATAAAATCTGACAGAAATCAAACAAAATTAAAGTATGTAAATAATTACATTTACCAAATAAACTGTATGAGAATATTTTCCAAATGATAAGAACAATGCATATTTGACATATAATCCGTTTTCGTTTTCTACTTATTATTATTAGCCTCATTAATGTAATATAATTATTCAATAAGTAAATACTAAAAAATTAACGAACAACTTGTTTATAAGTCAAAAGCGATATAACAATTAAGCAACCTTTTCAATCTGAATTCCGGCCAAAAGTGTGTCTGTAGAGCTGAGTTGAACTAATTCAGTATACGTGATCGAAGGTATTCGTTGTTTAGATTCTTTTGCTTTTAATAAGGCTCCTGTTAGTCTAGGCCATACATGAGGTCGAAGAGAATGAGGAATCCCAAGTTGTTCACCAGATTTAGCAAGGGCTTCTACATCTAAGGCTTGTCCTCGAATAAGTTCTGTTAGTCTGGGTGACTGAACTAAACGTAAGTTTACTCTTGACCATAATTGATCATCATCTTCATCGACAGTAGATCCAACTGAACTATATCTGGCATCATATTCGTCTAGACTCGATATACCCAGTGTATGAGTATGAGAGAATTCCAAGCAGGTCAACCAAGCACGTCTATTGGCAGATGATTCGACGAATGGGCACGGAAGGTTTTCTACATAAAGCAAATTATATATATATATATATATATATATATATATATATATATATGCGATAAAGGTGACAGCTATGTGAAAGAAAATCGTACACCATGCACAATTTATTTTCCAAAGTAATATAAAAGTATTGACAACCGAACTGGATGAAGATAGGGTGTAGATCTTACAAACAGCTAAACAAACCCAATGAAAATATTCAAAAAAACTAGTCTGAAACAGTTAACTCATCACATACAAGTTTATGTCCTTGGTTCTGAGCCTAGTTGTTTGTGTGAGGGCTAGAGAAACTACCCAGCTGCACAAATTAAACTAAGTGAAGTATTAAAACCGATAGCTGACTTATCCCAGCTACTCTACCTTTTAAGCAACTGATTGAGGCATATTACCAGGGTATCAAATGCTTAATTCCGAACTAGTAGCATTTTAAACTTTTAGGCAGTAGATTAAATGATAAAAGGAATGATTAGAATGCGAAAATGATAGCTTCTACTCTAAAGATTACTGGAATTAATGGGGACTATAGATATGTTAACAGCTTTGATTGAGTCAAAAACTATTCAGAAGAATAAAGTTTCCCAACCATACACTTTATTCACTACAAAAAACTAATCAGAATTGATATCGTTAAAATCGACCCGTATCAAGGCAACCTAAAACAATTTCTAATTTTTGGTATCGTAGAAAGATGATTAGTCTTGCTAATGGGGACCAACTTTTATTATTGAAATAACTACCAGCAAAATGAATTGGCAGATAAATGGAAAATAACCATTGAGACAAACAGAATTTAGCAACGAGATTTTTTGTAGGAGAATCCATGCTCGAAGTTGAACAGTTGTAAATATAGATTTTTCCACGATAATCACCAACGATATGTTTAATAACAACAATAATTTACTGAATTTAGTGACAAAGAAGCAAAAATAAATGAAAGGAAAAAATTTAAAGCAATTGATAATGTAATAAGAAGAAAGAGATTATCAGAACTATGTGATGTATTAGCGCAATACAATTCGAACAATCTGATCACACATATATTTGTTAAGAGCATTTATATATAAAAATAAAAGGTCAACTAGACTGGAAATGGGTAAGAGGAGATAAGGATAATAATAATAATAATAATAATCTGAACACAATTCAAAACTTAATCACTCTGGATAATAAGTCAATACTACCAGGGTAGGTTCAAGGTAGGAACAAACTGTTTTTGAATACACAAAGGGGGTTTGAATTTTCGTATGGAAAAAAAACTTATTAATAGACTGAAAATGTAGCTTCTGAGACTGAATCATTATTAAGGATATTACACTAATCAGATAAAGGTCAATAATTGTGAAAAATGGTTTTCGTCATATGGTGAAATAAAATTTTGAAATTGGAATGAAATGTAATCAGAAAGGAGATGGGAGAATAATTGAGTCCCTCAGGAGTAAAACTTCAATGTAGAAGAGAGGGATGATAGTGGTTCTGGGAAATTGCAGTTGTGGTAGTTCTGACTTCAGTAAATGTACGATAAAGGCTTCACCACTACAAAAAAGATAGCATAGTTTTTGGTTGACTTTTTTTCAACTTTGATCACTAAATGATTAATCTGTTTTGATCGAGTTATATGTGTTCGACAGTGTTAGCGGCATATGGACTGAATTAAAGCATGTGTTGTGGCACGCTGATTGGCCATTCCTTAGCCAGTCAGCGCTAGCGGATGCTTGGAGAAGATTCTATTACTTTTTTCTTATTGTGACTCCTACTTCCATTCAACTTCTGTTTATTTGGAGAATAATTACGTTCCTGTTCAACCGTGTTCTGATTTGGGGACTTGTCGAGTGAAGTAAAGTGTTTAAAGAATCTTAACCAATGAGAACAAATGAGTCGTGACAAGCGATCATATAAGCAAGGTTTTAAATTATTAGGTTTCTAGTGGAAAATGTTTTTAAACCCTCTTGAGTAGAATGCACATTGAATGGGCTATATGACTAGCTCCAAAAAAGCAGATGAGTAGGTAAACATACATGAAAATGGTCAGATGAAGCAGTATATCCTTTAGATTAACAGTGAACATTGGTCAACTAAAGAACACCCACATTAAGGTAGATACGAATAGAATTTGTAGCTTTGTCATCGTTTGAAATCAATGGCATGAAACACTTCCTTTGGTACAGAATTTACTGATTCTTTTTCAGATTCAAGTTTATACTCTTGTCAGTGAATCTGAGTGAATATCTAACTTCCGTACGTTTTTCTTAGGATGTTTAATTCCTTGTTTACGACATCGGCACTTAATTTTTTGGATTTGTGTGGGGACGGACATAATACAATATTCTCTGCAGTTCTATGTTTACGGAAATAAGTTTTTGATATTTAATCGTTGGAAAATATCACATCGCTCCACAAGCAACGGACATTATTACTGTTGTTCTATCATCTAGATAACAGATTATATATTCCACGTATATGAAAAACCGGAGTAGTTAACAGCAACCTGACAGAGAACTTCGAAAATATGATTATGTTTATAATCACCGCAATTAAACTTGAAATAAATTTTAACTAGTTGCGCATTAATGGTATAGACCACGGTGAATTAGGATGAATCGACCACTGTGCTTAAAAGTGGCAAAAGATGAGTGCTTCTGATTATTTCAATATTTCTTCGTTTTTGTTTATCGATTTCCCGTCTGGTGTTATGCTGTATGGTAGCCTAAATTTATGCATTTATGTATGATGTGCTGTTATTCGACTGCTCTGACGATGAAGTTTCGATAATATTACACATAATTTGGTTCTGTCTATTTGTATCAAAGATGAATACATACAACTTATTCAGAAGTATGAATTAATTTTACCTGGTTCACTTTTAAATATTAAACCTTTTTTCACTTACTAAGGTAATGGTAAATTTCCTTATGGAAAATAAGGTAAAACAAAGTTTGATTATTAGAAATTATAGTGAATAACAACTAGGCGAAAAAGACCTACATTAAATAACACAATCCAGAAAAAGCAATAATAAAATTTTCGATACAAGTAAAACTGGATGATTTTTCTCATTATGCACCAGTTATATGACAAGTTATTTAAAACATGAATTCGGTCACAATTTGTTATAGTCTCTACTTTGTACATATTCCATTTTCGTTTATTAGATCAGGAATTGATAATAACTTTGGAGAGGGGACAAGGCATGGGAAGTCAATTTTTCCTATCAATTACGTAAAAATAATGATTACTGTCAAGAATAGATAAACAAGCGAAATGCACATTAACAAAGTGTTAGGAAACCACTGAATGGAAAAATATTCCATCGGAGTGAAGGGAATTAAAATAAGTGATATGTGACTGACTGTACATGCGAAATTGTTATATTTATGTACACCACCATATTTTTATGGTAATAACCATGTACATATTACTTACATTATTTTTTAGTTTAATTCTAGTTTCGAAGGAAACTTGTGATTCCCCTTCCATGTACCATGTAAAGTGACTACACTACAAATGGTAGTATCGGTTATTAGGTTGGTAACATACGAAGATGATGACTACAAAACATTTAGCTCACCGTATATCATTGTTCCAAAAAACATCATTCATGGCCACAAACTTGATTTAACGCGACCTCGAGCCACTCTAGGACAATTGCTAGTTCCAAGACAGTAAAAGAGGAAGGCTTAGAGTGTGATTAACAACCTCAATTAGTGAAACGAAAACAGCTACGAGACAAACATCTAAACTAATCAAACTCTGTAATCAATGATCTTGAGTGCTGTTAGATGTATGAGGGCGGTTATCACTTCTTGGTTGCCTACACTGTGGAAGTGTTCTTCTAGAGGTACCTGGAAAGGAAATTGGGTCAGGGGTGGTTTTAGTGACCACTAATAGGATGAGAAACACAACCATCCAGCATCAGAAACCCATCCTCCGAAACAAACAAGCAAAATTTACCACAAATGTCATTCAATGCTACGCACCCACTAATGATGGAAGTGGTGATAAGGAACAGTTACATGAGAGGCTGAAGTTCATCACAGACATATGTAGAGAGTAACATTTGATCATCCTGATGGAAGACGTACAAGTCAAAGTCGGGTTTGACAACATAGAACATAGACGCCTTAAGGAGAAATATGGGCTGAGAATAAACCACTATAGAGAGCAACGGAGAGGGATTGAAGGAGCACTAACTTCAAAATTCTGGAAGGTTCTGGGTCCCAGATCCCAGCAAACACCAGGATAAACAATGGATCACTTTAGATAATCTGGTCAAGATTCAACAAGTGGAAGACAAGGAGACAGTAATCGAGAAGTCGGATCAGAGAAAAGAAGGACAAGGTGCAGCCACATTATGTACGAGCAAACACGCGAATAAAGAAATACATTAGAGTTGACTATCGTGAATATTTAGAAAACTTGGAAACTACAGCAGATCAAGCTTCGAGAGAAGGAAATATCAAAGATTTATAGGTTACAACCAAGACGTTGGCAGGGAAATATAGTGGACCAGATTAACCGGTTGAGAACAAATGAAGAGAACCAATTACTGAGGATCATGCGCAGCATAACAGGTGGATAGAGCTGTTTGAATACATTGCTGAGTTCACCGAACATTGAAAAGCACATATAATCCTCATGATAGATGTTGGGTCACGAACAATGGAAGAAACTAGCAAAGCCATCAGGTAAATCAAAAATGGGAAAGCAGCAGGACAAGAAACTCATACCAGTCGAAGCACTGAAGTCCGATACAGAGGTAACTAAAAGACGTTTCATGTTCTCTTAAAAAAGATTTAAAATAAAGAATAAATACATACAGATTGGAAAGAGAGACACTATCAGCATACCAATGAAAAGAGGTCTTATTAGGTGTGAAAACTACAGAGGAATCACACTACTGTTAATACCAGACAAAGTCTGCAACAAAGTATTGTTGAACCAAATGGAGGATTCGGTGGACGCTCAATTTAGAGGTCAACAAGTCGGCTTGTGTATGTGCCGACCAAACTGAGAAGCTATACATCATTGTTGAGCAATCAACTGAATGAAACTTACCATTATATATGAACTTCCAAGACAATGAGAAATCATTTGACAGCGTGGATAGATAAGCCTTGTTAAGTCTTTTTCGACACTCTGGAATACCTGGGAAGATCGTCAATAGCACATGGATCTCTTACAAGAAACTTCACTACAAAGCTAATTAAAATGCATTTCAAGTGATGACCGGTATCAGACAAAACTACAAAAAGTTGCTATCGAGTCTTTAGTTTCAGAAATGGTAAATCGCATTAGCTCCTTACACTGGGTAGGTGAGACCAAGTAAATGATTGCGCTACGATCCTGAATGTATCACCCGATTCTACATAGGGTCTGAACACAGTAGGCTCCAACATGTAGTTCGAAGTACGGCTTTAGTAAGCCTGATATAGAACTTGGTGAACTAGAATCATTAGTACGTATGGAAAGAACCGAAAACTGAAGATGAGGGTTAAAAGTGAAAAACATAAAAAATTCCATAGGGTGAAGAATTTTAAATGTAAGGTGATCTCGAGTGGCGTTAATTGTATGAGGGTAGTTGTCATTTTCAAGATGCGAATAGCCTGGAAGGGTTGTCTCTTGAAGTAAGAAACTAGATCAAAGATGATATTAACGACTACAGTTTTGACGAAAATTAATGGGGAAGAGTTGGATTTGCCATTTCCAAAGACGTATTTTTCTAACACCTTTATTTGTGAGAAGGCAGTTGGTTGTATGAGCGAAACACTGTACTACTGTCAAAACCCTGTACAGTTGACTGTGTGACTTCAATCTCTGACCTTAAGTTTAAGACGTTCAGTCTTATTACTCGCCGACCGACCTGCTTAGCATGATAGGACATAAAAGAACGAAAGCCTCGGTCAATATGTCTCGATTAGGTCGTCACGATATACAAGCCTGACAAATAAGTTCAAGTAAAAATAATTGACACATAACTGCTTAAAATTTTAGATCTGGATATGTCATGATATCAAAACTACTAGTCATGAACATGAACTCTTCCGCGTTAAATAAAGAAAGTGAACAGACGATATGTATTATTATTATTTGAACACATAGATATTGGTACAAGGGGGCACCAGATACATATGAGCTACACAAATCTCATTTGATTTGTGTGAGGGCTGTGATACTGCCCAGGTGCCCAAACCGAAGCAGGTGGTTTTCTTAGGGGGCCACACCCCGAGCCTTTGACCTAAAGGTCTGATCCACAAGGTAGTGGAGCATCGTAAGGAGATGCAGTCCCATGGTAGCCGGTGACAAACGATTGGTTCATACGCCATTTGTTCCTTCAGGATACTGAAGCCCATGTGCACCATCGGTTTTGAATCAGGGTTTTCCAACTCCCCTAGGTGGACTCTCCGTGTCCACCAACCCGATTAAAGCGTCAGACATTCGCTATTCGTCCTCTCAATTTCGTAAACAACACCCCCGTCGCGAGAAGGCAGTGAGTAGGACTTCCCTAGCAGAGGCTATATACACGTGGCCATGTGAGTGCATTTTGAGAGGGTGAGCGGACTCTCCCCACTCTCGGCCGTACAGGGGCATTTACGGGCAAACAGACGATATGACTGAATGAAGTCCTGTAATTGAAATTTTAATTGTTGAGAGATAATCAAAAAGAGTTAAGAAATCTAAGTACTAAGAGTAATATATAGAAATAGAATTTAATCAACCGTTCGAATACTTTAACACCATACAAGCATAATACTGTAAAAATGTACTAATTAAAAATGACACGTTGTTGACATACGACGGTATCCTCTTATCAAATCAACATATCAATAAGCACTAGTACCAAACGGGTGATTAGATAGAATGATTAATTTTTATAACAGTTTAATGTCTAAAAATGCCAACTCAAATTGTGTAATATTTTGTATAGGAAGCCTAGTATTGAACAGCTTACAGAATCACCTACAACCAGTCAGATACATGCTGCTACTGCCTTGCACTTAGTTTTTACATGCTATTTAGCGGATACTTGCAATGGACTGTTCAATTTTTAATTCATTTGGACTCTATTCCTGTTTGAGAGCACCAATAAATGTTTGGATAAGTGGCGCCAATTAGTTGGTTAAAGCCTCTATGTCACCTTTCTATTGCGTTGTTAGTTTTAGAAACATCTTCCCAAAAACGGTACGTTTAGGAAAAGTGAATCGAGACGGCCTCTGTCTCTTTTTGGTTTCTCACTTCAGCGTTCTCCAAGATAACTTGTTGATACTTTGATGAATTCTTACTTTCCGTTCAATGGTGATGCAGTTACACTAGCAAAGGCAATTACAGTATCGACCCGATTAAAGCTAATCCTGCCAACTTACTGATCTGCGACGTAAAATTTTCATGCCGTATAACGTTGCTGAGGGTTTGCTGATAGTTGTAGTCTTCACTCTACATACTGGCTTGGATGGAGCAAGAAAGCTTATTGTGCTGTATTAGGATATAATGGTTGAAATGCCGATAAAGCTGAACGTTCCTATTCAGTCATGACAGTTGGTGTATTCAAAGTTGAGACCTGTTCGCTTAGGGGTGTGCATATAGAAATTCTAACTCATATAGTTTATTAGAATGTAAACCAAGGTAATAATCATACTTAATTTCATAGTACAAACTTTATAGATTTGTTTTATTGGAATATCAATGAGAAAACTGCTAAATTTCAGATTTTGAGTTTCAAAAAGGACCAAAATTCGCTTTTCATCCAGTGCACTATCATGTAGAGAGAAAGTCTCCTCTCTGTCTTGTATTTAGACACCACGCCTGGTGAATTTAGAGTACTTGGATTGCGTAAGGGGGTCTGATGGTGGTGTCGTTTCGGACGAATAATCTATTTTTTTAGAATCACGGCTGGAAGTTAGACTAACGATGTAGCTAAGACTTGGTGTCACTTCCGTTTATAAAACTGCTCGATTTATTCTGCCATTTACTTTTTCGCATCTTAGCTTTATCTGTAACATAATCGTATCGTTAGTCGTTTTGCAGTAGTTATATTTCGTATAACAGAGTGAACTATGCTTCCCAGTATGGTATCCCAAATTTTGTCATTAGTGCTACATTTTAAAGGTACAGTCATCCAGTATCAAAAGGCCAACACTCTTGTCACTTTTTACGTATTCTAGTTTTATTGCTATGGTGCATAAATAAACCGAGACGTCGTCAAACACATTTATGTATAATTGTACGGTTTCGAAATCTAATCACACTTTTTTTTCAAAACATGCGTTAACTAATTTATTTTATAAACAGTAACTGGCTACAATTAATTAGTCGTAATTTAGTTTAATATCTTTACATTTTCTGTCATTTGCAGTTGTATTTGATATCTGAATCCCTATAAAACGAAGTGCAAGATGCTTTTCATTCGCTCGGCTTTATCGATGAGGACCCTTTTTGGTGTTTGTTCTTGATTATTTATATGTACTCAACATCACTGATATTATCTATAATAATGGGCTAAATAAAACGGGATAATCAAAGTGTACGGGGATGATTTACACAAAATGTTACCTAGATCATCTATTCGAAATCCAAATTCATCAAAGTAGCGCTTGACTAAGATTGGGACGTTTGATTCTGGTGAAACTTGGTCATCTAGTTGTCTATATACACATGACGGTTTAAGTGAGGGGACGAGAGCAGAGAATGACAATATTTCGGTCAGCTCCTTCCTAAGGATCGGCATATCGAATAAATTTTCGATTGAATTGTTTTGGAATAGTTGATTTTCATTTATTTCTGATTGCTCATTCAAATCCGATCTTGAGTATTTCAGGTTATCTTTTGAATCTTCAAGCAAAAAAAAACAGACAGATGATTAGTTGACATGAGAATCACGTGAAAAGCGTCGAGGAATTATGACGGACACCAGGAAAGAACACAAAATGAATTCGAACGGTAAAACGGAATAAAGTATCCAAGACAAAATGATTTTGATTTCAACTAATAATCTCTACCATTCTCTGCAAACTCGAAGTTTGACTGTTATAACATCACTTAATACTATTCTGGAACTGAATAGACTATTGCGCAATCAAGTTTAAGCTTTTACGCCGATTGGGTTTTGTAAATATAAGAAACATTGGAGAGACTATAATTTATGGACTATTTAGCGACGCTGTGATTTTCCAAATCTCCACCTACTAACTAGGACATAGTGAGGATTGTAAACCAGTGTGAGGAGCTAGAATTATGATTTGCAGTTGGTCAGGGTTAGGAACTAGTTTTAGGGCTTTTACCACGAACTGATACCACCTAAAATGCCAAAACGCTATTTAGCCAATGGATGAATGAATGTCACGCCAAAATCTAAGGCATGATATCTTTTACCTCACTGGTTTGTACATAAATCATAGTCTCGTCCCAGTAGCTGTAAAAATTCGAATCATTACTGAGTAGGATCATGACCAGTGTAAACAGATGCACTTAGGGCTTCAATTAGTCTTTTACATACAATATCACTAATGGAAGCCTTTATATATGATTGTCAACCACCAGCTGCACTTGTCAAATGATTTTGCGGCTAAACTTGAAGGTGAGGTCCTGACCAGTCTATCGTGCAAAATGAGTGTGGTCACAAGACTAAAACGTTTGACATCTCACATTCATTAAGATTAAGTGAACAACAGGCAAGGATGTACAGTTGATTATGGGTTCAATATCTACCATCCTTTATAATAATCACAGACGACGAGAGATCACGTATATAAGCTTCAAGCAAATTATTAATACTCTTTGAATAAGACAAACATGAATCAAAAATAGTAAAACTGATTACTAACGTTAAACAGAGTGAAAATTAGTTGCACAAGTCTATACGACTGGTTTACGATAAAAAATACAATATTTAGATAAGTTGCTCTGCTTAAGACGCTGTCGCTAGAATGCTACGTAATTTTGGCTGGGCATGATTGTATTTACGTAAAGGAATTCCATGCCAACAACGTGTTTTTAATTCTCAGCCTAATAAACAACTGGGATACTAACCACTTTCGTGAAAACCACAGCTCTCGCTGGGCATTTATCTTGGCGACTCGACCTTCAGTGACCTCAAAAACTAAACAACACGGATGTTCTAAGGAATCCAAAACCTATGCACTCAAACAAAAAGATTTTCAGCCGAATGTTTTAGTACATTAAACATTGACAAGTTTAAGGACAGCTCTGAAATTCGAACTTACTGAAAACTTGTATAGATTTATAATGTGATCTAATTTTTCTATTAAATGGCCATAATTCACTATTGATTCTCTATTGTTGTGACAATTTTTTTTTAACACTCAACTACCTTATGCTTTATCACTATTAATGGCGTGTAGTTTTAGAACCTTCATAGCACCTACTAAGGTTTATCAAATCTCTCCTACTTGTTTCTCAAAGTAATTTCACCAAGTTTTTGTTTAATAATAACCAAGTAACTGTTAACAGAAATGAGTAGTGGGTGAGCGTTGAGAAGAGGAAATAGCAAAAACCTAGCTCTCGAAAAAATAAAATTCCGGACGACAACATTGTACAAAACTTTTTCATTTTATTCGATATTTAATCGTCGGAGAGTAGCTCATTCGAAATAGGTCAGCCTTTGATAGGAAATAGTGAAACAAATACCCTACAATTCTGAGGAAAGACGTCACTTTGCCTAAGCTATCCCGCTCGTGTAAAGACAAAGACACGGCAAAAAGTAAAACCATTCGACGGACAGAAACTTTAGATTTGGCACACGCTACAGCAGAAAAATTACTGACTTCGCAAAGACCATCGATTAGACGATCCACTAAAATCCGAAATATACCGCAAGACGTAAACAGTAAGAGATACCTCAAGAAGCTCTGTAAACAACCAAAGGCCAAGCAAAAGGTTATTATAATGATGTGAACTGTGATCTATAAAAACGCGTACGTCAGTTTTGTTTCAGTTGGTTCTGGGTGTCAGAATAAGTTCCATAGATGTTCACTGAGAACGCGATGCTGAAAGAAATGATGAACAAAAGAACAAAAGAGTACTTTGATATGAACAGACAAGGCTATGGTAAGTTGGCAGACGAAAGTCATACTAACTGACATCACTAGGATAAATTATGGTTAAAGATAAGAAAGTACAGTAATACAGAACAGTAAGTTACAATGTTTAACAAGGTGAAATGTTTCCGAATGACAGATAGAAATTTGGAGCAAGAATCTTAAGTTTCGTTCTTTTAAATCAAAAGTTTTAAAACAACTCTGCATGGTCTTCCCAAAATCGTGCCTAACTATTTAAAATACACACACAGTCCTACCATTAAGTCCACGATGTCATTGAACTTCCTCTCTTTAAATGAGACATAAAGCTCGTAGACTAAATGTAGAGACGATCAGCTAATTAGTGGAAGTTATAAAACTCAACTCATACCAGGAAAAACTACAGCGTCTGGGATTATTCTTGTTGAGCTAGAGAGTAATAAGAGGTTACCTGCTAGTTGTGCAACAAATTAGGTTAAACGGTTATGAGTTGATCAAAAATATCTAAGGAAACATTAAAGCTCAAATATTTATTTACTTCCTTATTTTGTATAAGGATTATATTTACTATTTTCTTACACCAAACGTTGAAAAGCTTTGTGTGTTTGGGAAAAGTAACTTCATATTCCCGCGTGTACTGTTCCAGGATCTAAATAAAAACTTATTTGCTACTAGTTTGATTTCTTCTATCAACAGAACAAGAGGTATCCACCGGCCAAGTCACTTCAACTTGAACATATTACCAGAACACCACTATTCTTCACGAGACAACCCTCAAAAGATCGAAATTAAAAAAAACAAACACCCAGGTGCGCTCTTACTATTTCCCGTCAATAGTTGTCACCGTTTGTAAATCTCTCAGATGAAGTGACCACTTCTCCTTCAGTGGATAGCTTTGGGAGAAGAACTGATAAGCACGTATTCACTAAAAGATTACCATCTGCCTTTTGGGTCGTCTGTATCCGGCTCATGTCTCACAATTTACCGCGGTTATCATTGTAAGGCCAGTGGAATATCAATAAACCCTAGCCAAAATCATCCTGCAGTTGGCTCACTGAATATCTAACCATCATTGATCTCTGTCAAGGTCAAAGATGACCAACGCACATCAGTTAATTGTGAACCATGGATTTGCCCATGCGTGATGGTCTTACACTCGCTTGTACCTACTTTAACTAATATATTTCTGTGTTGTGCAATCTTTGAGGCATCTATAGTACCTTGATACGTCGATGGGATAATCCACGTAAGGCGCTGACCACGAGGTGTGACTTCGACGTCAGCTGGTTCGTCACACCATTCCCTCCTAACTTGAGTAGGCCTCTAATCATTCGAAGTAGATCATCTACGCTGGTGATTTGCGTCCTTAATGCATATCAGTAACTACTCCTTATCTTTCGGATTAACATCTTGGTTTCACCTCTAGTTCTTTCAACCCTGTCTTCTCACATTTTCTGCACTACCAACCGATTAGTTTACTCGTTTTTTCATCGGAACAATCATCACCTAACACTTGAATTGTCACATTATTATTTTGATATTTCAAACAGCCGACCACCTACCTGCTAGTGTGATAGTTACTCATATTCAGAAACTCTAATGCCCTATGTCAAACGTACTCACGTACACTACAGAATATACAAATCCACAAATAACTATAAACTTGGCAGGCATTACTGCAGTCGAGTGGTTAGACTATCACCCATTGAGCATTGTCTAAGACTTGGAACGTACCGAAACAACAAGGAGAAAGCGTAAAGAAATTTGTTGGTTTATACAAGCTCGTTACAAAGTTAATGGATATTGAAAATATTTTGGACGGAACCAAAAGTCTGTTCAAGAAAAATGAGTTAGTGGTTATTCTGTTTTCGAATAATCATTGTTTTAACCATAAAACGATATCTGTGAGAGAGTTACAGGATCTAGAGGCGGTTAACAATGTCAACCTTATTTGAAATCTGAACGTTTTGAAATTCTATGAATCACATGCACTCAGATCAGATGAACCCTGTCTATCGTGATACAGAATTTTCGGGTCTTCATATTATCTTTCAGAAAGAAATTGAGTGAATTGTGACATTCGTCTACGATATTCTTATTTGAAGAATAATGACATAGTTGTTTCAGTCGTCTAAATAATGTCAGAAGATAGTTTCTGGTTAAGTATTTTGGATGTCAGAGTGTTTTTCGGTTATTATAGTATCATAAGATGTTTACTGCACAGATTCTGAGGGGACCAAAGCTAAACCATCAAGTGCCGACCAGTGCCTTGCTATACGGCTTGAAATCGGAGTTATTTCCTCTATTATTTAGTTCATACACTACGTTTTCTATTTTCTTCTATCGAATGATAAAATGCCCATACTTCACTAAAGCCTGATGCTGCGTAATAAACATCACGGAAAGACCATCAAGATCTTCCTCTGATTTCGATTAATAGTGAGGGTGTAAATTTTAATCGTAACAGATTGGTTGTAAATAAAGCAAGAACAAATATTGATGCAGAATAGTATGAATTCATAATATTTCGAGGTTTCTCGTCAGTTGCTTACAACCAAATATGTGATAGAATTGTTTACATTGAGATAGTGTAAAACAATGGGCATAAATGAATGTAAATAACTGGAATGACAATGATTTACAATAACAATTATATATATATATATATATATATATATTGGTTGTAGCTGATGAAGTATGAACAATATACATCATCTATCCTCATCGGCAAAACAGAACGATAAAACAATCATTTTTATTCAGCGATCATAAGTTTCAATCACTGGCGCAATAAAGACTATTCGGCAACACTTGTAGAATTACGGTCTACTATGATATTAGCACTGCTCTACTAATAGACCTAATCCTAAAATTGTAGATTTGTTATGATAGAACTGCCTAACCCATAAGATCTTACGTGGAAGTCAAATCATCATCCACACCAACTCACTGCGTCGTAACGATTATCAATACATGATATAAAACAATCTTAAGCTAGAGATGGAAAAATGTATTTGATATGAATAAAAGATATAACGTAACATTTAGCAGGGACCACGCATGCATGGCCGAGCCATGCCATACGATCAACTCCAATTTATTCAATTTATTATTCCCGCCTTCTCCCTTTGTTGGGTATTTCCCAGCGTTAAATGTTGAATGTCTATTTTCCATATTGTCTCGTGTTAGGGCCCAATGCCACTACACACTCACGAATGATTAAATAACAGCAATAAAAACAAATATCGCTCGAACTTCTGTTGGGTGCTCTCATAGACCCTAAAAATCAATCGCCAACTGTCAACAAAAGACACAACACTAACTACAATCAAAGCCACGAATACAGAACTATTGGCGCCAAAGAAAGCACGTTAGAACGATTGCACAAGTCTAATGCTATCAATGCCTCAACTTCATTGATGTAAACCTTCCTGAAGGTTTTTAGTCTGTTCTTACGATTTTAGTAATCAACACAATGTTGAAATATTTAATACAGATAGACCACGTTTTTGATTATTTCAATCATTTCATTGAAAACTTAAGAAAAAACCATCTATCCTCCACCCATTTTAAGGTTACCGGAAGATTTTGAAATGCTTAACTTAGTGAATATCTATTAAACTTAGGACGACTGCCAATTGCATGTAGTGTAGTGAAACAAAATGGTCACAAACCAGCGATGTGTAATGTCACAGTCTTCTTATTCATTCTAACAACTATAAAGATGTTGTTAGTTGGATCATGCCCCTGGTTAGACGTTGTATTGGATAGTAGGTTGGTTAGTTTAACTGCTTGTTATAAGGTATGTTGAAGCCTATGAGTTCCTCAAAGGACGGTTTAATCGTAGTATTTAAACCCTTATATGTGTTTTTGATTCACATATACTGCCGTAGTAAGGTGCACAATAAAGAAACTCACAGGTATTGTATTATAATAAGCAACTCTATAGTTTGGTTGAGAATGCCGTTAGAATATAGCCCTTGAAGCGATTCGTACAAATTTCCAGTTCATTTAGCTTCCAACTAGTTCAATTAGAGGTATTTATTTAACCAATCAATCAACTAATGCGTTCGAATCAAAGTCCGTTTCTATCCTACTGCGTTGCCAATGTGACTCCTTACTTTAAACGTTGTTTCCAATCGAAGTTAAGATATAGAAGTGGAAACATGGCAAGAACTCGAAACTGAAAAGCAGTATTGGAACACAAAATTTAATACGAAAATACAATAGAACACAAGTTGATTTTTCCTCATCACTTTGGGATCTGCAACAAGTTAAAAAGAACATAATCGTAAATCATTTTTTTCAGAAAATGTAATTTAGATGTAAAGTTTGGTGAACCACATATCATACACAGTCATATGCCGGTTTTGGGCGATTGTAGTGAGCGATCATAAGCAATCAAGAATCGTCTCTAGTGCCTTTATTTTTATTCGTAGATTCTGTTAAGGCACCGGTTACGTTGTGACGAAATGTCTGTCCTCTGTTTAGGTCGGTAGCTTTCCCCACTGGTGGATTTTCTGCTTCCAATAATTCTTTCCCCCTGATTGTAAGGATACTTCATGAGCGCTCTAAACATAATACACTTTCCGGTGTTTTTTAGCCACACCCACTGGATTCGGACCATGTTTTAATATCTCGTATATAATCTTGAAGATTCAAAACGACGTCTGGAAGCCTCATGTCCCTCCCAGTCCATGTTTAATGGGATGTATGTTCAGCAGACACGTGGAAGCTACGGCAATATGCCAGTTAACACTTATTTATAGCTAAGTCCCACGATTTAGCTAACCCGTGATTAGAAATGCCTTTAGTGGTGCCTTGAGAGTTTAGTTGGTTCGCTCGATAAGCCAGTAACGATGGACCCAAATTTTAAATATCGCTTTAGTTAGTTTGCTTTCATATTTATTAAGGGTGCCCTCGTGTGGTCTGTTGGGCTCCCAATCATTCAACAAGTCTTGCAAGCTCTGGAGTAGTTCCATGTGTCTTCTTGTTTTTCTCAGCACCATCATCTACGTTCCACTACCCTTATCATTTTATTTTGGACTCAATTCCACAAGTTTTCGTGAATTTCGTTCAATACAACACCGATCGTAGACTGTGGAACAACTGGTAGTCTCCAATAGTGTCGTCCATAGCACAAATATAGTACACCATCTTGTATTATAAGGAGTTTCCACATGGACCATGGATATCTACCTTTCCAACTCACATATTGAGTCTCGTCTGAAGATGAACGAGAATTCTGGATTTTCAAAGTGTTTCCTAACCTATTTCCTAGATATGACCGCGTTCAATAACTCCCATAGTTTTCAGCACTATAATATTCCTTTTTGATGCAGTGCACGAAAGATAGTTTCCATAGGGTTTGACTGCTCTGCGTTATAAGTCGTCCGCGTTTTGATGTTGTTTATCAGGCCGATGGATGTATTCATAGTCAGTCTCTTGTATGCTTTCTTACCATCGAGCAATTTTCCCTTTCCAGATCTCAAAAATTATGTAATCATAATAATGCTTTATGACCGGCTCCAATAACAAAATTGCGTCTCAATAAGTAATGCCGGAAGTACCGCACAAAGTAAACGACTGCTAGCACATCTTTGCGTGCCATACAATAATTTTTCGCTGGCTATGTAGCATCCGGCTTACATAGGCAATAATCTTTCCTTTGCCGTCCCGACAGTGATAGCTTCTTTGACTCTTCTCTAGAGGGGAAGTTGCCTAGCAGGCAAGTATGTTGGTGACAGGCAAAACGATTGACCTGGACGACATTTTTCAAGTGGTTGGGTTTTTGGTTCAGCAGACTGTTTATATTTTAGTGCCGATATTAATTTACAGGAAGTTTGTTCTATAGTACCAAAGTCTTTCTCCTTGGTGCTAAATTCAGACTCTAAGTTTAGATTCGTTGCTTTCGTCTTAGGCACAATAAGATTCTAGGGCTGTTTTGCAGGCATGAAAAAATTATTATTATTTCGGGTAGTTGACTGGAATTGCCATTATAGGACCCCCCGAGGAGATACAGGTAAATTCTTAGCTCATTTAACGTCTAACTAATCGCTTCTTCACAATAGAAATTTATTGATCCAACCAATCAATCAATCAGTACTCTTAAATCAAAGGTTGTTTCTATTCCAATGTATTGCTAATGTTAAAGTGTTGGTTGTGGAGGGTAGTCACCATCACATACGAAGATTATGCTCAGGTTCTCCTTACAGAGCGAAGTAACCTATCACAAGACTGCTTCAAGCAGTGCATAATTTTGATCCTATTAAGAATGTTTGTGATCAAAATGCCCTTACAACTTTTTAGTCTTCATTCCTGCTTGTTTCGTTTCACTACTCACTCCATGGAGTGTTTTGAAAATACCTGTCCATAGCCCGGCGATATTCCCTTATCAGGCACAGCCACTATGGGCTCCATCATATGGTGAGGTTGTAGTAGCATTCGGAACTAACCACACAATTCTCAAAGCTGAGCACGAAATGACTGGGAAAATAGATATTCAACATTTAACGCGGAGGAAAATCTAACGATGGAGAAGGTGTGAACAATGAGTTCTATCAATTCGAATTGATCGGATGACATGGCTCGGCCTTGCAGGCGTGGTCCTACTTATGTAACATTGTTTTTATCCACATTAAATATATTGTTCTATCTCCAGTCTGAATGTGTTTTCATCATGTATTGATGATTGTTACAACGCAATGAATCAGGGCAAACGATGATATGACATCCACACAAGATCTTATAGATTCGGCAGTTACATCATAACAAATCTTAAATTTTAGGATTAGGTCTATTAATAGGGCAGTACTATTTTCGAACTAGATCATAATTCTACAAAGTCACATGATTCCTGTGTGACCAAAACGTGTTCACTTCTGCGTATGTGAACCAGGAAGCTGACATTTCAACTACCAGAATGCTTCCACTTGTTTGCACTCCTTTGTGTATAGAATATGTCCGTTTGTTGACAATACTCAACGAGGGTTCCTAAGTTTTGTCATCACACAGGTTAAGGAACAGAACTTCGAGATAAACATGGAATCACAATGTTATTGGAATGGTGATATAATTTACATTCAGTGTTGCCTATAGGTGGGTGGCATTTGTACTTCATATATATTATGACACACTGTAGCCGGATCAAACAGACTTCTGAAGTTCAGCTGAAAAGGTATGGAGCCAACTTTTCATTACAGTACTACCATCATAATAGACTTGGTCCTAAAATTGTAGATTTTCATGACGTGATCATAAAATCCATAAAATCTTACATGTAAGTCCCATCGTTGTCTACACTGACTCATCCTGTCATGATCATCAGTGTTACGGAAGAACTTGCAGCGTGGAGTCAATTCGCGATTGACTATGAACACCGCTACAAGAAGACTACGTGCCAGTTAACCAATAAGATCCCCGTAGGTCAATACCAGCAGACAGATGATGACTGTAGTCGAGATGTGTTTGCTGGCGATCTCGTGGTATCGAAAGAATACCGAGATCGTGCCAAAGGAGTACAAGTGTGGTCACTAAACGTAACCGGATTCGCACAAGTTCAAAGTCAACGGGAGAGTAAGTGAGTGTAATGGCTGTCATTAGCACAGTTGAACAAATGAGCACAGTAAGACAATCACTGGTACAATTGGTTATAATAATAATTGTTTTCATTGAACCAATCGTATTTTGTTGACAAAAGTAGGTCACCACAGGAGCCCTTAGCTAGAAAGGGTTTACACTTTGGATAAGTAGCAGTTTGGTGCGTGGGGCTGATAGGCTGACGAGCGATTGAAAGACGGAAGAATTGGCGAAACAGGAGGCGACCGTTGATCATGGAGTTGCCAACGAAGGTCTTCTACGCAGAACGGTACCAGGAGAAGTGTGCTGTCTTTGTTGCTCGAGTTAGCATACCACACCAGAGTGGTTTGTTTCCAGGATCTGAAGATTGCGTTCGCAGGGAGGCGGACCGGGAAACGCTTCAGACGTAGGACGAAACCACGTTGAGCCAAGAAACCGGAAGCGACCATAACAACCAGTTGCGAGACCAAATATATGCCAGGCAGATTCGAAACCAGAATGTCGACTGAGTGCGTTGACAAGAGCGTGGGTGATCAGGTCAGCTTTCGCCAAGGTTGGCTGAAGTCGAAGGTACCAAACGGGGTATGGTCGGGGGAGTCGGCTTAGCGATAAGTCTTGCAATTTGGACGCTACACTCGATTCCTAAGCTATTCTGAAACCCCCAAGCTAGAACTATACAGCGACCTAAACACGAGAGAGAAGGCGCAAAGTATGCGAAAAGTTCTTTACTCCAAGGTTCATTTTAATACAGAAAACAGAGGGTTTTTATAATATTCAAAATATCCTTGAGTTGCTCGACGATTCTGGAATGCTACTAAACATAGTAGCAGTTTAACAATCAACCAATCAGAACCTCTACATGTGACATTTATCATCCTTGATGTTTTTGGCTAAACTTCAAGTGAACGCTGATTGGATAAAATGCTCCTTAAGGTTTCCTGATCCTTGCGTGTCTTTTGCGAGAACTTTTCTGGATCATCCCAACACTTCGGTTGCAAAAAAATCAAAAAAGAGAAAGAAAAGTGTAGCATGCATGTTTTATAGGAATAGTTCCACACCGTATCCGTTGTTGACTGTGCGCTCAGTCGCGAAAGCGTACGAGTAAGCGTACTCGGCGACCAGAACGTGAGACAGTAGTCTCGTTCGTACTTCGTGAGCCTGCAATCTCATCCGAAGTCAAGGATAGTGTGGTCTGCTGATCTGGACGTGAGACAGAGGAATATTACAGTGAAAGTAAGGTAAAGAATCCAATATTCAGTAAGCGAAAACACTTAACTGTGCCGAAAATGACATAAATTCACGTCAGAATATTAGTTCAAGCAAACGAATTATTTGCAATGAAAATAAAAGAACATTGACGACACGAGCTGTAAAAATTTATATTCTATCACAATGCATTGTACCAAGTTCAATTATTCATTTATTACTAGATATTATCATAGTCACATTTTCCATGACATCCTCAATCAAAGCTGATTCAATTTATTGTTAAACAGCAATCGAACATTAAGTATGGTTAGTTATGGTAACTCGACATGGTGAAAAACCGTCACCTAAATTGGTTGGTTAGTTAAAGATTATGCTTCAGGGACAATCTATTAGCTGTAATACAGAAGGGTTGTGAAAAATTCACCTAAAATTTCGATGGAGTTTTGTTCTCTGAGCTGGATGGTTTGGTCGTGGAGCTTTCATCGTTCTTCTGAACGACATCATCAGCACAAACTTCCACCTAAAATTTCACTAATCATTTCTTTAATTGAGTCATGACTTTTTTACACAGAATATTTCATTGAGTATAAAGTAATCAAATAGAATAGATTTTCGATTATTAGTGTATCATCTAAACCCACTTTCTCTATCTTATTTAGACAAGTCGAAAAGCTTTCTTAGATTTTTATACGTTTAACTGCTATGGCGATTTATTAGTTCATTGATTGATAGAACTGAAAATGTTATTATCTAGATCAATGGTTTGCTGCTAGACACTAACAATTTATCACAAACATATCTCCATATCATTGCCAACTCATTACAAATTCTGATACAGTTGTGTATAATTTTCCGTTTATTCGGTTCTAAATAAATTTATCACATCAAGGGGGACTTCTGTTGCCAAAAAATAGCCAAAATCGATCGAATTAATATTTTCTTACATCTCTGCTTTTTGGAATACTTTTTATCAATCCATTATTTCATTAATAGTAAACAAGGCTACAATGGAGTTTCAAATAATATCCTTATTTCGGAATGTTGAAAATACTTTCAATAGCTAAGTTCTGAAGATAAGTTACAAACAATACTCAGATTATTCAGTGTCTTGTCACGATAGATCTGGATAAATTACTATCTACAGCGATTAAAAGTTTGCAGGTCAACTCCAAACAGAAACGAAAAGTTTCAAATTCTTAGTTACTGTGGATACTCAAAAAGTGAAAAGCAAGTAGAATAATTTAAATCTGTGGCAATCTGGTTATTTTTATTAAAATGATTCAAGAATAAATGTGATTTATTTGTATGATGTTAAAATAAAATCCTATGATAATTGAAGGCAAAAGAAGAGTTAATAAGTTTTCTGGATTGTCATGTATTTCCCTTTTAATTAGTGACTATCACATATTTCTCAAAATTAGTTAAAGCATGCAAACCTCGGGGTGAAAAGCAGCTCTCATTATAACTACTAATAATGAACATAACATTCAACGGCCAAATAATATTGTGAATAAACTTCCATGAAGTTCAGAATTACAAAATAGATGCCAACTTTTTACCCTTTTGAAATTACGTAACACAACATCCGAGGGTAAAATAGGAACACTGTTAATGGTACAAATAAACGAATATAAAAGAATGAAATATTAAAAGTCACATTTTCTAAGTTGTATCGTAGACTATCTCAGAACCTGGTTCTATACTGGAATTTATTAATCCGCAAAATACAGTGTACGGAGAACTGAATTTATGGATTGACCAGATATTGTGACTCTGCTGCCATTGCATTCTTTTGAAAGTTGGAGGTGAGATTTGAATTTTACTTCACAGAAATCGCCTTGGCATTTGTGAAATCTGTCTGAAAGATGTCAACGCAGTTTACTTTCATAAATTTCAATCTCAGCATCTGTCTTCATGTGAATCTGTTGACTAACAGACTTTCTGAATCTTCACGTCGCTAAGCACCAACGTATTTAAGTAGTTATTTCTCAGATCCATATGATAAAGAAGATAAAATACTTCATTTCGCACCACAAAATATTCTGAAAAGTTTTTATCGTGTGATAACATTTAGTAGCGCCATTCGAGAAAGGTACATGATTTATTTGTATCATTATAACATGTCTTCAAGCTTGTATCGAGCTAAATAACGGAAACAGTGGATAAACTCAATCAGTTCACTTTGAACAAGTAAACTGAGGCGAAGATTTGCTGTTGGCTTTATATGATTGAAATTTAATATGTATGTTTATATAGCTGTTAAGGATGTCACATGTATAATCCTGACAGGTAAAAACAAAAAATAAGAATGATGCTCAACTTAATAAGAAACTAAGTCACTTACTATTGAATAAACATGTTCAGTAAACTAGCAATGATCGATAATTAAATGAATGTCAAGACGCATAGAAACACAAAGAAAGCTACTATTTAATGATGGTTTTTTATTCATTATATACACCGAGCTTTATGACTTTCGAGTTTGTATGATAAAACGCATCTTTTGTGATGAATTGGATTCAGTTATCAATGTAAACCAAAGGGTAGATTTCTGTCTATCTGTAACAAATATTAAACGATTGAACAGATTTTAATTCTAATGTTAATATGTCAGTATGATTGACAGAGTTGTATTCAGGGATAAGGTCATTGCTCAAGAATACAAGTCAGAAGAAGCTGTCCTGTCATTCGTTTTCAGTGCATTACCATGTAAGTTCTTACAATCTAGAATATAAACATATGATACAAAACTGGAGACTAAAAATTACTTTTATTTTCTGCTCACTATGTAAAAATATGCATACTATGATAATTAATCATTTACAACTGAAGAACATCTGGAACTCAAAACAATTGGCAATCAACACCAAAGTCAGAATTTTCAATACAAATGTCAAGACAGTTCTACTGTATGGGGCGGAAACCTGGAAAACTACGAAAACCATCATCTAGAACATACAAGTGTTTATTAACAGTTGTCGACACAAAATACTTCGGATCCGTTGGCCAGACACTACCAGCAACAACCTACTTTGGAAGAGAACAAATTAGATCCCAGCGGAGGAAGAAATGAAGAAGAAGCAATGGGAGTGGATAGGACACACATTAAGGAAAGCACCTAACTGCGTCACAAGGCAAGCCCTCACTTGGAATCCTGAAGGCCGAAGGAGGAGTGGAAGTCCAAAGAACACATGACGATGAGAAATGGAGACAGACATGAGAAAAATGAACAAGAATTGTATGGGACTAGAAAAGAATGCCCAGGACAGAGTGGGTTGGAGAGTGCTGGTCGGCGGCCTATGCTCCATTAGGAGTAACGGGCCTAAGTAAGTAAGTAATGATAATTAACCTCATTAGGGTATTGCATAGAGCTAACCTACAAATATAAAAAGATATGAAGATACGGATTAGTGTAGATTAAGTTTATTCATTGTGCTAAAAAAACGATAAGTGTATCAGGAATGAAGTAAGAAATGGTCCCTAAAATAGAATTTATAATAGTTTTAATATTAACCTATTGATTTAGGTGTAGATTGAACAATATTTCTTAATAATGAGAAATACCAGATTAGTTTATATCACCTTTAGTAAGAAACTCTATATCTATTAGTCTTTTATTCGCTGAATAGAGGGGGACAATAAGGTAACACTATATGTTTTTTTTCACACTAAAACCACTTTTGTACAAGTATAATATAAAAGTGTAAATAAAGAACAGTGAACAGAATTTATTTGAAACAGTGTAGAAAAAATATCACAAATAAAATTATAGCTTCGAAAAGACATGAAGAGTTTGTAAAGTCAACAGTAATTTATAAAACAATTTTTTCGGGGGGGGGGAGTATTGCCAAATAATAGCATTAGAAACAAATTATTAGGCAAGAAGGATGAATAGTTAACAAGTTACTTTTAATATCTTAAATGAAATATACATCATACGCTGTTCAGTGTATACAAAAGTTTTACTTAACTACAAAACACAACTACGAATCTTATGATATCACTTGAATGTTTATTAGTTTAATTAATTTCACAGATTTGATTGTTCGTAATAGTAATTTTTTTACATAAAGATATTTCTTATTATGTAAACTTAAGATATTCATATCTTTCGAAAGCCAAAGTTTCCTCTTGATTATCCTTTATATCCAAATGACCCAACGAACCGATATCACCGAGTTCTTTCACGAGAGTATACCATTCAAAAAAGTCTTCTCCCAGCTTCTTTGTAAATATCTCATCTTCCTTCAAATTTTGTAAGGCTTCCTGAAAGCTACTTGGGAGCATTTTCACGTGGTTCCCAATTTTACTTTCTGATGGTTTCTGGCCAGGAGGTGGTGGCTCAAGGTGACGGTCTAAGCCATCCATACCAGCCGCTAATGTAGCGGCAAGAACATGATAGGGACAAGAAGCAGATGATGGAATACGGTTTTCAATATAAGTGTTCTTTTCATCAAAGTTTTTAACGCGAACTGCCACAAACCTGTCACGGAAGTCCCAGTTTACAGCACCCGGTGCAAAAAACTTATTTAGTCTTCTATAGCAGTTAGTGGTTGGTGAACAAATAGCTAACATCGCCGGCAGGTGTTCTATAAGGCCGCCGATCCAGTGGCGAGCAGTCACAGATAAACCATCAGGATCTGAAATAAGGAGTGAGGAAAAATTCAATATAGTATGATTTATACTCTTCCCTCAAGGCGTTTACGATAGCTTACACCAGTGCCTTCATTCTGGAAAATTGTTGTATTCTCTTCATTTTAATTTTATTTTCTGTATGGAAATGAATTATCCAATGTTCAAAGTGTTTGTATTCTTACCATTCTTTTCAAGTACACTTGAACTTAGCAAAACAGAATCAGTAACCTATATCAAAAGAATAAAGCAGTGAAATACTTCTACTTACACTTATACTTTTTTGAAGGTTAAATTTTAAAGAAAATGTGATGTTTTTATACCTTTATAAGCATATATAAATTGGATGCTCAAGCGACATATAAAAATTTAGTTTAGCTGGAATGACTAGATTCTCATATATAAATAGAATAATAGAAATTAGTATTCGGAAACACAAGAAGTTTGAATCGTGTCAAGATCTTATCAGATTATTACTATGTCTACATTAAATAAGTCATATTTTTGGCGAAAAGCAGATGGGATCAAATATACATGTTTGAACCACTAGGAACTAATATATTTTTATTGTAACATCAAAATTTACCTGTATTATCATAAAATGCATTCCGACCAGTATCGGCATACCACAGCGAATGGTTGTAATGACATCCACTGGAACTAGCGTTCAACAAGGGCTTAGTCATAAATGAAATCTCCATATCGTGTTTTTCACCTATTTCTTTAATAGCTTGCTTCAATATAAAATAATTATCTGCGGCGGATAGTCCCCAAGATGGTACTAGTGGAGATTCTAACTGTCCTTCTCCGTCCTCATTGCTATAATCTTGAATGTCAATGTTAGCAAGTTTCATGTTGTGATCAATATCGATGAAAAAGTCTTCATATACTGATAGTAGGCTTGTCCTGTATATGTCACCAAACTTAGTAAACGGTACGGGAAGTTTAAATGACCGCAAATTAGTTTCACATGTTTTTATTGGCTTTAGGCATGTTGTTTCAAATGTGCCCTTTTCAAAAGCTCTGAATTCAGGTTCAAAAGCAGAAAATAAACGTAAATTGTATTTAATTTGTAGTTCATCAATAAGCTTTTTTACTGCAACTCTTGGATGAGCTTTCATTGGTTCATTATTTGGCCAGGCCAAATCACACAAAACAGCACAAATGGAATATTTTCTATTTCTAGGATTATCATCATTATCAGTGTTATTATTATGAGAATGTTGAGCTTTTCCATTTGAAATCCAGTAGCATGGATGTAAAGTTGAAAAATCAGGTTTAAGTTTACTGTTTACGTGTTTCCTCTTTATTATCTCTGTCACGTCGAATACCTGTGAAGTACAAAATTTCAATTGAATTTACTTATCATATATTGATGACATTTGGTTTCATAGGGAAAAAGTTAAATATTGGACAGATATCACTTAAACAAACAGTTTAAAAATTACCAGGGAAAGTAAAGTATACTTTGCACTGCAAAGTATTTTATGGAAAGAGGATTAGCTTCAGTAAAACAATAGTTTATATGATTTCTGCAATTACAGGGTTATCGTCGATAAAAATCTCTATATCGTCGTAAGAATTCCTAAAACATGTCTATACTATCAAACTGCTACACGAAAGTTTAGCATAAGTCCCAATTCATAGCTTTATATTTGTATTTCAAAATTACAGGTCAAATACACAAAATATTTATCATTCTTAATCAGTTTCACCAACGTCGAGATCTCCATGAAGTCACATCTTTTTCAAAGAGAAGTAAATAAATGTTCTGAAAATTTTAAAATCACGTCGAATGTCTCTAACTGTTTCTCTTAAGCAATAAAAAAATTATAGACCATATAAACATTTACATTTTATTGAATTGTGTGTGTGAAGTCATAAATCGGATGAACCAAAAACTAGTGCTTCTAAATGTACGCAAAAATAATAACAATAGTCATTTATTTTGCTGGATTAGAAAATGTTACTTATCTGTTTCTATACATTGTGGTGTAGTGATATTAACCATAGTAGAAAGGAAAATCGCAGTGCCAAAACTTTTCCATTGTATTATATTTACACCTACTAAGTAATCCACTGCTTGCTGTAAAATGTTAGTAGCTTTGATCTAAGTTATGTGAGAGTTTTTTTATCCGAGTAGTAATCATTATAGTGTTCTAATTCTCAGATCTGACACAGTAAAATAATAGGATTTGTTCTTCAAACTAATCGATTGGAAAAGATGATCAACTGTGAAGTAAAGCACTACTCTGTTCACCTCATGCATGAAACTTTGCTCACGAGCATTACCCAAAATATACATAGGATATTGTCTTTAACTAGGTTTGTTGACATCCGATGAGTTTTGAAATGATTACTTTTACTTACCTACCATACTACGAATATATAGATGCTTTGTCGTAACAATTTGTTTAAAAAATGTGAAAATGTATGTCTTTCCGATTATACAAGGTTTATGACATATAAGAAAGTGATTTCGAGTTGTTTTAAATGTTCAGGAGTGTAAAACCATGTTGAAGTTCCATAAGAAGTGCTGATATAAGAAAACCCTGGCATAGTTGTATGGTGCAATTTTGTTTATAAGTTTGTGCGAACCAATGAAATAGCACATTCTGTTTGTTCATCTACCAGTTCATTTGCCCATCAGACAAACCCACCTTTTTGGTCTACATAATATAAAAGGAAAATAACATCAGCTTTCTTTATCAAAATACATTAGCTGTGGTACGATTAATCACACTATGAAGACCAATTTCGACGCAACTATGTATGATGATATTGTGCTAAAATGGTATTCTCGATCTATCAAAAATACAACCATGATGTCTACCAAAACATGAGAGAGAAGAGTTTTCAAACACTACATATCAGTTGGTTTCTCCCCTCAAGCTGAAAACATTTTTTAACCTGCTGAATTTTTATTTGGTCTCCTATGTAAATTAGTTTTCGCTTTCCGTAATAGTGAAAACAGTTTGTTAATAAGATATAATAACCCGAAAGTTTAAGATAAAAATTCGGTTTCATATTGTTTATTCGTTTCTAACTTGGGATTGATCAAAGCACAGATAAGCGAATTAGAAAGTAGAAGAATATATTAATCAAACACAGCAAAGTAGCAGTGGGTATTTTAGACTAGTCATTTCGAAAGACATAAAAACTTCACTCTTTCTGGCATAAGCGAAGGATTCGTAATGCTAAAATTTGTTTATTTAAGGAATCAGATTAAGCTGAAAGTCTTTCGAGTAGTTATTTAGTGGAAAATTACGAACTGAAAAGTTTAACGAACTTTGTCTTTATGATATATGGTAGATACTCAATTAGACGGTCTTTCCCCTTTGGTTACTACCCAAGTTACGCTTTCAGTTCATTCGTAATACATAACATTTAGTATATGCTAAACCATTTAATACGAAAGGCCAAATTATGAATGTTTACCCCTAATTTGAGTGTACAACCGGGAACACTTAAAGGATTAAACTTTGCTTCAATAGACCTTCTGATAAATAAAAAGTGTCAAATCCTAGTAAGCTGAATTGATCCCAGTTGCTCTTTTCAGTAATCAGAAATTGTTTTAAAAATTGTAATATCTCACTTTAGATGCCTCATCAAAGAGCCAGTGAACGAGTCAGTTCAGTCCTTATTCTTGGTTGTCTAAACATCGAGGAATACTGATAAATCAAAATATCGTAGGGTTGAAATCTGAATTAAATATACAGTGTCTGTTATCGTTAAACTGAACCTACGGTACATGACTTAATAAACAAGTAAGCCCATGTTACTTTAGTTAAGTTAATTTCTTCAAGTTAGATAATTCAGTCATAACTCGTTCGTTGACTATGAGATATAAAGCCTTTCCACCAACTGTGTTACCACTTTTCAGTACCATTCCGAATGTATCCCCACTATAGTTCCTACCGAAAACAAGATAAAATACCTGTGTTCTATGTCAGTTTATGTTTCAGTGAACTATTTAGAAAACACGTTTCCAAACGAACAAATTCGTTTGTTTCCAAAGTGAAGCTATAAGTTCGGGTAACGATTTTAATTCGCTTTACGTTCAAGGATAGATTGTATCTGATTGTGATAAAATTTCACACTTATACTTACTTCACCTCGAGGTCCGCTTGTTATTGCTCCAGAGTAGACTTCACTCTCCCCTTTTGCAATCTTCCTCGCAAATCGCGTAGATAATAGCTTGCTGAGGTGAATCCCATTAAGATCAGGGAAACTTAAACGAATGTAATCGAATTTCTCCACTTCCTCTATAAAGCGCTCCTTTACATCATCCGTTTTCAGTGTCTCGGCTTTATTATTAGAATTTGAACCCATTTTGACCAATTTCTGCTCAAAACTAGTTGGTAAAAGCAATTACACAGGTAATATGTTACTCTGTTTATTACTAATGTCAATTAGAGTACATCAAATGTTATTCCAATATTCAATATGGTTTGTTAAGTTTGTTTTATAAACAAGCTAAAACGATTTTTCATACGTATTTGTAACATAATAGTACGATGAACGCGATCATTTAATATATCATATTAAGTCAAGTTTAAAAATAATTCAAGTTTGAAGTGAGTGTTCAGTTCCTTATTTCATAAATTTGGTACCGTTTAATTTATCAGTAACTACGATCAAAGGAAACTTCACTGAAAAGAACGAACGTATATTTTATTTTGTTTAAGAACTTGTAAGCTGTGTGTACTCTTGTTATTTGCAAGTATGAATTCCTGTTACTGTAAACGATCAAATTCAACCAAATGACTGGCGAATTTCCATATTCTAGTTTCACATGGTCACTGATAATCGGTCATTCAGCAATGGTAAATCTCCATGAATTTTGTTGATTGGTATGAAACTTAAAACCAAAAGATTCAAGGATGGAATATCTTTTTGACCAATTTATTATTAGTCTGTAAAATAGTGTACAAATACATGGAGTCATTTCGAACACAACAACCGTGAACTATTCATCTCTAATAAGTGCCCTTCACGCTTGGAATACTTCAAGTTGGTTTTCATATCACAACAACGAGGTTAAATAAACTTAATAAACTTCAGTATTCAATGTTGTCTAACTTAGATCGATTGATGGTTTCAGTGGAATCTGACTATCTCCACAACTATTTACTGACAATTATCACATGCTCACTAGGGACTGGCTTCGAGAGGAAATTTCCGAAGTTCTAATGAGAAGCTATTACCAGTGGAGCTTAACCGTGTCAAGGTTTAGGAAGTTACCCGCCAAACACAATGAAATATGATAATGCAATATCATGGGTTGATTGAAAATAAACTTTTACACCATTGGATGCTATCTCATTAGTTTAGAGGTCAGACGCTCGTGCACAACTTCGAAGGTCCTAGGTTCGAGTCCCGGATGCAGGGTCAAAGGTGCATAGCCAGATGCACACTACCGAGGAGTCCTATACTAGGGAGAGACGCCTATTCAATACCTTCAGGTTTGTAATAGTCGCCCGACTTAGACAGGTTAGTGATTTTGATGTATATCATCATTCTTTGATCTATTATGTACTTTTGATTACGATGCCTAGCTGCATGATGACTTGTGTAGGAATTCATTTTCTAAAGAAATGGTTACCACGGTTTCCTCAGAAAAGTCATGGATTTTACGCTTCCACGTCATTGACATTTTATGCTAAAATACAAAATAATTAGAAATATTTTATATACAGGTATTGCGTGCGTTGCAAGGACTAATTTATTTATAATTGAAGAGTTAACAGAAAGTTCTCATGAGATCCACTTTATTTAGACACATGACGAAGGACATGGGTTTCGATATCGATAATATTCATTTTACTCAGTGTTATGTTAAACAGAGAATTGTTAGATATGTGAATTCTTTGAACTTTAAGTCATTTATGTAAACAGACATTTTCAGGCTAATTCAGTTCATGAACTAATTATTTGACTTGAACATTCAAATTAGTAACTCATGGCCGTCATTCATTACATATCGTTCCAGCCCGAAATGGGTGAATTTAAAGAAGTCATAAATTCAACGTGGGTTCGAAGGTCGATATTTGTTTAGTGTTTGGATTCTCACACTTACAATGTTTTAGTCAGCTTTTAGTTTCACATATAAACTATGAAAATGTAGAAATATTATGAATAATTATAACGATACTGAGTTTCATTATAGTTACGTCATAACATTTTGCATAAGCACATTTTTAGACTGAATTTGTAGTTTTTAGCTTATTAACCTTAAGTTTTTACTCTATGGTGGTATTTGTACGAACTAATGATTCCTTTGTACTTGGTTGCCCGATTATTTCGAATTCCAAATATAATATGTTCATTTGTGCTCATCTAGTTCAACTTTCTGTAAATTGAACTGTTTCAGGAATTCCTAGTTGGTACATTAATTTGATTACTTCTAATCAACATAGCTGGGAACATTAGCATTTCGAATGTATGAAGTAATTTTAACATGAAACTTAGGTAAGGGTATAATTAAAACACCGCTGAGCATTTTACTGGTTTGAACTAAAAAAACTCAATGTCCAGTTGGTCTCAGTTTTATTTTCGTTGCTATTCTTACATAGCAGTTGTCATTATCAGAAATAAAGGCGGGACTAAAGCCAACTGTTGTTTTTTGAAGTACTTCATGATATAACAAATTTGGTGTTATATTTGTCTTTCTAATTTTCCGAAGGATAGTTTTGCTTGACAGTTGAACATCAAACAGCGACAAAGAGATTAATCTTCAGTGATGTATTATTATTATTTCTAATGTATGAGTTACTATAAGCTATTAGCTTTATTATTAGGTCAGATTTAAAAGAACCACTATAGGATAGCAATTCGTAGTGTACGATACGGACCTAGTAACTGATAACGTAACTAGTATGCTATTCACAAGTACAACACAAATAAGCTTTTGAACTCAGTGCTGATATCATAACAAATGAGTTAATTTAAAATGAATTCAAAAGCCGTATTTCTAAATTCTCGAGCCGTGTGAATATTTCGGTTACAGAAGTCTGACATGAGAAACACATATGCACCAAAAGAAAACTTCACTGGTAAAATATAGTTAGAAAGTTCACTTAAAAAATAATTTGCTCAGTCATCTTTACACGAGGCTAATGTACTCCATCCAGGATGTTCAAGTCTGCACGTAGAAGCAAAGGTTGCATGATCATATAAATAGTCAAGGATACGGATAGAAGTTAAAACTATGAGGGATAAGAGTTTGGAACGTCATGTAGGTAGAATGTATTTTGTAGAACACTCATAAGTAACATGAATTAACCGACAGAAATAGTTTTATGGTTTAGAATAATCAACGTTTTATTTACAAATCGATTTTAATTTGAGTTCATAGGTCTGTCAAGGGCTTTGATATTTACCTAAACTGAACCGTCTTTGATTCCTGATGAACCACAAAAATCAACCAAATTTTGGAAGAAAGCAACAGCGGTAGGCTATTGCTATATTTTAATTTGATTAATACACTTATTGAAAAAATGAAAACATGTTTGAATCTAGTTTACTGACATATTACTAATATCTAGTACTTAAGATCATCTTATAAGTTTAAAGACCCAAAGGGACTAAAAAATTCGAATGTACCAGTTTTACAATATCGATTGACTGACTGCACAATAAAAAATATATATAAACAAATAACCTACAAATCAGTTTTGGATGTATGGTTATTTACAGTATAAGTAGTTTGTAGTTATATAAACCATTAGACAAAACAGAGTTCAGATCAAACACCGTGATTTTTAGGTATCTTGATGCGTTCATAGTGATTTTTTAAGAATCTACGATGATGAAAACAAGAACGATCTCAGGGATACATTATCCCGTTTTACATCAGAATTTAGACTTTTATTTAAATGAAGACTAGATCAAGGAAGAATTAAGGCAGTTTGGCTATTTATTTTAGAGCATATGTTTCCGTTTTGATCTCACCTTCATGAAATCCGATTTTTCAACTCAATTCAAAACCTTAATCCGATATGACAACTAATCCTACTTAATAATGAAGGCCAATAGTGCCATTGATCATAACGAATTGATAACTGATTTTTATTTGCAACCCATAATATACGGAAGGTGAATGCACATATGACTGTTATTTAAAAAAAATAGGGACAGGGTTTAGTTTAAAAGTTAAGTCTATTGTAAGTGGGTGAAATTAACTCGAACAATAACATAAAATTGTAATTGTTCGATGTAACTGAGAACAAAATGCTTTTAGCTTTTGCACAAAATGTCAGATTAATTTTTATAAAGAAGTGAGAAGTTGTCAAGAATGTATTAGTAAAGGAGGTAGAAGTCGGGATAACAGGTTGAACACAAGATATGAAAATACCTCATTTTAAATTGTGAAACCAATAAGTCAGTTGGCCAGTGAAATTTTAATGATTGTAAGGGTTAAGTTATTTGATGAAAGAGATATTATATTACCGTATTTATTTTGTTTGATGGTTATTTTCTGAAAATGCCTTCAAATCTTCGAGATACATCTATACAAAACCACCGAAAAAGTCTAAACAACCAGTCTTCATATGGTTAGCAAATTTATTTATTTAATCTTGCATATACTTCCGCATGTTTCAGATGTTTATTTTACTAAAAAAAATACTAAAATAGTGAAAATTTGTCTCGTTTGAACAATAGAAAGCATTAAGATTTAATTGATGCAAACATTTGTTTTTGATGGAGTTTTGTTTTCTGAGTTGGATGGTTTGGTCGTGGAGCTCTTATCGTTCTTCTGAACGACACCATCAGCAAAAACTTCAGATAGAAGTGAAGTTTTCGCATTTCTCCATATGTGGTTCACAGCTTGTCATGTAGACCTCAATATTGATTGGTTCTTGTTGACCTTAACCTTGTCATTGTTTACTTTGTTTTGGTTGTAAAAAAGTAAATAACGACGAGTTTATGGTCAACAAGAACCAATCAATATTGAGGTCTACATGACAAGCTGTGAACCACATATGGAGAAATGCGAAAACTTCACTTCTATCTGAAGTTTGTGTTGATGGTGTCATTCAGAAGAATGATGAGAGCTCCACGACCAAACCATCCAACTCAGAGAACAAATCTCCATCAAAAGCATCCATCTGAGCTAGAAATCTTCTCCACCATCTCAAAATCATATGAGCGTAATACACTTCTCGTTGTTTGAAACTGGGAGAATTTCTCCAAAAGGCAGGCTTCCACTGGGAACCATTTGTTTCATGGTCAGTAGCATAAAATATTAGAAACTCATTTTAAAGCATGTGTTTAAGTTTTGTACTGACTGTCTCGTTTGTTTGTATGTGAACTCAAGGAAATCAGTCTTGTCGAACAAATAACTTCTGTCAAACGGTCATAAAAAGAACCTCAGGACATCTTAGTAAATAATGTTATGCATTTAAAAATAAAAACAGTAACAACAAGGTGTTTAGTGAGTGAGGCCTGTAGTCGTCATTATGAACACAACACAGAAATCAACATCGAGGTGCACAGAACAAGCTGTGAACCACATATGGAGAAATTCGAACACTTCACTTCTATCTGAAGTTTGTGCTGATGATGTCGTTCAGAAGAACGATGAAAGCTCCACGACCAAACCATCCAGCTCAGAGAACAAAACTCCATCAAAATCATCTACCTGAGCTACAAATCTTCTCCACCATCTCAATTAACTTACCTCATAGTGGTCGACTTCAACATCACTTGTAACTGTTAACTCATAGTACAACATGAACAGGGTAAAAAATAATAAATTTTTGAGGCTCAAATATTTTTTCAACACTTTACTTTTAGTGGGCTTAGTCTTATGTATTGCGGTAAGTATTTCGTGGCTGTTGATAACAAGTATAACTATGATTTATTTAGAAACAAAAAAGCTAACCGTTAAAACATCAAATTTTCAAAGTGTCATCGTAGAGAGGTTTTTTAAATAGTAGTTAGTTGTAAACACGAGAGCACTATATGAGTACAACAAGATAAAAATCACTCACATAAAGTTATCAAATGCACCAATCTTATTACTAACCTTTAATATTCTTTAAAAAATGCCAATAAAATATCAACTGGAAATCGAATAAAATAATTTAATGACTGAAAAGACGCAAGGTTGAAGATTTTTCTAATTACATTTTTTATTATATATTATTTTAATAAGTAAACCTTAACCAATATTATATATATAAATTGGTCAGGTGGGAAAGACATGTGATTTGACCAAGGTTTCGCATGACAGTGGGCGAATCACTTGATTACTGGATGAAGATTAAAATATAGTCACCATTTTGATTTCATAGATTAGATGAAATCAAGTAAAATCAGTGGTTGACTGGTTGGCAATTTAAAATAACTTTAAGTCTAGCCTTGTCAACTCTATTTGTATTTTTTTTTTTTTACGAAACAGAAAGTATGGTAATTCTTAGACTAAGTGAATACTTATGATAATAAAATTATACGACCTTACAAAATGATATGCTGAAACATGATAAGTTAGAATCGATATTCATTTAATATCAAACATCTTACTCCACTAATTGTTGGGTCACATCTATGGAGAGATTCGTGTGCGCTATTTCAATGTCCAGTGAACTCAGTAATGTATTCAAACAGCTCTATCCACCTGTTATGCTGCGCATGATCCTCAGTAATTGGTTCTCTTCATTTGTTCTCAACCGGTTAATCTGGTCCACTATATTTCCCTGCCAACGTCTTGGTTGTAACCTATAAATCTTTGATATTTCCTTCTCTCGAAGCTTGATCTGCTGTAGTTTCCAAGTTTTCTAAATATTCACGATAGTCAACTCTAATGTATTTCTTTATTCGCGTGTTTGCTCGTACATAATGTGGCTGCACCTTGTCCTTCTTTTCTCTGATCCGACTTCTCGATTACTGTCTCCTTGTCTTCCACTTGTTGAATCTTGACCAGATTATCTAAAGTGATCCATTGTTTATCCTGGTGTTTGCTGGGATCTGGGACCCAGAACCTTCCAGAATTTTGAAGTTAGTGCTCCTTCAATCCCTCTCCGTTGCTCTCTATAGTGGTTTATTCTCAGCCCATATTTCTCCTTAAGGCGTCTATGTTCTATGTTGTCAAACCCGACTTTGACTTGTACGTCTTCCATCAGGATGATCAAATGTTACTCTCTACATATGTCTGTGATGAACTTCAGCCTCTCATGTAACTGTTCCTTATCACCACTTCCATCATTAGTGGGTGCGTAGCATTGAATGACATTTGTGGTAAATTTTGCTTGTTTGTTTCGGAGGATGGGTTTCTGATGCTGGATGGTTGTGTTTCTCATTCTATTAGTGGATTTTGTGGTTCTGTGGAAATGATCAGTGCCATTGTTTGTGTGTGGAGTATTTATTTATTAGATATATAAATAAATTGATCAAATCAGTTTTGATGTTTGATTATATTTTATTTAAAAAAGCTTGGACCAGATTCCCAGGCGTAACGTTGGATTTACTTTAAATTCTCTCGCTGAGATTTTACAAATACACTCTCCCTCTTTAATGTCTCACATTAACTTGGAGCCCGAATACTGTGAAACTATTCGATCGAATTTAGACGAAAGTTCTTATTTATAATTCAGAAAACTTTATATGAATATTAAAAGCTTTGAATACATACTGTTTTTCGTAATCAATTTTGTACCCAATAGATGACTGAAAATTAAGTGTCTTCCCATTTTTACTCGTATTTTTTAGGAGAGATTTATTCTACTTAAAATCTTATTAAATTCAACTGTTACCATCTGAAGTTCTTTTTAATGCATCGCAAAGTTTGCATCAAAATATTTAAATAAACTAAAAACAAAAAAAAATAATGATTGGTTTATTATTGGAAGTTAGTGTGACATGCTTAACATTTATCATTAAACGTAAGAAGCGTGAATTACTCATGTATATTATGTTTACTCAATCCTATACTTATCTTTTAACATATAATATTCATAATAGAACTTAATTACATCAACCCCTGACAATTTTTTGTATATGATTAGCAATGGAATATTTGTTAGTTTTAATTTTATGTATCTGTGCACTTATTATTATTATTATTATTATTATTATTATTATTATTATTATTATTATTATTATAAATTACTAGTCCTATCATATGAACTTCCTGTTTAATACTTATTTTTAATTTTAATCCTTATAATGTGCTGATCAGTTATTCAACTTCATTATGCTTTCATTGCATTAATATTAACTAATGTTTGATTCAAGTTACCTTTATTCTTATTAATTACAAGCGTACTTATTTATTTCGTTGTATTACTGTGATCTAAATATTTTTTTTTTATTTTTCATTTAATGTGAATATATACTAGTACAAATAGGTGCTAAAATAAATATATACCACACAAATAAGGAAATGAAAGTGTGATGGGGTAGTGGAATAAGGAAAGATTATGATCAAAAGTAGATGAACCAAGAGAAATAAGTTAACGAGAGTAACATACAACAGGAGGTACATTTCAGTTACGAACATGAATAGGAAGAATTCCTTCATCTAACTGATTTCATTAAGTTTATATGAAGAATCTAAAATAAAAATACAGCAGAATTATCATTGGCTTCTATACTGAACTATATCTAATAACATGTCTAGCCGGTGAGAGTTGCATTATACCACAGAACTTAACCAGGAAGTCACGATGGAGCTACAGGTGGATTGGCATAAGCACACTGGTTTTCACGTAACTTTAGTTTCATCACTTGGAACAGCATTAACATTCAAACAACTACCCAGATACACCTACAAAAGTAAATGTGGGCACAGGCATGTGTCTGTCATTTACAATTATTTCTTACTTAAAAGGGTGGTGCTCAGTACATACCATACTTACGGAAACTAACTCCAACTTATAGAGCAAGGTTTGAATAGCTTGAGTATCATTGCACGATAAGACAACATCATCCTTAGAATGAAGTCCGAAAAGTTTTCTCCACGTTACAAATCGACACCACTCTTACATAATTCCATTGGAGCTGTTTCAGCATTTCACCGATGAGGAGTTTGAAGAGGAATGGTGAGATGTGGGCAACCCTGCCTAACATCACTGCTATTATGGTACAGTGGAGAAACGTGGTTTTAATACGTGAATTTGCCTGGAGTGTTTGTGTACAAAGCAAACACTACTTCGGGAGACGGTTCCATAACCTATATGTGTCCGACGAATTCGAAGGCGTCTCCGATATCAGGAAAAAGAATTTTTGGAATAACTTGGAGATTCTCTAACATTCGAAAGAAGATATATGTGATTAGTACGTTCACAACCAGATCAGAAAGCAACCTGCTATTTACCAGTCGGTCTTTCACAGGTTTTGGACTGCCTACGTATATGATGGAATCAAAACTAGAATTATCCCCCCCTTCAGTAGCTGTTACATAAATGCTGTAGGCTCTTATTAATGATAGGAAGGCCGATAGTCTTGTTCACTCATTACCCATCACGTAGTCATGACAGTCTAAGCTATTTCACTAAAGACCAAGAAACCTGGTAGTTAGAGCGCAATATTGGGGTGGAAATGGTAGCTGAATATGATAATTATTGGGAGCTATTTCAGTCCATCCGAGCCATTGCTAACAAGAAGTGTGGCTTGAGTGAAAAAGTCGGTGAGGTTGATGGGGAGTCAATCAGTACCATTAAATAACATATCGGGACATAGGAAGAGCTCTTCAAATGACAAATCAGTTGGCCTGTTGCCCTAACAAAATTTATCAAAGTTTTCTTACGTATGAGTCTGCAATTAACATCAAGCACACAATTTATTAAAATAGAGAGACTGTAAGGAACCTGTAGAAACCAATATTCGTAAGCGGAGCGTTTCTCATGATGCTAAAAACGTTAACTTTTATTTGTATGACATAAAGCAAATACGGTCAGTGTTTTTTGGGCTGACTATTAGCCTTTAACTCACGTGAAATAAAATTTTCGAATTGACTGATGGAAACCTAGTTTGTGGTGTATCGCTAGAGGCTGATGTACAGGTTATGGAGATGCAGCAGACATCGATGTCAAGACTTTCAAAGGGTAGATAAATATATCTGTTTCCTCATCTACATTTCTGGGGATGCCGAATTATGTCAGCTGTGTCGGGTATCTCACTCTGTGGAAGGATTCACAAATTCTATAGATCAGAGGCCTGAAAGCATCAAAACAGAGTAGAATTTTCAGCATAGACGGGTTGCTAAGTGACTTAGAAAATGAAGTCAAATACAGAATGGGAAAAATGCAACTATAATTTTCAAGCCTTTTAAAATAAACATATTTATGATAAACTGATTCCAACTGTCGCTTGAATAAGTAGAGAGACAAGGAGAATGAATTATATTCCTCATAATTTTCACGTTGAGCGCCGTGATACTTTCCGGGTACTCAAATCAAAGTAGGTGGTTTCCTTAGGTGATGACTTCTCGAGCACTAGACTTTGAGGTCTAGTCTCCAAGACAGTGCAGTGATATCAGGAGCCGTCGTCCCATGGTAACCGGTGATCAAAACAGGTAAGTACACCGTCCGTTCTCTCAGAATCCTCTAGCCTATCCACACCAGTGGTTAAAAATTGACGTTTTCGACCTCTGGTTTAAGCACTAAGCACTCGATTTTCGTTCTCTCACTAGCGTAAAAATCATTTCAGCGACGTAAAGGCAGGATAACATGAAGGCGACTAATTGGTTTATGTGCCCATCTTTCAGTTTTAATTATATTTAGTTTTCTGAGTTATGTTTATCGGAACCTAACTAGTTTGGCCAGGTGGATGAAGCGAATTCTTTCGTATTAAATATCGGTGAAAAGGAGGTTACAAGGGCAAAGATGAATTAAACTAAATGGCGGTATAACGAAAAGCTGTTGTAAGGTGATTGCAGATTTCAGAATGTATACCTGTGAATTGTGATCGTATTCATCATCGCTTTTCTGTTGTTAACTTATAGAAATATAAAAATATATAACCTTATACTTTTACAGTTATAGTCTAAAAATACTATTAAGCGCTATCTCTTATTGTCGAGCAATGCTTCAGAGAATGAATGAGAACATTTTCAAGGGTGACTTTATTCCAATCACTAACAATCTGAGACAAGATCTCAGAAAAAATTATGAAATTCGCTTTCAATTTTCTGTTTGAATTCCTCAGTGATGACAATGTGGTAAATTTTAATTTTCAATTCTGGCGTATTGAGAAGAGGAAACAGTCAACAATCATGGTAAAGGGACTTAACGTTTACAGAATTCGTTTGTATTAAACTTGTTTTGAGATTATTGTTCTCAGTCGAAATAACTACTGGTCGTATCTTATATAGTGTAATTCTTAATCCATCATTCTATAAACAATATTCTTTTATTTAAAAAAGTGGTTTGATTACTGTGGTTCCTCATTCTTGTAACACAGGGTATATACACTGACTTTCTGTGAGCAAGAATTAAGAAATTTTTCTGAAACACACCAGAATAAAAAAAACCTAAAAACTGAAGTTTCTTTGGTTGGTTACTAGAATAAAATTTTGGAGAAAATTATATTTTATGGGTCATATATCACTGTGGCAACTATAGAAGTAACTTTTTGTGGGTATAACTGAACCGTAAAGATTTTTTGAAAATGAAAATGACCTGGTCCTAGATGTCTGATGAAAGATATTGAGTGATCATTATAAGGCTACAGTGATTTAGATAGCGAATGTTAAACTGAGAAACATATTTCTCACAAATAAGAGCTAGAATGTAATTTAAAAATGTACAGTCGACTAAAAATCCTTAATTTAACTTTGCTAATGCTTCTCTCTTTTAAATGTCATCCAGTTTGTATGTCTTTTGTTACTGATTGTAAAGTGTTTTTTTGATTTGCAATGCTGCTTGATAATCAGTCACAAATATTAACTGCTTCTCAAATAGCTTCTGATCGTCTGCCACATCACAACTAATTCTTTTGCTAATTTTTAATTTGATATTCTTTATGTAAATTCGGCTTACATCTCTGAAAAGTACAATGGGGAATTTCCATACTTGGGATTGTATAATGCTTATAAGTAATCAAATTATTGAACCAACTAGGAATTCCTGAAACAGTTTAGTTTACAGAAAGTAGAAATAGATGTACACAAATGAACACATTATATTTGGAATTCGAAATAATCGGGCAACCAAGTACAAAGGAACCATTATTTCGTACAAATACCACAGATTGTCTATTCGGATTTGTAAGTTGGTGAATATTTTGAACCCTTTCAATATAAATAATTTAAGAGTCAGCACGTAATTATTCGCTTTAACTATTTAGCATCTGTATTGATATTAACATTTAACATTTATACGTGTTACAATATTTGTTTAGTTATTTTTCATTTGATTCATCACAAAGGTTGTCAGTCATCAAAGTTAAATACTTCTTTAATAGCTCGTTTGGTATTACGTGACTTTCATAATTAGATTGCTACAGAAATACTAATTATAAATGCCAGGAATATTCAAGTTCATGTACAGTGGTTTTGAATTGAAGGTTTAGTTTAGAATTGAAAGCACGTGTGAGTTTGAGGTCTATTTGAATGCTTGAATGTATCTGTTTACGAGTGGAGTTTATGTAATCCTAGTGTTAACAATCTTTGTAACCGTGATTATTAAACACATGAAATCGAAAGATACTGAGATTTTAAACATCAAATTACTTTGAATAGGAGATCACAGTGATTTACACTACACTAATAAAATAACAACAGCTGATTGCCCCCCAAAATTTATTTTACCTTCAAAAATACATTGACTTTAAACAAAAATAAGTACTGCGTGGGTAATTTGACAGTACACTCTCAGGAATCACAGATGTGAGTGTGAGCTTGAAAACAAACAGCATTTTCTTGACGTTTTGTTAACCTGGAAAGATGATTCTATCAGTAGAATCGTGTATAAAAAAGTTTATTTGCGTTCAAATACATCTATTTTCTTAGATTCGTTCCAATTCGTCACAAGAGAAAACTCGTTAGATCCCTTACAAATAAAGCTAAGAAATATTGCCAGTTGACATCATAAACAGGTTGCTGGAGTTTATGCATAAAATGGTAATTGAAATAGGCTGCCTACAAGGTTTTCTGAATAAGTATATGCATGTAGTGAACAGAACTGCAAGACCGCCAATGGTTGGAAGGGTACTCCCATTCCTGAAGCTTCAATTCAACGGAGGTTTAGCTAGTAATATATTGCATGAAATTCCTCCTGAAGCTCTCCTAGGGTCACTGGCGGTCCTAAGCCCGGCTAATGTAGGAGGGTTGGACATTGGGTCAGAAACACTATCCCGTAGAAAACAACCCTCGTAAAAAACACTAACCAGAATAAATCATTGAAACTCTACCCTCCACGTTGAAGGATCTTCTTTCAGAATGATAATGATGCTTCATAATGAAAGCCGAAATTCTTCAAAAATCATGAGGTCGATGCCATTTTTATCAAGCAGAGCAAAAATTAATATAGATACATCGAACATCCGGATAATTTGGGGGAACAGTCAAATAGCTGCAGAAATGAGGAGATACAACTTGGCAGTTATCGAAATCAGCGATACCTATTGGACCCAAGATGAACAGCAAAGGCTGGATACGGGAGATGCTGCTGTACTCCGGTCATGGAGAGGAAAATGGTTCGCACACTCAGTGAGTTGCACTGATGCTGTCAAAAGTAGCACGAAATGCATTTATTGCATTGGAATCTCATGGATTTAGAATCATCAAAGCATCTCTCAAAACAAAGAGGGAGGGAATCATAGTGAATGTTATCCAATGTTATGCACCCACCATTGACAACAAAGAAAACGATAAAGATCAGTTCTACGAGAGGCTGCAATCGATCATAGCAAGGCGCACAGGACAGGATTTGACAATCCTGATGAGAGATCTAAACGCCAAAGTTGGAATGGACAACAGCGGGTATGAAGATTTCATGTGACGACAAGGACTGGAAGAAAGGAACGAGAATGGTGACAGATCAGCAAATCTATGTTCATTCAACAAATTGGTTGTAGGTGGCACAACATTTTCACACACAAACGCATACACAATGCTACATGGATCTCATCGGATCGCACTACACAGAATCAGATAGATCATATTTGCGTCAGTAAAAAAATTCACAAGGCCAATGGAAGATGTTAGAACCAAGAGAGAAGCTGACATAGCTTCGGATCACCACCTGATGCTTGCCAAGATGAAACTGAAACTAAAGAAGTAATGAACAACTGGAAAAACAGCATTACAAACGTTCAATACAGCCTTCCTTCGAAGTACTGACAAGCATAATGAATTCAAGATAACTCTTAACAACAGGTTCCAAGCCTTACAGGATTTACTCAAAGAAGAAACTACTGTGGAGGACAGCTGGAAAGAGATAGGAGAAGCATTAACTTCAGTGTGTCAGGAGATTCTGGGCCGCAACAACCATAATCATAAGGAATGAATCTCTATCGAAACACTAGACAAGATTCAAGAAAGGAAAAACAAGATTGCAATTAACAACAGCTGAACAAGAACAGGGAAAGTGAAGGCACAAGCTGAATACACTGAAGTAAACAAGCAAGTGAAGAAGAGTATTAGAGCTGACAAGCTGAAATACGTGGAAGATTTAACAACGACAGTAGAAAAAGCTGCAACAAGACGAAATATGAAACAACTATGTGGCACAACGAAGAAGATATCAGGGAAATATAGTAAACCAGAGAGACCTGTCAAGGACAAAAAACGCAGATCAATCATTGAGATTCAAGGACAGAGGAATGGATGAGTGGAACACTTCGAGGAACTTTTGAACAGATTGGCTCAATCGAATCCACCGTAGATCTAAGCAGTGCTTACAGACCTTCCTGTAAATGCCACTGCATCAGTAGGTCTCAACATACACAAAGGGAAACAAAATCCTCAAATCGAGCATGGAGAACATCAACACAATCAGACTTAATCGAGAAACTCTGGAAGAGGTGGTAAGTTTCACGTATCTGGGCAATGTCATCAGTATACGTGGAGGAGCTGGTGAAGACATAAATGCTAGGACTGACAAAGCAGGGACAGCAGAATATATGCAACTCAAAACAACTGTCAACCAATATCAAAGTGAGAATCTTCAATACGAACGTCAAGACAGTTCCATTGTACGGAGATGAAATTTGGAAAACTACTATAACCATCATCGAAAAAGTACAGAAACTAGCAAATGACGTTGGAAGTGGATAAGATAGACACTGAAAAAATCAAACTGCATCACGAGGCAAGCGCTAACTTGGGTTCCTAAAAGGGAAACGGATAAGAGGAAGACGAAAGAACACTACGTCGGGAATTGAATTAATTCTTGATTTGTAACACCCCTATGATTTCATTGGTTGAATAAGGCCTGCCAAAAGACTCTACCTATTATTGTTTTTCATAATAATATTTCTCTTCGTCTCTTTTCCGTATATATTTTTTATTGTCTAATTATCTGAACACTTCTTATTTAGCGATTTCAATAGTCTTTGACGATTGTTATTTCAACATCTATTTTTCCAAGCCTTTGATCTACATCCTATTATGAAACAATGATTTAAACCTCTATCATTCTTATCAGAACCAGTACAATTGTCATCACACTACCAATTAGTACTTACTGCTTATTATGTTTAGTTATTCAATCTATTTTGTTGTCTTGATTAGTTCAATCTTTTTAAATGTCTATAAATATAACTATATTTTAGAGTAAAGCCTGATGAAGACTTAACTGAAAACAATATTGTTTGCCTATATACGTTTTAAAAATACATTAATTGATGGATTTTACTCACACTTAATGATTAATTTACACATCACGTATAAAAGAAATACTCAAAATTACTACAAAAAACCCATAGTGCACAAAGTTCACAATAAATGAACAGAGAGTGTAGTGAACGAGAAGACAAATGGGGACAAGCAAGTGTATTTTGAATACATACAGAGAATCATAGTAAAATCTGAGAATCATATAGTGAATTTGTTATTTGCGAAATATCAGACACTTGTCTCAAAGTTGATTGTTCCTTCTGAAAAATGTCAATCAATCGTCTCAGACTTGTTTCCACACCACTTATTCTTTGTTCTCGTTCTTTTTTCTTTGACCTTCGTAATCATCTTACTACTTATATCTATCGACATCAGTAGCATACACCATAGGAGTATTATCTAGAATAAATACTATACTGAAAGTAGAATCACCGTTATTCTGAACAAAATATTGCACAGAAAATAAGATAAAAATCTAACAACCATTATCACTGTAAATTAAAAATGTAGGTAAGATTTCAAAAGTCATACAAAGTTAAAACCAGCGTCTCACATTTTATTTTTGCCCTAACAATAAAACTGAATATATCGGATGTGTATATGGGGTCTTTGATGAAAGGTCATTAAATCCACGTCTTTATAGACTGTTCATGTGTTTGATGGATATAGTAATTCAGCTGGTTAGTGGATCATGTCCCGACGCTTAGAGTGATGAATACGAAGTTATACTCTCAGGTACGTTTTGTTACTTACTCTTACACAGAGCGAAGCACGAAGCTGGATCCTATTGTTATTTACTACATGGATATACAGTAATCCGTCCATAGCATTGAACACCGAGAAAATAGCTTGCGTTTTCTTATGGTACAACTCGGTTTGTAATTCAGAGAAGAAAGCAACAGACTACCAAATGATAAATTGATATTTTAAGCAAATACTATTGAAATGATTCGATGGCCATCGATTAAAAAAAATCTTAGGGATCGTTAATGATTAGACAGAAACATAAACTGAATACGCAATTATAAATGATGAATAAAAATCAAAAAAATGAAATGAAAAGGATTATACATAAACACGTGAATAATTTTGACACTTTCACATTAATTACCATACCAACTATTTGACAGTAATTGAATTGTTTGATAAAAAAATAAGAATAACTGGCAAGTCATTCAGTTTTTGTTTGATTTTTTTTAATTTAACATCTGTCACTTATGTACTTTTTTCAGTTAACTTAGCAACAGTACTTTTATTTCAGGGTGTCTATTCATGTGTAGACTGATTCTTAGAAAGTTGATTTTGCTGAAAAATCTTATTTCGAATAAGTATTCACAGAAAAAGGAATCATACAGTTTAGCGTTTGACTGCACTTATTTATATATCACATGTCAATCCCAGTATATTGACTGTTTCTTAAAAAAATTTTCAATGTAAGGCATATCATTTTTAGATTTAGTTCCGATAACGTATTATTCACGTGAATTAATCAAATCAGTTATTATTTCTATGAAGAATCTAAGCTATTTTTATCAAAGTTAGTAACCTTTACTGGAAAAAAGAATGACTGTGGAGCTTTTAGCTTCCAGTTTGTAGAAAATGTTTGTTTTGTATATTCATACTGAAACCAATGAAGAGGATCAATAAATTTTAAATTTTTTCTAGCTATGAATTTATTTTACCCTCACTCTGGTTCATAAATATCTCATTGTTAAATTCCAATATGTCAGTTATTTTTAAATATGATAGAGCAACATGCCCTTTAAGTACTAAAAGTACAATTTGGACGAATATAAAATGTCTTGAAAATAGAGTGTATTTTTCTTAAATGAAATATACTAACAAATTCACACATATTCTTTCATTTAAATCTTGTCACTAATCATTTGGCTAAGACATGTAATATGGATGAACTAGAAATGAAGTGTTGAGGCGATTAATAAAACCTGCAAGGTTAGTTAAATGTGGTCATTTGAAGTGTCGAGCATTGATTTGGTTGTACTATATTCCAAGTTTTGAGTAAGATTGCATATTTCATCAAAAGTATAATTTAGGTTGCTAAATTTGTAATTAAATCAATTCGTTTAAAGTTATTAATCAGTATTCTTCTTGATCAGGTCTTCTGACAAAAATTATAAACTCATCAACCTGTACTATGAGGTCATTCTTTTCAAATTTCAATTCCGTTACATAATTCTCTAATACCAGTTATATATACATTGACGATAATATTTTATGTACATTAAACAAATGAATATTTTTAGTAAAATAAAGTAACCTGTTAGACAGATAAAAACAACCTGTAACATAACGCCATGTACAGTAGCCTACTTTCCTACACCGTGCATCTGAAACCAATAACATTCTAAGGTGTAAAAAACCAAGAAATGAATACGAGGATAGTAAGTGTATTAACAAACAAACAAGAATAATTGCAAAGAGTGAATGATCAAATGAACCTGATTCGAAAGGTGAGATAATTTAGGAAATAATTAATTACGATTTCAAGTAAATATTTCAGTTGTCATATAGATTTTATAAAGACAAGTCAGCATTCCTAAACAAACCAATCAATGATGAATAGATTACTGATACTCAGTTTTTTCACCATATTCCAACAAAGAATTAACAGCTTCTATGATCACATAGTTGCAATGCACACACGGTTTGTAAGTTCAGTAAAAAAGTTTAGAACTCTTAGAATTAAATAGTTTGAACCAGAGGTAAAATCACACTTCCTTTTTTATTTGGAACAGAGAATAGAAAACATAGGAATAAACCGATATAAACCCTCAAGTGATTAAAATTGCTCTTCATTTTCAATATAAAAACTTCTGTTCATCCACTCAAGTGAATGTGTAATGTTTTAAAAAAGACACCTCTCTTGTATTTGTTAATTAGTATATTACATAACTAATCACAAACAGGAGATTAAGTTATTTTCTGAGCTAGCCTCTGTGATATACTCTGAGAAATCAGTTAAGTCTATATTTAATTATGGCTAAGTCAGAAACATGAAGGGAAAATTCTATTTTAGGTAACAGGAGTTCACTTTTCATCAAGTTTCCAAAAGTTGAGTGTGCTGCAGACGTCCTGGTTAATTCTTTAGGAAACAGGAGATTGCCAGATGAAGCACAGTGTAAACTTGAGATAAAAAACAATCAAGTCACAAATACTTCATGTTGCTTTAAAATTTAATGTTTATTCCTTGCCAAAACAATCGTATACATATTGACTTTGACATGTATTTCGTTTTTTTTGACATTACTTGCAGTATCATTAAATTAATTAACTTTACATGGTGTTGCAGGTTGACCCATTTATCTAGAATACATATTATTTTAGGACAAAATGTTTTCTCTTGTATTCCTACCAAATTAATATGCAGGTTTTTAATATATCATGACTTATTATAAGTGATTTCGAATGTGTTTTGAAGTTTTGTCATCAAATGACTTTATACTTCATTTCTGACGCTTTTCAAAACCTATTGTTCAAGGATGTTTTCACAGTTATTATGACAATCGTAATGTGATCTTACTTTTAGATCACCAGATAAATCTCTTTTTTGATGGTGAGTTTGTCGTAGTCTAATTTGCTACATAAATGTAAAATGTAATCCTGATATGCAAACTGATTCCACATGTATTAAGTTAGAAAGTAATATAGGGCTCTGTAAAACATTAGCATTAACGAAGGATCATATAACTCGTAATATGTGAATTAATGGATACCAACAAATTTCGACATTTACGAATAAAGTTTGGGAGAAAATAAACAAACATGGTAGTTACTAGAATGAATGGAAGGATAATAAGGTAAAATAAGTGGTTCGTTGTAACAAAAATATCATTTAGCATAATGATCAGGCTTTAAATATGGCTGGGTATAGAGAACCGTACATTTTATGGAGTGGCGTGAAACCAGTATTAAAATCAAGAAGAAAAATGAGACGGAAATGGAGTACTAAAGTTAGGCGCAACGATTGGATTAATGACAAACCGAACAGTTTTAATATCAAGAATATCGACATTCTTTGTGATGAAGTTTTTAGATTAGAATTTATGGGACCGATACTGTGGTTCAAAACTCATCGATTTGCTATTCTCACACTATAAATGAAGTTACTGTTGCTACAAGGTTCAGGAATTTATATACATTGTTTCAGGCGACAAATGTTACCATTGTATTTATGAACTGGTCGGAAGATTTGCATCGGTCATAGAAGAAACAGTTATTGAGTGGATACTACTAGTACTAGCGTTAATGTTAGTCAAAAACACAAACGAGAAAGTCTAATTTTAGAAGTTGTGTACATGTTTTAGGAAAATACGAATTAAAGTGCAACACAAAAATCCTTAATCCACGAGTATCTCCTAATCTATGTAGCTACGTGCCAACAACTATTGAATCCACAGTGGCAAAATCCAACACAGTTTGTGAACCCACACCGTAAACCAATCAGCAGCCTAAACAGTTTCTATTTTAAAAGGCAGAATACTGGACGTGGAATAGCTGATAAAAAAGTAGGGAAGGTCAAAATGTTGGCGTGGGAACATCATTGCGACTGAATGCCTCGGTTAGGCAGGCATGGTCACTTCAATGTTTCCATGTTTATGTCGAGCATACTATCACACTGATAAGCCTGATTGTCTTCTTTAAAGCTTGGTATGAAATGATGCTCTCGACGACCATGGTACGTTAAACCGTTTTGTTAGTATTGTGAATCTGACTTAGGTAGTCATATCGTGGTGAGTCATCTTAAGCGCACTAGGTCAATCTGTTTAGTAGCACTAGGTAGTACACTTATACCTATCTCATATATGAACACTATGCAAACCGTCTCTGAAACATTCATTTCAATCTAAAGTTCCTGAAGGTTATTCAATTCGAAATTTGTCACCACGAGTGCTGAATCGAAACGAGGGTAAATATAAAATTCTTTGTGCCCTCCTCCGACAAAATCGTTGTTTTGATAGGGTTTCAGTTAGAGAGATATGACTGCTACCGAAGGTTTTTGCCTTCATGGTAGCATTCAGGAATATTGCTTTGCGAACTCTTTTGATGAATAAGTCGTTATGTCCCGACAGGGATAATGAATGTTAATTTTGGGATCCATTTATGGAACAGTACTAACGTATATTTTTATCGTATAACTGTTAAATAAATAAACTATATATATATATATATATATATATATATATATATATATATACATGTTCCTTTTATTATAAGCTTTATTTTGACCTATGAACCATTATCATACGTTTTACCATTTTTGAATTATGCCCTGTTTATTGGTCACTGCCTCCCATATTCATAGCCACATTTGGCCAAAATTTGTACAAATGTTATTTTCTCTTTTATGCTACGTTGTGGTCTGTTTGATTGGTATATAAACTTAGTATGTTTGGAATATAATGATTGATATTGCAGAGGCTGAGATTGGCGTTCTGGACTTAACTGGCTGGGCTAGGTGGAAAGCAGAACCAATCAGAACTATAGGCTGCTCGCACGTGTTTTACGCGTCATCGGTCCAGTCGATAATTCACTACCCTCTAATCGGCGGTCCAACATATAACATAAATACAATCCTGTAGAATAAATAAAGCGTTTTATATTAACGCGATAAAAGTAAATACGATAACCGATCTATATAGTCTCAATCGTGCCCCTGTGTCGATTTTTATCACCATTTTCATTTCACTGTTTAATATGGTATGCATCTAGTTTGAAGAATCGTACGACAAAGGTTCAATATTATTCCATTGTCACTATGAGGTGACACAAACTTTGTCCCTCTATTTAAGAGCCCTCAACAAATTATCACATGGAGTTAATCTGGTTTTAATACTGTACTGAGTAACCACGATAGTTGTGTCATCAAACAAAGGGTCCTGACAAAGAATTGCTAGAATTATACATACTTCACGTAAGTTAAAGAGCCTTTATGCTTCGTTTGTTACTTTGTTAGGACATATCTCCTACTGGTGCAGTTGAGATATTAAAAATAAGATTCTCTCCGTTGAACAATAATAAATGAGGATGTGTTGCAGGTCACTTCTGTTTCCATGGCTTTTATTCGTCACTGTGATATTAGTCGCTAAAGTAGGCATTGCAGTTTAATTACATACGCAGACGTTAGTTTTGCAGCAAAAACCCACCTCGAGACAATTTTTAAAATAGATCATAAGATCCAATTTTCATATGCTTGAATACTGTTGACTTGAAAATATTGTTGTTTTACTAAATCAGTCTCTTAGTATGTTCGTACATGATAGCATAGTTAGTGAAGTGCTTTTATTCTGCTGGTGATTTAGGAAAAATCGATTGAAATCTGAAAATTGCTTGGAAATGAACAAGTAATTTACACCTCTATGATGATCTTGTCTTCGTGCTGTCCATATACGAAGTGTCCAGTGTCACTTCAACTTCTCATATCTGGACTAACAAAGGAGAAACAATTCTGAACCGGCAATGAATCTAGTTTTATGTGGATTATTATTTCTCAAGTAGACATTAGAAGTTAGTGGCTGACCAATATTATCATGTTTCAGGATGTAAAGTAATACAATCAGAAGTGGTACATATTTAATTTGTTAAGCAGTTTATAAACCGTAGTTTCCTATCAGAACTTTTTCAAGTAGCTCTTATGCTATTTTTTAAATCCTATAGGCATTAGCATCTGGTTTTCTCTCGTAAATTGTTTTGAATGAGTTTTATCCAGTTATGTCATGTGGTTATAGTTTTTCCAATCCACTGCATTTCGTAAGCCACAAAAAGGACCTCAAAAAAGATTATGACAATCGTAAGTTGAGGCTACTAACTAAGCGGTACTTTTTTGTTCGTGATATTACATGTTATTACGTCTACAATACTACATTTAAAAGGGAATCATGAATCTTTGTGCTGACAATTTGAATTCTTCTAAGAACTTACTTAACTATATTGTTTTTAGATATAAGTGATTTCTCTAGACGATAAAGAATGAGTAGCCACTGAGATGCGATTTTCGCAAGATGGGTGCTGACATAGGTAATCTTAAAGTTTTAAACAATTTACCTTCAGCTAATTGCGAACTATTGTGCTGATATTATCTCCAGCAAATTTTTGTTACGATGGATTATAGGTTGTAACTTTTAAGATTTATTTGGCTTGTGTTCAGACTACATGTGGTTGTTTTTTTAAAGAATTTTGAGGGAAGACATGGATATTTATATCTTGTAAGCTGAAAAACGAAGGCGAAACGACCCATAAATGCAGAAATTCAGAATTGATACGTACGTGCTAGTGAATGGAGTTTTTATCAATAGACCAAGAAACACTTACATCTTCCTTAAAATGTATTATATTTTTAAAGATTTTTGAATAAACTTACATACAAACAAACTTATTTTTGCAGAAACGCTGTGTGTTTCCTTATTATTTCCAGATACTTCCACAGACTTTGGCTTCATTCCATTATTTTACAGCGATAGAATTACAGTTGATTTACATCAGATGGTTAATAAATCGTCGAATATGTTGAGGCAAAAGGGATTGGATCTCGAATACAATATTTCTTTAATGTCCTTGACTTCACTATGTACCAGGAAAACACCGCGTATCACAAATCCTTGAGTATGCGTTGATAAAACAAATCTCTGGAATAAATGGACAGAAATGTTTTACGCCAATCATCCGCCTACAGTATTTCAAAATCAGTCAATGAAGAGGGAAACAGTGAACTTTCAAATCTAATCTTCGGAATTTCTTCGAGAAAGCAGATAAATTCACCTGATAAGCATTACACAAGAAATTCAGCTATGTGTAACACGAACAGAATTTTTGCTAAAAGTACATATGGCCAGATATCCAAAAGTGACGATGCCTGTTTGGATGAGATTATCATTCTCAGAAAAGTAAGAGGAAAGTTTAATAATTATGAGTTTTGATAAACTACTTTTCTTGACACAACCAACATGTATCATACAATTTACCTCTCTCTGTTTTCAAAATTTCTACACATGCCAAAGGACCCACAGCAAATGTGAAAATATTTTACTTTGGATGAAGCTAAACTAATTTACTTGATCACCTTAAGCTGTTTTCTATCTTAATTTCAACTGAGTTCAGTTAACTTAGATCGTCAGCTCCCAGTAAGATCCCCGAATTATGGAACGAAGTTATCCCAGAGCTTTAAATAACATTCAGCACTGAAAATTCGTTTGCTCCGTAGAGAAACCAAGCTTCTAAATTACCTGAATCGACAAAACCAGTAGCCAAAAATTCTTGAGGACTTTATTTACGTTCAGGAAGTGATTTCATCTGCCAGATAAGAGTCAAATAAATCAGTCTAAGCTGTTCTCCTGGTCGTTTCTTCAGATTCCCCAGAATTTAAGGGACAATTAACAGGATCACCTAGTCTCTTGACATGTTTAATTCTCAAGTTACATAGAAGAGAGTTCAATATGTTATCGATGGTAATGATAGTACATTCTATGTTATACTTTTGTTCTATTTATGATGCGCTTGTTGAGCGTATTTGTATTTTGGCTTTTATGGTCATATCTTTCACCTGGAGTAGGATAATCATTTTTTGATAGAGAAATGAGATGACGAAGTTAATCCATAATGTGTAATGAGCTTGCGTTATGTGATATCAACATTCCTTACTCCTCGTACATCGTGTAAGTTTTTGTAATTGGTTTACAACTAAGCGAAATGAAAGCAATGAAACATAAAATTAGAAAGATGTGTTCAGCCTAAAGTTGTCTTTGTGGAAAATTCAATCTCAAAATGCAATCTTGAACACATACTTATTTATGAAGTACCTGTAATGGCAATAATAGTGATGGTGGATATTTCTCCAAACATGGTAACAGTGAGAAAAAATAACTAAAGGAATAAAAACGTCAGTTTCATTAAGGGAACTAATAATAATTTTGTTATTGAGAGTTATAACTTAAAAAGAGATGCTCAACGTTATAAGATAAGACGTTTAAATTGAAATAAACTGTAATCAGAAAGATCGTACAAACAAAAACAAATCAGTCGGCGGCTCAAAGATTCATAAAGAAGAAGATAAATGAGAAACAAGTAGCTCAAAATGAAGGAAAAAACCTACGAGAGATTAGGACAGCAGTCAATGTGGAGGTTATAAAGGCTTATTTTGTGCACATTATTCTGGTTGTTCTAAATGTATAAAAATGCTTCGGCAGTGTTCAAAAGACAGAGGCTAACTGCTTTTGACATCTTTCAACTCAATTTGTTTATGACTTTGAACTTGGAGTCATTTTTAATCGAATGACGTGTGATTCAAGATGTTTGACTATAGCACTTGTTGTTGAGTCACTTTTGTCTCTCTTTAGTCCGGCGGAGTAATGTTCTTTACTTTTTTTGATAAAATATTCACCACAAAAATTGTATACCTTGCTCTGCATAAACATTTAAATTAATATATGAACATGGGATGAGTTAAACGAGAGAGTTTATCTTTTAAATCGTTAGCGAACATCGGTCGACTGGAGAACATTAGTGTTAAAATTTATAAATAAGCTAGCTATTTTAAGGAAGATATTAATACTGGCTAAGTTCTCTATAAAAATTTCATATTACTTTAAGCTAATAGCGTTTTCAATGAAGGAAATAAATGTTTGTAAAGTAAGGTAAGTAGAAGATAAACGTCAAATATTATTTGGAAGGTAAGGTAGTCTCACTATTGGTAAAATGTAAAATTAAAAATTACAGATAAGTCAGTTACGGTGAAACTAGGGCCTAGAATATCTTTATGTCGATTCAAGTTGTCATTACATATTTGTAAGATCAGATAGGTTGTCTAAAAATGTATCAGAGTAGCTGCAGAAGCAAGTGAAATCAAACGATTTTTTGAGATAAGATGATAAATATCACTTTTCTTAATTGAAAAGTACATCGAACAGTTGTTAATACTGGTCTTAAATCAGCCTCTTAATTTGTACAAAAGTTGTTTATTGTGTACACTAGGGGCATACAAAAATTCGAACTTCCTACATGTATTCATAAACAGTTTCTTGTCACCTTAAACGTTCCCTATTATCAGGCAATCATTATTCACTACGATATACTCACATTTTTTCTTTAATATTCTTGTTTACACTTACATTCCAGTCGTCTAGTTGATCTCTTATTTTTAGATACAGATGTTTTTAAGAAGTATATGTATAATCAAGTTATTTGATAGGTATTGGACTAATATATTGCATAGTTTGAATGACTTTCGTCTTGTCATTACAGTATTTAAGCAACTACAGCTATTTAAAAGGTTGAATGGTGGATTAACTGAAATAGTTTAGCAGTTATGATTTCGAGGAAAACCGAACATTGAGAATATAGTTGGGAAAGATAAACCGGAAAGAGATTTGCGAAGGAATAAAGGAACTCGAAGTCTGGTGGGAGACAATAAACAGTGAGAGTATCCACGTTAGTGAGCGATTTTGAGTCATATCATCCAATGCCTTCAATCTCCGATATCAGTTGTCGCGCGAACCTCAACAGAACTGACTATAATCCATGGACGACCTTCAGGCGACGCTGAAGTGACCTTGAGAGTGTCAGCCTAATAACCAGAATCAAACAAGAGTTATAAACCGACTTGAGAAAATATAATTATAACTTGCATTTGATGGTTAAGGTTAGGAATTAGATTCGGGGTTTTCATCGCGAACTGGCATCAGCTATAATGTCGAAACTCTATTTTGCCAACTGGATGCATGAACTTTGCGCCAAAACCTAAAACCTGTTATCTTATACTTGATTGGTTCGTCCATAAATTATAGTCTCGCTAATGTATGCTATTTAGTTATCTGGAAAGTTAAATAGCAAAGATTTTGCTGTTGGTTGATGGATGAATGTGAATTTTTGCCAAAACGTATGTTCATCAACTAGTCAAAAAATAGTCGTAATTGTCTTCAGAATTGAAAATCATTGTAAGGTGAAAAATCACTAAAAGTTGAGTGGGAATGGTATATGGATAGGTAAACCGCTATGAGATATCGGTTTGGTATCATAATAGCGATGTAAAATAATATTATTACAGAATATCACCAGAAGTAAATTAAATTAAAACCACCCTCACGACATTGAAATCGGCAATCATACAAAGAAACTAAGAGACGGGTATAATAAGCAACAAAACTATCATACGATTCGTTTATGGCCTAAAGATATTTTATGAGTAAAGTTAGATATTTTTGTTGCGCCTAATTCTATATTTTTTATTATCTACTTTCGATATTACAGCCATATTTGCTCTTCATTTGCTATATTTTAAGCGTGCAGTAAAATCACATGTTTTTATAAGGCCACAAATATGCTCAAATCCTACAAAGAAAACTTTAATCTTTTTCACTCTTGTTGGTGTTTCTCTGCCTAAAGTCACGAAAAGAGATTCTTTTCAGTAAAAGAGTGTATTTTACTTGATTACCATAAGCTAATTTATAAATCAGAATGGAGTTTGTGGAGATTTTAGTGATATTTAATAGTTGAATTCATGAGTCAATGTAAGCTAGACCATCATTTAAAACCTGGAAGCACTGGATGGCTGTTTTGTTCTAGTATGGAACTCTTGAGCAGTCCACGTTCCTGATCCCACATGCGGGTCCTAGCCTTCATCGACTCATGAATTCAACTATTAAACTGGCTACAATTTCCATAACCCCATTCTGATCATAAGCATCATGTGCTCACTAGTGACTGGCTTCAAGATGATTTCCCGGAGTCCTAGTGGGAAGCTGTGACCAGTTGGGTTCAATCTGTGTCGGGTAGAGACAGGTCTCTACCTCAGACAATGGATGAATAGTTGCGCAACCATTCATGGATCGATGGAAGTTTGACGTTAACACTGCTGGATGCCGGCTCAGTGGTCTAGAGGTCAAGCATTTGAGCGAGAGGTTTTCCATGGTGGTCTAGCTTTTATTGACGCATGAGTTCAACTGTTAAAATTTATATATCATCTAACGAACCATAAATTTTCTTGTTTACTTAAATTTTCGAACTGCTTTGTATTCTATTCTGATTACTGAAAGAAAATCATTTAAATAAATTACTGAACTTGGAATCTTACAATCATCATTAGTTTATAGTGGTCTACCATTTATTTTTTATTATCGTTGATTAAACAGAATCACACTCAAACATCTAGTAATATTTTTTTGAATTGGGTGTCGATTTAATAACATCTTAGGAGAAAACTTTATTTTTCATTACAGAAAGTAGCCTTACTTAGTAGACAAAATAAAGATCTAAACGCACAATGCCGTACTTTAAAAGACAATTTGGTTAAAACAGAGAATGAACTTACAATGCTGGTCAATCCTGTTAAAGTGAGGAAATGTTATATCTTAAAATTTTGATGTCATTAGAGCTCAAAAATAAACCAGAATGCAGGCTGCTACAAACAGAAATCACTTAAAAATATTCGTTTACTTCATCAGAAGTTTTTCAAACTGCAGACCCAACTTCAAGATAAAGATTCTCAGTACAAGTAAGATGATACAATGCAAACATGAATTAAATTTTATTTAATTCTGAATGCTTGTAATTTTCTGACTCATGTGGATGTCAAAACCATGAAAGGGAGGAGTTATACTTCGAAATATAGTTAATGTCTGTTCAATTCATTCAGATGTAGAAACGTGATGCGCTCGAAAATGGCCACAACTAACTCCTTTCAAGAATGATGAAAAATAAGCAAAATAGGATACTTGTTTTTTCCTGGTTTAAAATTTCACAACGACAGAAAGCTCCAGTATTCCCTACTGGTCATTTTGTGGGGCGATTTACCCTTTAAATGTCCAGTGGTTGATGCTTTCAAACTTGATGATTTGATCTACCGATGTTTATGACAGTATAATGAATAAAGGGTCCGATGTAACTTCGGCTTCTGTGTATCTTTGGCTAATATATTCCATATTCGCTAAATTAATAAATATTACTCTCAGAGTAAAATAAGTAGTATATTGAAAAAAGACGTTTAATTTTAGAAACGTGGAATTTATAACAGCCTTTAACAGTCATATTTACTGACAATATTCAGATTCTAAAACTTGTAAACAAAAGAGATAATGATTGATAACTAAAAACGTATTTTAGTCCAGGAAGTTGACATAATATTCCAGCTCAAAATAATTGACATATCAACTGGAACTGGGGAACATTATAAAATCAATTTGTATGACTGATCTTGTTTTAGTGAAATATTTCTACAAAAGCTACTAAGTGATGTGCACATAAAAGGCCTGAATATTTCCATTCTATGAAAGAGTAATGATATCTGTATTAGTAGTTGGTAATAGAACCAGAGCATAAGTTTTGTGTTATTTGATGCTTGTCGTTTGGGTGTACTTGCATCACAATATTCACGCAAGATATGACAAGTATTGTTTTTATTAGTAGCTACTTCAAGATATTAATTGCTAGTAAGTTATAAGTTGGATTAATTTGTAAGTTTACGCAACTTATTTTTATAAAGCGCTTGTTATAAGTAATAAGTCTTTCTAATTGAACGCTATATTCGGTTCCTAAGCTCTTCTAGTAACCCGCAAGCTAGAACTACACAGTGACTTGAACAATAAGAACAACAACTAAGACATTTAACATAAAATGGGATGCTTATTAGTTATGGTAACCTTCTTGAAACGATAAGCCATCAAGAGACTTAGTCATTGGACGTAAGATGATGAATAATTTCAGTAAGATATGAGATCATATCTTGTTAAGCTTATCTGTTAACTGTAATTACGTTATGATCAGAGTTCTAAAATGGTTGGTTAGGATTAACTGCTAAGTTGTCAATTAGAATTCCTTTTACTAACATTTATGGACTTAGTTATGATTCATACTATAATCCTCATTTTAATTTTTTAAAGCCGTTTGATTACAGACATGAAATTTACTCGGATTGAAGAGTTGCGAGTACAGTTGGAGACTGCATTTGCAGAAATTAGGCGACTAAAAGAACAAAATCATATATTATCCTATCAGTGTTCAGAGGAAAAAAGACAATCGACTATTAAACCAAAGAGAAGTTTTTCCAGTGAAAACAATCAATCTAATTTTCAAATTAAAACATTGGGCAGAGTGATTAAAGAGTTAGATCAGCAGAAACAGGAGTTGATAGCAAAGAATCATTGTTTAGTAAACAAAATTCAAAAGCTTTACAGGCATTTGTCATCGAATGATGTAAAAGAGGATATCAGTAAGTCTTTTCAATGACTCATCTGTGGCCCCGCCTTCAATCCAGTACCTTCAGTCTATCATGTGTGCGCCTAACCTCTAAATAATTGGACAATTATACCATGATTTACATGCCTGACCTCAATCAGTTTGAGATATTGAGCAGCCATCTTTCATTGTCAACGGTGAACAACTGTCTGACATCTAACATGATTAATCTCCACTGGCCAGTTGTTCAGTGGTTCTTGGTTTTCACTTGTTGTCTAATTAGGATCAGTAAAGGGTGAAACCTATGAAAATTCAACCTTTACTAAAATTATTACTAATAAATAGAGATTAAATGTAAATTTGTAAAATGAATTTCTTAAAAACAAGAATAATCTACATAACCTGTTACAACTATAATGTAATAAGAAGACGAAGATTATCATAACTATGTGATATATTAGCGCAATACATTTCGAACAATCTGATCACGCATATACTTGTTAAGAACATTTATATATAAGAATAAAAGGTTAACTAGACTAAAAACATATAATTGAAGCAGGTCATAAGATTGATCTTAACTCAGCTTTTGTGGTGTTGTTTAAAACTGTAAAAAGTTTATTGAAACCTTACGCATAAGAAAATTCAAACCCCCTCCATGTATTCAAAAACAGTTTGCTCTCACCTTAAACTTATCCTGGTAATATTGACTTATTATCCAGAGTGATGAGGTTTCAAGTTGTCTTCACATTATTTTCTTTTTTATCCTTACTAGAAGCGGTTTTTGTGGAGAATCGGTAATTTCAATAGTTGAAATCATGAATCAATTGAAGCTAGACCACCATAGACAACCTGGAAGCACTGGATGCCGGCTCAGTGGTCTAGTTGGTTAAGCGCCTGGCGCGAGGCTGATAGGTCCTGGGTTCGAATCCCGCGGGGGGCGGGATCGTGGGTGCGCACTGCTGAGGAGTCCCGTACTGGGACGAAACGGCCGTCCAGTGCTTCCAGGTTTTCCATGGTGGTCTAGCTTCAATTGATTCATGATTTCAACTATTGAAATTTTTTATCCTTGTCTCCTCTCACCTTCCATTTCTAGTCTAGTTGACCTTTTATTTTTATATATACATAAATGTTCTTAACAAATATATGCGTGACCAGATTGTCCGAAATATATTGCGCTAATATATTACGTGGTTATTATAATCTTCGTCTTCTTATTATTGCACTATAGAAATTTATCAAAGGGCCCAATCGCTTTAAATTATACAATTGATTCAACTAGATATTAGTTTCACTAAAATCAAAATCCTTTGAACATATAACAAGGAGTCTCGTTCGATTTATCCGCGATACATATCAAATTCTGTTTTTCGAATGAAAAGACAGTTCAGAATTCTTTCCATATATCTATTCAAAATCTCCACAAAATAGCTATGGAAGTCATATCTAAGTCTTGAATGTTGATCAGGACACACCAGTCAAGGAATCCTATATGATCATTAAGTTTAAGGATACGACATCATGATGTGCTTAGTTTAAGCGTTGAACATAATTTGTTGAAATCAGACAAATGATTTATCAATGGATCTCAATTTTGTGCAGTCCACTTAATAATCAGATGAATTTATTGAAAGATATGATCCGTAATATTTGATTTTTTTTAAATTCCTCGTTTTAGCTCCATATCGTGCTTGTCAGGATAATGAGTGTAATGTGCAGGTGTGTCAGGCTTTTACTAATTCTTTAAACCTTAATTTTTTATTGAAAGATTGGAAAGTTTAAAACATCCTCAGAGGATCTTTTGGTGGCCACGATTGTTGGAAGTACTGGTAAGCTTATTTTCCTTGAATCTTCTCAGTTTTCTTTGTAATAGTTTAATTGTTTGCTTTAGGAGTTTCCTTAACACCTGTTTATAAAATAAAGTTTGAGAATCATTCTATATGAGGATCCGGAAATTGTTTAAGATTTTGGAGCGATTGTGAATGATAGCTTCTTAGTTAGTATAGTGTCAAGTTGCATTATTTTGTGGTTAAATGGCATGCATTAATTAGAGTACCTTTCGAGAATCTAACGAAGTGTAGTTATAAAATGCACTAATTTTTGAAATCGAAATTTTACAGATGTTCTCATAGTCTTGAAATATGTGTACTTGACTGCTTACATTTAACAAAGTGCATCCACTAATTGTGAATGAGATTTAACAAGTCTGGAAGTTTTCGTTGATAAATCATAAGTTTGGAATGAGCAGTAATTTTTATATCGGATAGACATTACGGGTAAAAACAAAATATTTTTATCTACTATACTGACGTAATAGGAAAAACGTTTTAGAATTTCATTATTGCCTAAAGATTTGTAGATAGTTTATTTGTTAAAAGCTTCATTTTTATTGATTTCCATCTATCGGACACTTAGAGAATAAACTGGGATCATTTAAATGACATTTGTCCAACATAGTTTAGAAGAGCGATAGTCAAATTATGTCTGTTAAATAAATAATGTTCGTTGTTTAACAGGTCGACATATGATAGGACTGATCACAAACGATTGCAATCATTTTACTAACACACAGGCTTCACTTCTACTAGTTAACTACTTTCCTTCCTAGCTATACATTTCAGGATAAATAAAACATAAATAAATGAAAGGTTCAGGTAGGAGATATTAGGATTCATCGTATGTATTTCCGTGTTTCAGTGAAAATTTCATTTGAATACAAGCACAAAGGCAGGATTAGACATTTTTCAATCCTCAATAATTTCTTTCAATTTATGATCTGTTGTAAAGGACAATATAATTTAGTATATGTAGACAGAGAATGAAACTGAAATCAGAGATCATTTCAAAATAAACAAGTGAGACCTTCTTGTTCTAAGTAGTTTGATTCACGTAACTTCTCCAGTACGAAGCAGTCATTACCATTTTTTTTATAAAATTGTACTGAGTATTAATACTGTTGATGGTTGTCGTGAAGAAAATTCTCTATTTCTGACTGATATCTGAAGTCTATTATTATTAAACTTAATCTACAAGCTTATAGTTGATTAATTTGAAAGTCACAGCTTTACGTATGGTGAAAAATTGTAATAAAGCGAACAAATGTATTTTAGGCTATTTTAAACTGTCCAATTTTCTTTTTTTTAGTATCCCACAATGTTACTAATCAAGCTCCAAAAGTATCAACGATTGTTCAAAGAGATGAGACCATGGTAAGTGAATTAGCGTCGGCTAAGGCACAAATTGCTAATTTACAACATTTAAACAAAACATTATCAGAATCGTGTGAAAAGATGAAGAAAGATTATGAAATAATGGAGTGAGTTGTCCACTATTTTATATTTTGTGTATATAAGAACTGATGTTAGGTAGTTTAAGGAAATTAATGAAAAGCCACTGATTTAAATTTAGTGCTAGTTAGGATTTATCATTATGGCACTGACACATCGCTTGAGGTTTGAACTAAGATTTTAAGGTAACATTATTTCTGATTTATTCGGTCTTCAAATGACTGACTATAGGATCGAGACATTTACGACGATCGGTCACTGAATAGTAATCAATATTATATTGTTTATCCCAAATGATTATTGCATTATAATCATTGATATGCAAGAACTGCAATAATTCTATTCTGTGAAACAGCTATCAAAAGCTACTCATGGTAAAAGGTTGAAACTTTATATAATGGGTCATTACGGCTCACTGCTGAAGAGATTGAGAATACAAAGGAACGTGATTTTCAATAGTTGCTTAATTTTACTATTTATGTTTAGTAAATGAAAATAATCTTCTGTTAATTATTGTAAATAAAATAGTTTACTAATTACAAGAAAATAAAAATTACAATCGGAACATTCTATTTGATGATGTAAATAAAATTCTACCGTTTTTCATAACATCAAAATACTTCTATACTAAACCCTCAGCTTATCAATCAATAACTTCCGATTTAATCAAATAAATCTTTTTGTAAGTTGTCGTGTTCTATGTTTATACCCTGCATAACAGATATTGTTCATGGTGTATGCAATAGATTCGTTTAAATTATCATATAACAACACAGTTTTTACGGTGTGCCAAGTTGAGGATATGTGCCGCTTAAAAAACCGTTGGTTATAGACTTTATAGACTGATGGCTTAAAACTACATGAACTAAATAAGTAAACTGAAACAAAAATTTGATGTATCAGATGTAGTAAATTAAGCTACGATATAACAATGTGTTAACAAATATTAAACAGATTACAGATACATTAAATGTATGATTTTTAGTAAACTTTATAGACAGAAAGTAACCTTGTCTACTCTTTAACTGTAAGCAGCTTTTTAATTAGTAGATTTTTGACAAGGAGCATAATAAGAATTATGCTATTATTTTTCTAAAATCTAATCAGAAAGAAAATGATAGAACAGGAAGCTGAAATTCAAAAATATCAAAGAAAAACCGTGCGGGAAAATCAGTGTCAAACAGAAATGTATGATTATTTTCGGTTTTTGAAATGTTTTACAATGTTTGAAGTTTACATTTTTCCTTAATCTATTAGAGAAGCTTATACATAACTCCTTGATTTTAAATTAAGAGAGTTTGAAGCTACTTTTTAATTATTTTCAGTAGCCAAGTTATGTAAGTGCTTGATCAAATATCTCTGTTATATCAAAATAAATGATTAATGCCACTGAGTAAATTAAATCTTCATTTACATAACTAGAGCCTTCTAACGATCTATTGAATTATTAGTCATAACTATCTTAGAGTTCACGCACTGTTTTGTAAGATACTACATATATTAGTGTGCGAATTATTGTGTATATGTTGTTATAACGTGGTATATGGTAAGTATGTAGCACTGAAAAGAAAATATGTTATATTTCAGTGAACCATGTACATATCCACCATTATGACATTCAAAATAATCGTTAACTGAACCGGAGTAATACTAAGTGTAGATGAAAAACAATAATAACTTTGAGCATGAAACTGAATTCATTTGAGTTTTCTAGTTTTTGATATTCTCTTTTGTCCAAACGTATAATTCAGCATTCTTATTTGAAGAATACAGTTAGTATTATAGTATGTTTTGGAAAAACATCCACTAGTTTGATGGAAACGTATTATGTACGTTAAAGAGAAAATTATATCCGTAAAAATGTCGACGACCGAACTTGAAATAAATCTAACAGTTTGCTAGGCATTTTCGTTTAAGCTTTTCGAGAGAAATTAATCAACCATTAAAAATAATCAAAAATATAAGTTATTCGTTCACAGGTTAACTGTATACTGAACAAATCTTCCAATCATGTTAACAATACTGATTGCGAGATTTGTTTTAGTGAGCATGAGTAATTTCGTGTAAAAAAGTGCAGAAATTGAGGTAATATAACAAGTGTATATAGATTTGATATGAGGATACTCATTAACCACAGGCCACGTCTGGTTAGGATTTATGATGAAACTACACAATTTGATAGATGTTATCACCAATCATGTAACAGCGTGTATAGAATGAGGATAAATAATCAAACCAATGTGAGTTGGGGTTATGTTAAAGAAGATAGTTGTTCATCGTATATTCATACATATAAATTGATGAGAACAAGTGAAGGCATATCTTTGTTGTCTGCCTAATGTGAAATGAAATAAAAGGATTCACATGAAATTCAGATTTACCTATTAATTACAAGTTGCCATGACACTGCTAATTGTATATCTTTTGAGTTTACCAATATGTATAGAGTTTTAGCTGTCAATCTCTCTTTGTACAAAACAAAACCTTTTTGTAGAATTCTTAGGTCATGTGAGTTAGTTGTATGTGCAGGCTCTATTAAATGCAGTGATATCGCCAAATTTTTTCCAGCTTTTTGAGTTTTTTATAAACTATATTGTACATCGTTAACTGCAACATTTATGAAGAAGTAAGGGTGGTTATAATAAACACAAAGAACTTTTATGATTTTTGGTTAGAAGTGTTCATTATTGCAACACATGGATACTTTGTTTACCATTCATCAGTCGATGGAGCTTCAAATATTCATGAGCTAATTTCCTAAATTTTAGACAAACGTTCTTATTCTTTTATACGCCATTTTCGTTTAGTTAGGTTTTCTTCAGCTGGAGGCTCCAACTGGTTTTTCGCGGTTTTGGTCTAACGTGTTAGTAAGTCAAGCAGTAAGTGAGTGAGGAGTTTTACTAAAATAGGTTTCACCATCTTAAGTTGACCTCTTTTATTCACTGAGTGATAAAAACAACCTATTTGGATTAAATAAGATGTCTTTCTGGATGTCATTTTTCCTTTGGTCTATTATCCTTTCTTTTATGCAAGAAAAATAAGGGATGAGAACACAAATGATGAAAAGTTGGAAAATGGTGGAGTGGTTGTTAAAATGAAAATCGCAGAAAAGAATATTGTAAAACAAGTAAAGAACATTTTACCTACGAAAAACCTTCATTATGAAGATGATGAGAATGCTTTTAATCACAGAAACGAAGAGAACCAGTATGAAATGAAACACATCCAAGAACGAAATAGTCTCAACGGTCAAAGCAACCTTGGTAACTAACTTCTTGTAAGTAACGACTAGCCAAATTCGTATTAAAAATCGTAAATCTTGTTATATTTCTATGGTTAGTTAAGAGTTCAAATACATAGTGTACAAATATGTAGAAAACGTTATGCTTGGTGTTCTAAAACATAAACTGCTACAGACTCCGGGCTATAAATTATGATAAAGCATCTGAAAAAAAAGAAATACACTTTTGTGGAATGATAACAAAAATGACACAATCATTTCACGTTAACGTTTAACCAATGAGTTTTGAGTTTGATCTTACATGAATTGTATGACACAAATATGGGATTTTGCTCTTTAATAACTTCGCAGTTAATATCGATTAACGAAAAATCCTAATTTAAGCATAATCACATATTACATTTTTACAGCTATAGAGATATACTAGGTTTGTAAAGTCAAATAATCTAAATGGAATAAATTCAGTTGCAAAGATGTACATCAGACTCCTGGAAGATTATCGGTGAATTTAACGTTATTACTGGATATTTGTCTTCTTATTAAGACTCGCAAGCATCAGACAAATAAAGATTGACAGATAATTCCCATTTAAACATTAAAATTAAAACACGAAGTTCAGCGAAGGGATCACTTTTCAACGAATTTATTATCAAGCTGTACAATCGTATATATATATATATATATATATATATATATATATATATATATATATATATATATATATATATATATATATATATATATATATATATATATGAAAATTCCGTGAGGAAATGTGAACACAGTTAACCATGATGTAATAATACTAGATTACGTAATACGAATAATAACAATAGATGATTAAAACCCTGGCTACGGCCAATGTACCTTGCTCCACAAGAGCGGGTGAACTGGTAGATGCACATAGAGGCGACCAGACGCGGAAGCTTATCTTTTATGGATACAGAAAATAAGTTCCTACTAGTGAAGGTTATTCGTAGTTTAGCAGCATTAAATGTTCTTCTAATCGTTGTTGTTAGACGATTTTTGATTACGTCTGATGTTTGATCACCTTTAAATTTCAGACTTATACAAAGGTTTTTCTTCGGGACTGAACAACTAAATTTCTTGTCGTAACTACTTCTATTCATATTCTTTTCTATGACCCGTTCTGGATAACCATTTTCCGTCAAGGTTTTCTTGAGGAATGCGAAGTCTTCGTTAATGCATTTCGTACTGCATATCCGGTGTATTCGATAACATAAAGAATGGATGAGGTTTCTCTTTCTACTTAAAGGGACCCAGCTATAGAAGTTTATTAGCTGGCCATTCCATGTTTTTTTTCTAAAGACCGATTGTTTTCACCATAGAACATACTTGTCGGACCATCATTTCATATCCTTAAGAACTAGTTTAAGATACGAAATAATTAAGCCTAACGATCAGTTCTTAATTGGTTTCAGGGAAAGTGACCTACAAATTAATTTTCTTTCAATCATCTAGGACATTTTATCAGATTTAGTTTGCATATAAACATGCCATTTGAAGTTGTAGGAACGGTATTGTACAGTCCTACTGATGAATGTTATTTTCACTAAATTGTTAATTGAATATCCTAAAGTTATGATGAGTGTGGATAAGAAAGGATGAAAAAGGATTACGCTTCAGATCGAATTTTAATTTTGTAAGTCCACTGTAAGCCCAAAATGTTCAAAGTGCACTCCATGGTTTGTAGTCTCAACATATGAATATATTTGCCAGTTAAGTCCATTGAAATTGATTCACCATAGATTGTGCTTGACATAAACATTTTCAGACTAGTAACTTATTTGTAAATTTATAATTGCTTATTTACAACACATATTCATATGTATTTTTAGATAAAACAAAAGACCAATGATATGGAAAATAAAGTTCGATTGCAAGAGAATCTGAAGGCAAATGATGATGTGATAGACTTTATATGATTTCATCTGAACTCTCATTATCTTCTCAGGAATTCCGTTCTCTTTTTTTATTTGCTCTGTTATAATGAATTTCCCTTTTTTTTTAAAAAAAACTTGTTTAAAAATGCTAATAGTAATCTTGTAGGGAGTTTAATAACATGACATAATAATTACAAATTATCTTTAATACTCTATTTTAGTCTTGTTATAACGCTCGGTTTTACTTCGTCTAATGTTATAACGGTTGGGTTTTCACGTGTACACGTATGGGACGTTAATTTACCTTAGACGAATATCTACACTAGATCCTCACCCCACCCAGTGTCTATTCTACAGGACGTCAGCACAACTCAGATTAAGAATACGTGATTAGCCTGACCACAACGTAATGTATTTCCACACCAAAAGCCTGACACAATCCAACAATAATGAACGATCAATAATAAGTGAGTAATAATAACAATAATGATAGGAGAATATATTACTCATTTGACATCTGTCAGATTATCTACCTGTCTGACTAAGCAGAAAACCAATCACTATTATTCTCGCCCACACATCAAGTCTTCATTGAATATTTTGTTAGTTTTCTTTGAAAATAAAAAGTGGAGTATATGAAATCTGTTTGTAAATGAAATAAGTGTCCGTGGAAATGCCACTTAATGTGTTCTCATCTCATAAAGATTCTTTTCACTTAAGTAACATTATAATACTTCACGATATAAATGGTAATGTCTGTTTAGATAAGCATCTTAGGTAAAGCATTAAAAGAAGAAACTTGCTAACTTTAATTAACAGTTTGAAAATATTGATAGTGAATTTATCTTTAATTACCTGACAAATGATTAATGGGACCTTTGTTTTAAGTTTCTAACACCAACGCTACATGTAAATTATTCTTTATGCAACATAACAAAACATATTTTCGATTAACTGTATAACAGAATAAATATCAAGTTTTATACATTAATGTTACTACTAATTATAATAATTAAAGCAGAATATATGCAGATACTGTCTCACAGCTGAACAGTGAGGATGATCTGAAAGACAAAAGATGTAATGAATTATATAAATTGAATGTTTTTTTTCAGAAGTCTCGAACAGCATTAAACCTCTGTGTTGATGACTTTAGTGAATATTCAGCATTGTTGATAAAATCTGTTGAATACATAGGAATTTGCCAAGTTGATATTTTAATAGCACTCAATATTGAAACTTATTATGTACTTTTAATTTTAATATACTTTTCAGCATTTAAACTGGTAGGTTGTGCACATAAATAAGTCTAATGTAATTTACTGTGCTATTTTATAGCATTTTTAAAATCTGGATTTGTTCAACCTTCTTATATCTTTTTCTCCTTCTGAAAGACTAGACCAAATTAGAACTAGAAAAGGGTGAAAATCTATTTTCAGATTTGTTTTGATATCTATACAGTAATAATTATTTACATTTCAAATAAGACTATCTAATAAAATTTTCATTAAATCTCAATATCTTAATTAATAGATAACTTCAATAGTTGAGACCATAATTCAATTGAAGCTAGACAACCATGAAAAACCTGGAAGAACTGGACGACCGTTTAGTCCTACTGTAGGACTCCTCAGCAGTGCCCAACTACGATCCCGCCTCTCGAGATTCGAACGCAAGACCTATTAGTCTCGCGTGCGAGCGCTTAACCATTAGGCCACTGAGCCAGCATCCAACGGTGCTAATGTCTAACTTCAACCAATCCACGAGATTGAGCGACACATCCATCATTGTCATCAGTGAGTTACTATCTCACAACAGACACACAATAGGACAAAACGGCCGTCCAGTGCTTCTAGGTTTTCCATGGTGGTCTACCTTCAATATCCACAAAAACCCCTTCTGATATCAATAGATAATTGTTTGGTGAGTGAAATGAAGTAAACTGCTAGTGGATGTTTTAACCATATTGCTTATTTTAGTCAATGGATCACAACAAAATTATAAGTGATAGTCTTTGAAAATTCCTGATTCTTTATTTCGTCTTCTATTTTTTTAAAAATTTGAATGAAATCAAGTAGATGCGCCTCGTCACTTAAGAAAACAATTAAATATATATGTTACTTTTGCGTGAGGAAAATGAATTTCTCATCTCTATGTTCAATCTAATCAAAATACATTCAGTTCAGTTTGCCGACTAATCACTTAACAGCTAGGGGAATTAAATAAGAAATTAAAATTTATGAAAATAAAAAATGCTGTTCAATAGAAGCTTTAAAACGTAACTGTCGCATTGATACAACTATGGTACACGTAGATAGCAGGAGTTAAAGAGGAATTTCTCTTTATTATTATTATTACTAAAAAAGAGATGAATTTTCACAAAAGTGAAACTAATTAAAACAAGAGCAGAACAGCCAATGAATATTGTTTTTTCAAGGACAAAGTATTTCCTTAATACTTTCTTATAAAATGCAATTATTCATGTATTTTACGTACTATGTACATAGGCTGTTTAAGATATTTAAGATTTAAGTAACTAACTATCCTTACATTTAAATCGTCAAATAAAAATAACTGAAGTCCTTATGTTACTCTAACATCAGATTAAGGAAAATGTAATTAGTAACATATTTGAATTTGCTGGTTAATAAACTAGTGAAATTAAAAGTCTAAGCACAGCATTTGAACAAAGAGCATACCCTTTAAAATGTACATATTGATATTTGGTTACAATCTATCTGAATCAGCGCCTTATGACGCACATGATTATAAAAATCCAATTACAACCAGTAAATATTTTAATTAGTGTATTGCTATGATATCACCGTCGGTTACATTTATATTTGATATGTTTTGTGTATTTATCATCGGTATTTACTTAAAGTCAATGACTAATCAATTAACTAAAGGAAAAGCTCATATATATCAAGTTTTGATTTGAAAAAATGAGTGTTTCTTTTTTAACAGTTTTTATCTTGACTAAATTAATCATAGAAACAGTGTAACAACTTCATAAAATCACTTTTGATAATCGAATAGTGGGATATATTTCAAAGTGATTGACATATAGTTTGTTTCATTTATCAAATGAGCAGAACATTTAAGAAACTCTTTAACAAACTGGAATATTCACTATTATTTAATAGAGTTTTAGATCTCTAAAAGTAGAGGATTATATGATGCATAAATAATTACTTATTGTCAATCATAATCTATGGAAAATAAAAGCTTCTTCATCAAGAAATTTATTCAAATGTTTTTCATATGCTGTTTGCCAGTTTGCTTTAATTTCTTGACCTTACAATAATTACTGATAACAATAGACTAGTTACGGGTCTTGGTTGATTTCGGTAGTTTTTCAACGAAGTACGAGCAATAAGTTTCGTAACATTAAATGAATGATTTTATACAAGCATTGGGAATTTATCAATGATTCTCATATATGAAGAGAATACTTTTGTGTGTTCGAATACTTTGAATCAGAATGACTTGTTGAAACTTAAGGTCCAATGTAATACGTGTTAACTGATTTTCACCAATATTCGTGATCTTGTATTATTTATTGAATTTTCGAATTTAATAGTTGGTTATTCACTGTGAATATATTTCAGATTTCGCAACATTTATGGTCTGTCGGGTTGGCAATCTATGCTCACTGTTGATTTTTCATAACCAACCATTTTATCGCTGTTAAATGTTTAATTTCACCATTTGAACGGTTACAAACTTCAATTTAAGGTATTTGTTACCGTATTTTACCTTTAATTATTTGACTGAGCTGTGACTATCGATTTCTGTCCTACGTAGTAACAGTAATAGTTGTTTGAAATCTTGATGGACGAATAATAATCAATACCCATAAGTCTGAATTATAATCAGCATGTTATTATTTCTTAGTAATAAAGGTAAAGGTCTAACACTGTTTTGATTAAAATGATGCATTCACAGTATAATGTAATGAAGTAGTTTTTAGACAATAGGGAGTTAGAGATAAATGGTAGGAAACCCTGAATCTAAGAAGGTCCTAGTTTGTAAGGCCTATCTGCAATTTTGTGAGGAGTGATTTTCTATGTGAGATTATTTTTTGAAGTACTACATAGTAACCAATGTTCTACTGTCAAGTTATTAGTTCACAACCGAATCACAGTATGAAAGCTGTACTAAGAGACAAGCAATCGTAATGGACTTTATTTAATATTAATTGATTGAAGGTTATTTACAGGAAACACTACAAGTCAGTTTCTAAGACGGTTGACACGTAGTCAAGAATTAGAAGATTTTGAAGCTGCAGGTCAAAACTAAAATCAAGAAATTCTAGACAGGAAAAGCCTTAGAAAACGACAAGTTTACTGAACAATAAATTTCTTTTAAACTATATTTATTATGTAGATACTTTATGACTTAGAATGCTCTACTATTTTTCATCTGTGATTATTATTATTGGTTTTATTCAATATATTTTTGGTACAATATAGAATTCTCAGCACAAAGTATTTTAACATGTTTCCTTTTCTTATCTCTTGACCAATCCTTGCGATAAATATTGAGTGTTCGTCAGTTAGATGTTAGCATTTCGCGAATCGATATCTGAATAATGTATATCCTTTTCGATGCATATATACGTATATAATTAGAAATTCAAAGGCAAGTTATATCACATCGTTAAAAACAAGAATGAACAGAAAATCTGTTCAGTTTAATGTTGCGACACTCCGACTGAGAATCATACACACGACCTTATAATCAGTCAATGAAAATAACGAATCATTAGATGCTATTGAGTTCAGATAATTTGTAGTTAGTGTATTTCAGTATTCAATCTCGTTCATTAATGAATGCAAAGTTTACAAAATATGTGTTTAATTAAGTGTCTGAAAATCAGACATAACCTTTAGAAATCGTTTGAATACTTTCTATTTTCTAAACCTACTATGATAACTACTCAAATAATAACCACATAAGCAACTCTAGTAGTTTGATCTAAGAATAAATTTAAATAATTGTTCGGTAAGTTAATGTGTAAAAGAAGATCTGTAGGTTTCGCAGGTGATGTGTACGTGATGAAAAAAATCTTTATTGCCAAAGGTTTTAATAACTCCAAAGAATAATACCAGTTATTTCAGAAAACTAAAGACGGCTGTATACATTATTTAACTCAAGTATTAAATATTAACGTAAGCTTTTGGCTAAAAAACCTACAAGTGAGCTACAGTATCAGGAATAAAAATCTAGTATGTTTCATAATTATAATTTGTAGCCATATAATCCAAGGAATTACATGTGGGAATTCCAAGTTATTCATCATGACATGAGACCTAAAAACTATTTTCTGAATTATGTATTTGTTGACACACAAGTTGTCGGTTACAATCATCGGATATATGACTTATGATTTGTAGAGTAAAGAATGAATTTAAAATTAAAGTTCATTCAAACGTTAGTTTTAAGCGATGAAGAAAGTTTCTGTATTGATTTCTAGTAAATAACAGTTTCTTTATAATATTAGTGATTAAAATTATTCACCAGTTAAAGGTGAATATGATAAATAATGAACAGTTGAGTACTTGGATTTATTTATTCTTAGGTAACACATTTAGCACTAATAACTAAGTACTACACTTATCTGTGTTCACTCAAATAATTTATGCAAATGCATATGGATAAATACTTAAAAAGCTGATGACCTGGAAAAACTTTTCAAGCTCTACATTCTCTAAGTATATACTTTATCATGGTTAAGTGGTTTAAACAATATGGATGTTTTTTTGTAGTTAAGTGTGTTCATCAGTATACTGAAGGTGTTTTGTAGTATGCGATTATCTGATTTCGTAAGATTTTACTTACTTTTTAATGCTGACTGAAATTAATTTTATACAGTTTGAAAAACTACTACTTTCCAGTTAATAATTTCTACACAAATGAGTCTGTATTCATACCACGTCACTCTACGGTCAAGTTCATTAAACGTCCTTTTCAGTAATTTCTTAGTAATCTTGGCTGACTAATTTTACGAACAAATATGAAAAATTTTAAATGACTTTGATTACTTTGAATTCTTGGCGTAGAGTTATTGGATGCTGCCATAGAAAAACATCTAAAGTACGAAATAAGTCAAAATCAAAAAGTCATCACGTAAACATCCCAAAACATATCGCTCTTTATAAGCCTAAACACGGTATGTCAGTAAGAAGCTATTGTGTTCTGTAATGATTTTCAATATCTAGAAACACGTTATATAATGTGTTAGGATTGACTGTGACTAGCATATGTTTTGAATTTAATCGAGTATGAATTTGATTAGTTGAAAATAGCACAATCACTTAGGTAATTACATTACTTCATACATCATAACTAAACGGCTCAATGACTAATCTAATAAGAAACTAGCAAGAACCACGTTTTGCAACATTTGCTCGTTACTACGTTGAAAAAATCGAATTGCTTATTAATAGAAGAATGGGAAATTAAACCACTTTTGTGCTTTGAACATTTCAGTCAGTTAACATTAGAGAACACTAAACATTAGTTAAGTTTTATTTTGATTAATTTATCGGACCAAAGACTTTCGGATATGAAGTTTAGTGCACTTAGTAGTAAAGTGAATTACAGCTACATAACAAGTACGATACGAATTGGGGTAGACAAGAATACTAAACATCATATAATAACCAAAACTGTCTTTCTTTACATAATATTTAAGCGACTGTACATTCATGATTGGATTGGGATTTCGATTCAGCTAATAATCAATTTTTAAAAAATGAATACCTCTGGGAGTGTAAGCTGTTCTTGCCTATATCCTTTTTTATCATTTCCTGAAAGTCCCTCAGTGAAAGATAAGTATGACAACACTTAGATCAAAACTTCATTATGTATCATGAATATCGAACGTGATCGTCCAAGATACTCAAACCTTATAAGTGAATAGCTAGTGACAAACTAACAGGCAGCTTTTGAAGAAATTCATTTATGTAGTCGTGTTTGTTTTATCTAGTGTATTGAAGTTCAGAAAAATCTCAAAATGTCTCTTTCAGAAAACCATAATATAATTCGTTCCCCTCGTCTAAACACAGTATTTCGCCATATTCACTTTAAAGATATTTACTTTTTATTTATATTTTTTATCATTGTAGGTTACTGGGTCCTGCAGATCTTATTTCAGTACAGTAATGCTTTGTAAATATAAAATACTTATTTTTGACTTCTTTTTATCATTTTTATTTGCCCACCAAATAATATCGAGTGTTCAAGAGAAACAGTATACTTAGATATTGTCATTCTTTGTTTGCGTTTATATCGACTTTCGCTTTTAGTTTATACTAATCAATGGACAGGAAAAGCGAATGCCATAAGAGATTTGCGAATTACCAGTTTATCATGTGTGTCAAATGTTTACGGTTATACAGATGAAGAGTTTATATCTATATATAGTTTCAGCTATTGATATTCAAAGGAAGTCATGATTTCCTCATTAACAGATTACATAATTGGGTGTATTAGTTGCCTATAATTCGGTTTATCAAGTCAGTCTACTTTATTCAGTTAACGGTTACTAATAAAATACTGTACGAAGTAAAAACCGAACTAATTCAAATCTAGTCTTATTACGTTACTTTGTCTTAAACATTGGATAAAAATAGCTTGATACGAAGTTGTGTACTGCTTTTTTCTATCAAAGAGGTACATGAACACGAATATAATGTCAGATGGAGAGCATATACAAAATACCAAAATTGTGTTACTAAGATACTGGTATGCACTTTGTTCTATAAGTTTAACGTTCACTTATCCAATCATCAGTGATAAAAAACCTTCCCTTTATCTCTTAGAAATTTCCACTTTGTAAAAAGGCAGCAATACTTAACCTATCTGTACTATCAGTTAAAATAAAATCAAACCACCGCACAACATATTTCTTAAGATGGTTTCTATGGCTTCACTGTACGGTACCTAAGGTTCCTAGGAATTTTTTTCATCTTATCTCCCTTCTATCCTGTTTCACGTACAGTTCTAAATGATTTTGTAGCTTGCAGTCTTCCCAACTCTGGGGTAATTATTGTTAAGTAATTAGTTTAACATGTATTTCTGTGGAAAATTTGCACGAAACCGTGATCAATTTGTGCGCGTTATTAAGTACTACCGCATACTTGCACTTGAGATGTAAAGTCATGAATAAACAATTGTGCTTTCATGTAAATAACATATCTTAGTTCATAGTTACGTTATCTTGGATATAGCTGATAAAATACTTCTATAGTTCATACTATAGATATGTGGTTATCAATATCAGTGCTGCAATAACTACAAGTAAAATGGATGATCTAACGAAAAGTAGGTCCCATCTCTTTTTTGTAATCACAAGCTTCCTAGAATTGTCAAGCAAAATAAAGTGGTAGTAATGAAATGTCCACAAACTAACAGAATTATTTTTTGAAAACCTTCTAGGTTCAGTGAATAAATACTAAAGTGCTAAGAAAATTATCTTATTAAACAATTGAGTGGTCGATTTGCAGCATTTTTAAAATATTTTTTATTCAGTTTTTTTTTTTAAATTAGTCATATATAGCTGAATAATAGTTTGTTTATTTTGGCTTTAATTGATTAGAATATATATTTCATTTATTTGAGATTATAAAATTGACTAAATTCTAGCCAACATTGTTTTTACATGAAAAAGTACCGTATTTAGCAAAGCGCCAACATATTCGACTACAGATTTCTTGATCCTCTTCTCGGGAGGCACATAAATTATTACATTCTTCTTTATAATTTTGAACGCAAAATAAACAGTAGCTTAGGTTTGCACTTAGTGATGTTGCCATTGTTGAACACTGAGCAATTTGAAAGCGGAAAATTTCCAAATCTTTTTGTGAATAAGCAATTTGTATAACTCCTAGGATGATTATTGCAAAGAAGAGATGATTTTTTGAGAAAAAGTAGTATTTAGGTCTGAAAAAAATTAAGAAATCTATATTTGAACAATTGTTTATATTTGTGCAAGCACCAGAAATTGTATTGAAAGGCTTGTGTCATAACTTACCATTTCGCTGGATACAAGAATGGGGAAACGGAACCACTATCAGAAATATGTAAGAAAATTATCGTAAACATGTTGATACATCTATTATTATTGTTGTTCATCCACACATATTACTTATGGAAAATTAGCCTGACGCTTATAGTGCAAACCAGGATTTCTGATATAATCTTTGTTATGTAATTACAGCACAAAATTTTAGGTGAGGCCGCTTAATGAACAACATTAACTAATTGGATGCTTTTCAAAACTACAATCGGATAGCTGATAAATAACTTTAAAATGGATTGTTTACCTACCAACAAAAACAAATCCTATCCAGAAACTGGAGAAACAAACCAATAAAACGTTAAAGGCTCATCGAAATCTGCCTAAAAAAGAATAGTAGGGAATGATACGATATAAATCTTTCAAAGTTTCATTCAAACCTAATAACATCATAATTACTTTATATTGATTAACAGCTAGATGTAGCGAGTTGAATTCTTTCTACACTGTCGTATGAGATGGTTATAACGGAAAAGTGATAATTTATTTGAAGTATTTCGTAAAAGTTATTAGTCATAATTTCAATAGTCACGCTGATGATTTCGCTAATTGAAAAATTCGCAGTATAGTAATAAGTATTTGTCCGAAATACAGTTTACTACTTAGGAAGGGTATTTAATTATCGAATTACTTAAATCACTATTTGAAAATTATCTATAAGTTCACTGTATGTAGGAAGTTAGACCTTTGTATGATTATTGTGATTGAATATAAGTATTAATCAAGTAACATTAAATATAAACTTTTACTCTGAGTGACTTAAGTTAATATCGACGCAATCCACATGGGATGCACATATGCCGATAAGAGATTGGTCAATTGCAGTCCTAAACATCAATGGGAAGATTCAATCAACCAATACGAAAATGAATTAAACTTCACCCGATTGTATAAGCTGGTTTCTATCCGGACTCAATAGCTAATGTAATAACGTGATGACGTTTGAAGCGAATGGTACTGGGTTCGAGTCCAGGGGTGGATATCAACTGTAGGTTGCAAGTACATTCAACTGAAACGTGCGTAGTGGACCCCACTACTAACCATCACCCATCTCTGCTTATAAAATTCTAAGTTCGTGTCATTTATGGTAAGAATATTTTTCGCTATGGCTGTACAGTTTAAATGAATATGCCAATATGTTAATCGGTTGTGTTGTAGCATCGGTTGCTATGCTAAGCGCACATAGCTTATTCTGGCTTCCGGACAGGCCAATTTATTTATTCTTCTTGAGTCACTTTTTGACTTTATCAATTATTCGCTCATCAACCTTGACCGTTTTTATGTAAGCGTATATGTGCATTTCTTATCCTATTAATCACATATCTGTAACTTATTTCCATCCAACTATAAATACTGACTAGCGCTAAATTAGTTTGAGTTCGCTCACATGTCATCTCTGCTGCGCGTCATTTAGTTTCGCTTCGTTTCTCTGATCGTCTGTCTGAATAAATGATCGTATGAAATATATATATTCGAAATTCATTCTCGTATTTAACTTATTTACTTCCGTTATTCATCTATGCGAGTTAAGTCGACGATAATGTACTAAGATTGGCGACATGTATATTTCAAATAACAATCAGAAACGATCAAATTGAAGTCAGATATTGGGCCACAAAAGTGTAATTGGGATAAACCAGTAACAATTTTCAAGACTCAGTTGTAATAGCGAATGAAGTGGGACGTGTAGTATTTCAATTTGTGGTGAAATATGTTGAATTTATAATAATAATAATAGTGATAATAATAATTATTATTTTTGTTATTCACTGATGTTTTCAAGAGTCACGGGTAAATTTGTGTTGGTAAATATTTTCAGTTAAAACTTTAGGAGTAATATATCCAGTTATCTGATTACTGATCGTTTGGAAATTTTATAGAAACAACTAGCGAGAACATGGATACATGAGTTTTAAGAAATCCATTAGTAAGTAATCACCATATATAGGCTTTGTTTATCAAATAATTTAACATATGTGAATTTTTCCAGATGCTTCTATTCATCTTACGACATTTTCGTGTTGTTATCAAAGTTGTGGGAAATATTAAATGTCACTAAATTTTACTAGAAAACACGAAAACAAGAAAAATATGTGATGAACAGTGATTCCTGTTGTTTATTAAACGTGCTGCAGATTTTCAGCTGATTTTATTGCTCAGTAATCCAGCTTGTTTTTAAGGTTAAACTTTTACAAAAGATTATTCCATTACGTTGAACTAATTGCAGTAATTGGGTTTATGCATTTGAGGGTTTAATAGCTTGAAGGACTCAACTAACTTCACAGTTATCAAGTAAACTTCAATGATAAACCTTTCTAATATTAGTGCTTAACCAATTACGTGTGAATGTATGAGTTTCAAGATATATCCCATATAGAAAACGATGTTATTTCGATATGTGCTTTAGCATTTATTAAAGTGATCTACACATCAGTATGAATTTAAAATGTAAATCTTGTATTTTGAATATCATGCTTTCTCTTATCTAAATTGGTTCATGATAAATACCTCAGAGCTTCACACTGTAATAACACATAATATTGAATAAAATGGTTATTATTATTGCTTTTATAAATGAATTTCTTTGGAATCACTTAAACTTCGAAAAGTATTCATCATTTATTTCCCATTTAAACTTAAATCAAACAACATGGATATTCTGAAAGTTGTAGGGTCATTGAAAATAAATAAGAGTTAAAACTGATAAATATATAATGGTAAGTAGTTTTAAGCCTTATTTTAATATAAACGTCCTAGTAACAATATCGAAATGCCCCATAACGTTACATGGTCTAGTTTATTTATTTATTTGAGTTTAAATTTTAAATTCACTGGTCATTAAAGTACAAAGATTTCACAGATATACAAACAGTACTTTGGTCATTTCTTTGTATTCCCAAATAGTTATTATACTGTAGAGCTTCGAAATGTTCTATTGAGATTTATATTGAGTTTGTATAAATAAAATTCTACTAATACATAATTACATTTAGTTCAGTCTTCAAATAAAACAAAGGAAGCAATCAAAACTATATACGATGTTTACAGGCTGACTTCTTTATATTGGTAAATAATTAACAATGAATTAATAAACAGGATGGGAAGTAAACTGACTTTTATACTGTGTCATAAATGAACTATATCATGGTTGAATGTTTTGTTGAGTGAATTCACACTATTGCGAATTGTGAAACAAATAAATCTATTGTGAGAATGACATTTTGAAAGCTGAGTATAAAATTTTCCACTTATTATTGGTAATTTTTTTAAAATCCGGAACTACTATATTCCAAAATGTTGTGTAATATCTAGGTGTGAATAATGCCCACTTTTTTCAAAAAGAAAACAAAAAAACAGACAGTATCTGAGTTAACCTTCAAAATCTATGTGATAATTTATAGCAGATTACTAAAGTCGTTTATGTGAACTGTTTATCATATAGAGGAATGACACATTAGAATAAATAAAAATATAGAATGTATGAAAATCACAAACCCTATATTGTTAAATTTTAAATGAGCATTATCATGCCAAGTATAGATTGACGACGCCCTTAATTTCAAAAACAGAGGACAAAGATTTAATCATAACGTGTTTTCACGGATAAGGTTTAAATTACGAAAATATTTATAAGCGATTAATATGGCTAGAACAAAGCAGGAATAGGCTATCTCTTTTTGGCATAGTTCAGTCAGATCGCATCATTTACTTAACAATATTATTAGACCTCAAGTAATGTTATATAATCAAGTGTTTGTTTCTATTGGTGTAAAAGTTTATATTCTTTATTCCTGATATGTATCTAATCAAAATAAAATGGAAAAAGTGAAGACTCTAGAGTGTTAATATGAAGATAATTTACAGAGATCAGAAGCTATAACTTATCTTGACTAAAAAAACGTGAAAAATATCAAAATACTATTATTGGTCGGACTAGGTTCATAGAACGGATACGTAAGGGAATTGGAAGCCGATATCAAGTTCGAACACCAATAAGCTAAAATTTGATAATCATAAGATTTTTACCGAAAAGTAAGTTATAAGACTACGAAATTAATCAAATCAGAAAATACACTGCTTTATATTTTATTAAAAATCACAGATTACAACTTAAACTTAAGATGACTGGTTCTATGGTGGCCAGTTCATGAAATATGAAACCTGATTTTCACTTTTATCAATCCATAGTTGATATAAGGTCAACCACTTTTAAAAGCAATACAACAGTGAATCGGAAAAAAAAGGAACGAGAATTTCAATTTGATAAAACGGACGATAGATATACACATTAGTTAAGGAATCAACTTCAATTATAGAATAATAACAGTTTTCATATTGATCAAGAAAACTATTTGAGTGATTTTCATTGGTCTTTTATCTTTTCATAATATTAGTTTTTCAGTTAACTATATAATTACGTGAGTACTCGTTGAAATAAATAATGTCTTTTGAAATCAGAGTCACGTGAAATAGAAATATATAAAGTAATCGACTACCATTCAACTATATTGAGCTGTGGTGCGTAGACTTTCGTTCACATCATATTCTACAGTAATAGGTTCCCATAACCATTGTTTTGTTTATAGGAATTTAGTATATATAATCACTACATAGGTGGAGGGGCAATTCGAAGCTGTAAAGATAAATTAATTAATTTCTAAATCTTTGGAACCCATTTCATCTTTCACATTATAACTGAAAACACCCTTGTTTAAAAATAATATTTCACTTAGAACTGTTTCATACTAATCTCTATAACATTTAGTATACTTGAGAGATCACCTTAACTTCTGTATTACACGTTGGCTTTTCTTGTATTCGGTTGAATGTAAAAAAAGATTAATTACATTTAACTTCACGAAATAAAGACCTAGAAATCCCTGCTGCAGAAGTTACATTGTAAGTTTTTAACGGTATGATATGCAGAAGCAGAGGGCCTTTGATTTACCATCTCTTGACTGACATATCACACAGAATATTAAGAAAAGTTATGGTCATCTAATAAGTGATTCATGACCAGATGATAACTGATTTTATTTTTAAAAGTTTATTTCAATGTGAGGTTTTTGGTACATCTTTTTCTGTCTTCAAAGCGATTGACACGTAAATTTGTGGACATTAAAATAGACAGAAATAAGTAATTTTTTTATTGACTAAGGTATTCAAGAGTGTAGATGACTCTTTACTATTAACTGTTTTATCTTAATATCGTAATTTAGGTCTTTGTTTATATTCAGGTAACCTGAGTATACGTCAGTCAAAGGTTTCTAATGCATAAAATAATAAGATGATTCTGAAGAACCTTTCAGTTTTTTTAATTATTCTAAACAGACATTGGATATATAGAAGAATGAAGAATTTTGTCATTTCTCTGTATTTGATTTACAATAAAATTCATCTATTGAGAAATATTTAAATAGTTAGTAGGCGCTTATTTCCGAAAACTGTTCTTAAAAACTTTTATATAAAACAAAATCTATGTTGAACAAGAAAATTAAATAAATTTGTTTCCAGTATGAGACTGGATACTACCACAACTGTTTCTCACAACTCAATATTCATGAAGATTTAGGAATAATTGTAAGGTTTTAGATGGATGATTATGTCTTTTATGAGCAAGCATGAATTTTCTTGTACCATACTGAACAGACGAAAACATATATTTATGTTTGACTACTGTTGAACAACAGAAAATGTTGAGTGAGATTTTCTTATTAAAAGTAAAAACTATGATTCTATTTATCTATTGTGTATATTCGTAGGGATTTACGTTGTTAGTTTCTAAATTTGAGACTTATATTTAACATTCAATGGACTTCATCACTAGTTTATGATGTCTTCTATTTAGGATCAAATCAATGTACAATGAAGATATTCTTTACATTGTATAAGATATTTCCATCAAAACTTTGTTAGTTATTCAGAAACAGAAACTGTGCCTAATCGTGAATGAGTAATTTTATGTTTAAGCATTGTTGAACAAGCTAAAGTAACATATCATAATCACTGTGAGACAAAATAAAAACCTCTTAGTGTAATGGATATAGATAGATACTTATTATAGTACACGATTCCAAACAGCCAATTCTTTTTAAGGCAAACATTCATCTATTTTCGATAATGTAATAAGAAGACAAAGATTACCAGAACATTCATCTAATGTAATAAAAGCCAGATGTTATTTTATTTATTATTTTCAGTGAAAGACAAGGGTACATAAGAATCAATGCACAATAATGAAGACATGAACAATTTGAATTTTCCTGATCCATTTCAGTTTACATTAAATAAGTTTGAAGCAGTTAAATAGAGATTAGTTGTTTTCAAAAGAAAAAAGATTGCTTTTTTTATATGATAAACTGGAAATCATAAAATCATTTTATGATCTTTAATCAGAATGTGGTGTCATATGTCGATAAGAGATTGATCAATTGCAGTCCTAAATAACAATCGGAAGACTAAGTGAATGTGGTGTCTTATAATATGTTCAGTATCACAGAATAATGAATTATTCTCAAGCTACAGCATTTTGCGTATTTAAAATTTTGTTATTCTCTATGGAAACTGCCTAATAAAAGACTCTTAACTCATATAGAAGCACTAACTTTTTTCCATTTTTAAGATTAAATTTTATCTTTCATTCCTAGTTTGTTTTCCTTCAAGTTATGACAGGTTATGATTGAAGTTTTTAATCTTTTAACCATGAAAAATAAAGGGACAAAAAATTAACCTACACTTTTATATATTTAGTTATTTTGATTAGAAAAATAAAATCCCATGTACATAATGACAAATCAATTGCCAAATAGTTGACCACAGCAAACGCTTATCACAACTAGTTGATATGTATATATTATCAATAATTTTGGTAACCTTGTATCTTCATGAATTAAGTCAACTTAATAACAGGGCTGAATAATAATAATAATACATTTACTCAATATTGAAAATTTTCCATGGTCAATAATTTTAGATACTAATTATATGGAATTGCAACCCATTCTAATATAAATCTGTAAAAAAATAATGGCTATTTCAAGGTAATCCTGACAGGATTCACATATCCAAACTAAAACTAATCGATTTTCAGTTGATGTATCAACAAAAGGCTAATCCAAACCATATCTAATTTGTAACTTGATATTACTAAAAATGACTACTTAATTGATTATTAAAAAACATGCATTGATGAAACCATTAGTAGAACATTTTAAATATCAGTTATAAACTGGTTTATCATGAAATCACTAATCATTCAGTTTCTCTTTCTCATTTAACAGATAATTCTAGTGGTTATGAAATATCCAGCTAAATAGAGTATAATTGTTTATTTTAGGTTTATTTAAAGCCTATAAATAATTTCTACAATGTCAATGCAAATAACTGTATAAATGAGTACTTGTACATTTAAAAGATGTTTTAGAAAGATATTTATTATAAAACTACCAACTGTTAAACTCAAACTGTACTTATTACCAAAAATAACAGATTTAAAAGATATTCTTTGCAAGACTCTAATTTATGAAAGAGCCAATCAGAAGAGTCTTAGGAATTTCAAGGTCATGGAGCAAACTTCAGTGCTTAATGCTAACGTACGATCGGTTCACAGGGAATTTTGTACAAAACGTGATAATTGAGCGGCTATAACAAAGTAAACGGCGAGACTATAATTTGTGGACGAATCAATCAGGTATAAGATAACAGATCTCGGATTTTGGCTCGAAAGCCCTTCATCCATTTGGCATTATATCCGATGTCAGTTCGTGATGAAAGCCCCATATATAATTCCCAACTAAGGCAAATTATGACAATTATTGCGAACTGGATTACATAACCAAAAGGTGAGAAACTTCCTAATTTTTCACTTTACCCAAGGGTATGAAAATATTCATTGGAAGAAATTTGATCTTAAATAATTTGCATCTTCCAACAGTTCATTAAATTTGCCTAACTTTTCAACAAAATAGAAATATTTAAATTTCTATACATACGTGTAATTTATTATCCATTGGGCACCTTCATAAATAGAAATAAACCACAATTATGTGTTAGCGAGTAAAAAATATCCAAGTTATCAAGATATATTAATGCATGGATATTGTAATATCGTTTCACTTATAATCTTGATTAAATGATTAATAGTATATAGTTTTTTTCTTGTCAATACTAAGCAATTTGGGAGGCGAAATAACAAAGTTTATTTAACAAGTAAGTAAAGTCTAACTATGGATATAAATTAAATTATATAAGGAATAGAATTATACTGATTGATTACTGATATAGGATGTAATTAGTTTACAGTATAATAGAATAAACCTAACTTTCGACGAAACATTCTTGTGTATGAATGATCCAATAGAAATAATTTTTAAAGTACGTTAACTCATTTTTGCCTACTTATAAGGGTTGAATAAAAAAGAACAGTTGAGAAGAACAAGACATAATAAAACAATTGCCGAAATTTCGATAAAGCAATGATAAAACGGAATTGATCTGATAAAATGTAATATATCTGCTCTGTACATTTCGAACAATCTGGTCACACATACTTGTCTGATAAAGATCAGTTAAATTATTAATCTTAGAAAATCCCCTAAAAGTATATGTGTGACCAGATTGTTCTGAATGTCTAGCGTAAATACATCACATCTTTCAGATCAACTCCATCCTCTCGTTGATCTATAAAAATTGAGGAAAGGGATTGATTGCTTTAAACTTGAAAGAATGTTTAATTATGACCTGAAAATTAATATTAAGGCTGCTAGCTGAGCATCTAGAATCTACTTATAATAATCCAACAGAACAACAACATATCTTATTCATCCACAAATTTATATGTTCTCAATAATTGGAATACTTTGTCTTAATGAGCTATCTAATGTGGTGCCGGATTCTGTAAAATTTTTATTTAAAAATCAAACAATTTGCGCATAAATTATCAACAAGATGGATTTATTTGATAGGGTAGATGTTTATGTTAATTTGTGATCTAAGATGTAGTATATGTTCTTTAAATCCAGCCTCTTTGTCGCAGATCTCAAAACCGATATCACCTGTTTTCAACCAATACTTATTTTATTAAGGACCATAAATGTTATTAAAAAGTCTATCGAATGATGTCATCCATCAAATATTTTCTCGTCACTCCAATTGTTTCCATTCAATACTCCAAATACGGTTTAGATTTTTAGTTTTTATGCCTTATTAGTTAATGTTCCAAGCGAATCCGACGATATGTAACACAATTTATGATTAGTATCATGTTCACTATAACGTTCAGTGACTGTTTTGAGATTTAGAGGTACACAGAAGTTAAGAAAACTTACCATTTTTGCATTATGCAATTAGAATATTTTTCCTTCTTATGATCGCTGAGTCAGCTTACGATAGGGCGATATCAATGAATGGAATATCTATGAAGTAAGGTTCTGAGAAAGTTTCTCGTCTTACTTTTAAACAAAATGCTCCTTAGAAAAAGGCATTAGCTAGTTATGATCAGTATGCAAAGTAGAACATAAAAGTGTCATCAGCTGCTTTACTCCTTGTTAGTAAAAATTTAAAAAAAACAGGGATCAAATATATTTAATTTTTTCATGGTTTGAGTTTCGAGTATGTGGAACAGTCAGTCATAATAACTTCATTTTGCTAACAAGATTTGAACAATCGTTTGAAAATTTGTAATAGAATCGAATGAGTTATCCCAATATTTACTTTCTAAAACGTGGGAAGTGGTTACATCATGTTGATGCTTAGCATGGAATCCAAGTTGCAAACCAAAATTTATGATAATAGTTTCTATCTTTTATCGTATTGTTTATTTAACTCCATTAGTGAATTCGCCTTATGAGAATCATAAGCAACCTTCTATTTATTCATTAATTTAATACCTGTGATGAAATTGAATCAAATTTCTTGCCTTGTCACTTTTACAACAATCTAGTAAACTTAATTATTCCCCTGTGGTTAATCCAAAAACCTTCAGAGGTATTGAATAATAAATACCTTGTCCCCATTTAAAACGATTATAAATGGCCATACATGCTCAGAATAATTAGTGGGAAAACTGAAATGGAACAATTATAGGTTAATCTTGATTAAAACATTTTCCACTACGTCCCAACAATATAAAACATAAAAACTATTGGACTGGAGAAAGCAATAAAAACTTTTATGTTAAAGAATTCCAATGAATTTATTCCTATGAAATACTTGTTCTTTTGGATTATCCCATCATTTTGAGCAGTACAATAAAAGTTCAAAATCCCGTAATGTACGTCTATTATTGATTATCATAGAACATTTTTATTTTTCTACTTGGGTTTTGAAAAATTAACTTAAATTAGTAACTTTATAAATACGCATGACCTACTTTAATAAGTACTGAACTCAATGAAAAATATAGAAGCCATGATCGATGAAATGAATTTGGGGTTGTTTTTTTCTTGTGCTATTTTTATTTAAGTAGGTTTACTTATTTCAAAACTATGGCAATTTCCAATGAGTATTAAAAAATCACTCATAAATATATTTTACAGCAAAATAGTTATACACGGAACAGAATAGATTAATGGTATATAAATATAAATATTAACACGTCTCAAAAATAAAAATGTTCTTTCAAAAGAAACATTTTAGCTTACTCACCTGTATCTTAGTGACTGTTGTTTTCACAAACAGACTGATACTTGTTAAGACCATTCTTAGTAAACATTTCTGAGCGTAAATCAAGTGAATAAGGTCTGATTTTTGAGATAAAATAGAAATGTTTTCACTTAAATTCACCAAAATATCTATTATCAGCTAATAATAACTCTATAAAAAAACCATCCAAACAGTTTACAAAAATTTTCAATCATAGCAGTGTCAAATGTAATCCGTTAAACAAATTTGTTAAGGCTGCATTCTTATAACAACAAGTTATTCAATAGTGACTTTTCTCTGCGCTAGGACCCCTGGGTTCAGAACCCTCATGCAGGATCGTGGGTGCGCATTACTTAAGAGTCTTATACTAGAACGAAACGTCCGTCCAGTGCTTCCAGGTTTTCAATAGTGGTCTAGCTTACATCGACTCATGAATTCAACTATTAAAGTCACTACAATCTCCACAAACCTTTATTCTAAAAATAAAATGACTAAAACTCTGATAGAAATTGATCAGTTTTAATCAGAAGTGTTATAGATTGTTAACATAACATCAAACAACCTTATTCATCAGTCCTACAATTTGCTTAATTGTTTAAACTACTTTCAAAATTTAAGATTATTTTAGTATTCTCAATGGCATTAACTACCTTCCTAATAAGGTAACCACTAATCTTAATTATCTATAGCGTGAATCAGTTAGTGTTTTTTAAATCCCGAAAATCGCGTTTACGAAGGCTTTCTTTAAATATACTATACTATGATTTAACTTATATCAGTGATTTTCTATCACATTGATGATATGAGGGAAAGTGTACTATCAATATAAAATTCATTTAATATATCGTCTGCCTTGTCATATTCATGTAAACCTATATGGTTTAGAAAGTCCAATAAAAGATTTCTGCTAATCGTTTGAATAGAAACGTTTTCTTAAAAGTCCACTTTATTATCATTCCGAAGAGTCTTCACGTGTTAATAGGTTCCGATCTTTCTGACGTCATGTTAAAAATTTATTCACTTCTTAGTCGTTGGTAACTCACCAATTCAAACACAAACTTTGCATCTCAAAGTAGTGCTTCCAACCACTTATCCTTCCATGCCTTTTCTCCAGTATGTTTTGGTCTTGTGTTTATTTTTACTAATTAGTTCGTACTTTTTAAACGGTAATTAGTTATTATTGTCCATCGACAATGTTCAATAATTAATATTCACGTTTGTCAAATGAACAGTCGTCAGTCATACTGACCCGTAAATTATTTTCAGTTTCCTATCCTTCCTTAACATCCTGATTATTGTACAACCTTCTTTTGATATTTGAAAACTCGGATCACTCTGTGATGTAATCTCTCCTCTCCTTCTATATACTCATATATTTATAAAAAACTGCTGTCTTCGATTTTACAACAAGTTCTGTTTTCACTTCTTCCTACAACGTTTTTCGTGACTCAGCTAATTTAGTTTAAGAATCTATTTCATACTACAGTACAGCTACACCAATTATAACGATGGTAAATCACTGGTACATACAGTACATATTCGAATGAAAAGTTAGTAAAATAACACAGTATTTTTCAGTTTATGACAAAGAATTTTACAGAAAAAGTGGCAGAGCGATTAATGTACATTAGAAAGGTCTGTTTAATAGTTGTGTGATTACATCACGTTACATCATAAAAAACAATTTGGCTTCACAATATTTGATCGATTTCTTGTGAATTTACATTTCTGGTAAAGATTGGTTTTTCAGGTTGAAAAGTATTTTAAAACCCAGTCACTTTCCGATCGTGGAAACGGTAATGAATAATATGATAGTATCTTTTAAAAGCTACAAATGGGGGTTACACACTAGAAGTATAGATATGAAGAAAATTTCTATCGAGGCAAAGAAAACTAATATGGAACTGATACAGAATTATAAAGTAAAAGTGTTTGTTACGTGATCGTAAATAGAATAAATTCCTTCACACATAAAGAATTCTGAGTCCTCACACAAAATGGTGCATACGTAGCTCTTTAGTTTTAAATCTATTTTACCAATTTAAGTGTTTAATGAACACTGATTAGTTTTTTCAGTATTTATTGTAATAATAATCCATTAAAAAGTTTGAGTGAAGACTACATTGTTAATTGCAAGACGTATATTGAATGCGGTGCTATTTCTTCAACATTTTCGTCAGCGAGATACAACCACTAGTATTTTACAGATTAGTCCCATTTTTTTTCTCAAGTTGGCTATTAACGTGTGTTAGTTGCTTCTGTTAGTGTATTTTCGTAACAGTTCTTTTATTAACCACAGATGTGAAATCTCGATTAATAGATTTACTAATCAGTAAGGTTTTTTCTATAAAATGTAATCAAAAGGTTTACCGAAATGTGTGCTTGTTAACTTAAACTGTGTCATGTTAAATATACATGATTCCAAAGTAGGAAATGGAAATCTGAACTAGTGATTAGTTAACTTATATAAATGCGGCAGTATTTAAAAATCAGAAAGTTAGAAAGAAAAAAATCACTGATTTTTGTTGCTTGTAGCCATTAGTTGTCAGTTTATTCATTCAAGAAAATAATTTACATATTTTTTTAAAAATTTCACAGGGTTATTACAAAACTGAGACATCTGACAGTCCATAGTAAATTACTGAAACCAGTTAATATGAAGTCTTCAAATGGTAAGTACTGCCATAAATACCAATGTCAATTTGATAAAGAATGTAGAATTTAGCTTATTTATGCTGGTTTTAGTTGACTGATGTTAGTTAGAAAGATACTCAAAACCAAGGCTTGTATCCCGTGTTTAGAATATGTTAACGTATGCATAAATTTTGCAGTCTTAAAACCCTATACATCCCATTCGCATTACATTCTTTGTACGTGTCTTAGTCAAGTACTAATTCAATCATGGTCAGTGCTTTTGATTACAAAATGAATGTGATGAAAACCAGGATTGAACAAATTAAGAATAATGCTTTTTGCAATAATTAATTTGATATTTTCAGTACGTTGCCTTCACACAACAACGTCCAATACAATGTACAGTCATCAAATCAAACATAAATCTGATCAAAATAAAATTATTTTAATATAAGCTAAATCACCATTAAAATCTCTGTTAGTTGAAGCGTCAATAATTCAGTCATGATAATGAGATATCTAGGTTACTATGAGCCTCATATGTAGCATTAATTTTTGTTAAAAATGAATGGCGTATTGACAGTATGTTTGGCAAATTTACTGTCCAACACAATCTTAGGATTTATGAACATCTTGATGTGCTTCATAGAAAACTAATACATTAAAATTTATGAAGTGAATCAGGTGTCTTATAGCTAAATTTAGGTTGAACGGCTGGCTATTTACTCATACATTTTGACAGAAAGTATGTTTTAGCTGTAAACATGTACTTTATAAAATCGCTCATTTAAAATCTTGAGACTAATGTTTTATATTTGAAAAGTCCATAGCAGTTTAAGCTTAACTAAGTGTCACCTTCAAAATCAAAAGGAGATTTCGATCTTGTCAGGAAAACATTTGCTGTACAACTGTGATTTTTTGAACCTAATTATAAAACGCCTAACATCAGATTAATGACTTATTGATAATTCTAAGAAAATTGTAAATTATTCAACTTCATGTTCTTTTAAACGGTAAACCAGTCTCTTGAGCACTGCATCTCTGTTGATTGTCATAAATGGTCTCAGTATTTTTCTTATAATTTTAAATATAATACAATCAGTACATATTAGAAAATCTCATTGTTCTGATAGGAAAGATTACAGCCAATGCTTGAAAAACACCAACGAAACCAATTTAACCAGCTATCTCTTTGAAACAACAATGTTTTATAAATAAATGATACCTACAAACTATGTTTTCGTAAATGAGAAACAAAATCATATCACTAAGCTTGTAATTTATGCATCTCTTTTTAGGAGGTATAGCTACATATAACTGTTATTGTTGCGTTAAATATTGTACAAAAGAGTTAATAATCCAATTGACTGGAGCTTCTAGATTATACATAAGATAATATATTACTCGTCATAGTAACTAATACTTTTTACATATTCTATGAAAGGTAAATAAACTTCACTTACCTCATGATTTAATTTGGGAAATATTCAAAAAATATTCATTTACAGAAAATTACTTTTAAATTAAAATTTAGAGATTTTACATTGAAATTCCCTTTTAAAAAATTCTAGTAATGTTGTAACAAATTAGAAAACTTGTTTACTTGAATAGTTTTAGACCAATAATAGTTTTCCTTTCAATATGTTTATTTGTGGTTTATTCTGAAAGAAGACATAGCATTCCGTGATTAAAAGTTAGAACAAAGATTTGTGTGATTGGATTATGTAGATAATGTTCTAACAAACAAGCTGAATAGAGTCATATTGTTTTGAAAAAGACATTCAATGATTTGTATTTTCCAAACTATAGGGCTTATTTTTCCTTCTGATTCATATAAGTGTGATACAATGTGAAATTTTGCTTTGTTACAAGTTAAACTTTTCAATCCAGTAGGTTAAGCGTTCGCGCGCAAGACTGAAGCCCCTGGGTTAGAATCCCACGAGCGGGATCGTGGATGCGCATTGCTGAGGAGTCTCACAATAGAACGAAACGGCCGTCCAGTGCTCGCAGGTTTCTAACGGTGGTCTAACACCAATCGGTTCATGATCTCAATAAAAAGCTTAATAATCTCCACAACCCCTATACTGATAAAGTTCAATATCTCTTTGAATTAAAGTGATTATGTAGTCAATGTAATTTTCTGAAATGTGTAATAATCGAAGATAATTAACTATTTTCGAAAATATTGAACAAAATTACACTTATTTTTCACAAGTGAATATAGATAGAACAACTAATTGTTTATAATCTATAAAGTCAGCCATATAAATAAACAATAATATCGGTTTGCATTTGGATTTTATTGTCATATCTAGTTGAAACCTGGATGTACCTTTTTTTGGTATAGTTAAACAGGCTATTTGTTTGCCGGGAAATAAAAAATCAAATAATTTTTCTGGCTTTTTAGCAGATTTATTCCGCAAAATGACCAGTAAACTTGGGTTTGTGAATCAGAGAAAGGTTATGTCTATCGACAAATGATTTTGTAGTGTACGGTGTCATTATACACGTAAATTCTAATTTACATGATTTTAGTGTACTTTATTATCTGAAAAAAAATCGTTTTGCCATAAATAAGAACGAGTTAAATTTCCCAACTGTTTTGTTAGCGAATTCGATACTTTTTGGCAGTACTTATCTGAATCCTAAAATTACGAAACTTAGGAAAATAACCTTCAATAGTTGTAGCAATAGGGTGTTAATATGTACAGTAATCACTGTCAAATTTTAGGAATCAGACATATTTGAGGGAATGGTTCATGGACGAACATGTTTTGCATCACACATATATTAAAAATTGAATTTAGAATTTATTCCGCATCATGACTTGAGAAGTTTATCATGGTCGAAATTAAAATGTTTCATAAAAAATGTATCATTAATCACTTTTGAACAACAACTCAAAGATTGAGCTTTATTAAAATAATACGGGAAACGCTGAAGTGCTTTATAATTGTGCACATCTAAGATAGTTACTTTCAAAAATATATTTACCACAGATATATAAGTGAGGGAGCTCCTTTCATGTGGATATCGGTAAAGAACGGCACTAACGATTGACTTACTGGCCTCTTCTCAATTATGTCATGTCTATATGTGAACTGGACTATTATTTTTATTACCGTAATGACAGTAGTCCCAATGAAAACATTCCCCGATTGTTTTCATACAACTTTAATCTATTAATAGGAACACATCAGAAAGGGTGTTCTTTTCCTACTACCTCTTATACATTCTATAAACTTTGGTAATAACCCATTTGTAAGTACTTTATATATATCGACATAACGTTCACCATTATCGACACAAATTATTTAAACCTTAGCTTTAACATGTAACCATCAATAGGCATAACATAATATTTGCAAGTGTATAATTTCTGGGACTAAAGAAAACGTTATAGAAGATAACTATTCCATCACATATTAACTATTTTTCGGATAATTTATGATGAGCATCGGGCTACGAAAATATTTATATGATACACATAACTTGAAGTCATTTGAAAATAACTAGAAAAACATCATTGCATTTTCTTAAATGCCCAAGGAAAATTATATAACCGAAAAATTTAAATGTTCAGATTATTGATCATTATAACGAGACAACTAGAAACCATGGCAATTTCGGAGAAACAAAGAGATTTACTTATTTATCAGGCGATTATTTCAAGCAGCTCCTATCATTTGGAAATACAATTGAGAAATTCCAAATTGAAAAAATACTTTAATGACATACATCGTAAGTCGCACGTCTTCATAACACATATTAGACATCTCCAATCCAATTTCAAAAATCAGGATATTCTAACAATAAGTTACCGATTGTTTTTGTACATGTTAGATAATATTAAATTGTAGACACAAACCAGCTCAAATAAAGTTTAGTCCTAGTAAGAACCTAATAACAAATTAGTTTACATTCCAATTTAATAAAAATTGCGGATATTTAAATTATTAAAATGATGTCAGATTTAAAATAGAAACAAAATGAAAATAAGTTACCTTTCAAAACTTAATCAAAGTAATTGAGAAATAGGCATAAACAAAGAAAAATTGAGTAACACATTAATATTGATGGGGTACCATTTTAACATACATTTAATCATCAATCTTAAAAATATAACATTTTTGAATCTGTTAATCGATAGTCTGTTGAGTTCCTTCGAATTGAGCGTTAGCGATAACAAAATTCTCTATAAATCACCTCTTGATTTCATACTACCTAACAAATAGTGGATCAGAAGTGTTTACGATGTTAAATTCTCTGAAGATTTCGGGAGAGTACCATAAAACATTAAGATTTGACATGACAGTGAAATGAACAGTCAGTGTTTGCCGTTTTTAGGTGGCAACTTTTAGAACATAACTTGATTGTAGTTCTTGTTAATCAACATAAATACAACAAAGATAATTTTTAAAAAAAAGAATCAAGCGGAAGAATTTCTCTCTAAGGGAAATACAAAGATTACGTTAATAGGGAATGGCATTTTCTGTAGATAAAGTTAGGATCGGATTTTAAAATATAAACTCAGAGCATTTCTTCCTTAAGTAAATGATTCAAACTTTGCGCTCAGAATGTGCTGGAGTGGTTTTAGATAACTTACAAATGTAAATGTTCCAATCGATTTGGGTGAATTCCATGATCTGTATGTGAATACTTGAACGATGTAAGTGCATCAAGAGAGTATGAATAGAGTTTTCCCCAACATTTGTTATAATTTTGAAATGCGAGCTACCACAACAACACCCTCTGAACTCCTTCATGAGCCACAGAAATCCATAACCGAAAGCAAAATCACAATGATGAGTGACAATTTTTTGAGTTTCAATCGTATTGGAAAACACTGAGTTATTGTCGAACATTCAGTTCAACAATTACATGATGGAGTTCCTTCGAGATATTTCTTATGCAACACCAAGTCACTCGTCCTGATAACTGTTATTAGACAACTCTAGTCTATGAAAATAAAGTGGCATTGCATAATTTAGCAGAGCGATCATTAAACGCCTGTAATAATTATTTTCTTTGAGCCAGATCTTTTGAAATTCATTGACAACTGGACCTATAGCAATTCACCAGTTCAACGCTAATTTCTGAGTACAAAAGAGTCATATTCACTGCTTTAGTTTTAGCCAATTAATATCGTATTCTCCAACTTTTTCTTCATAAAGTAGATAGTTATTCTTCACATTCTTCCTAGTTAACTATTATTTCAGAATGCCACTTGTAAGACTAACTGACCTAACTTAATCTAACCAAACCTAACCTAAACTTTTGGTTATGTTTCGAATACCTTGTTAATTGATGCAACGCCTTTATTTTATTCAGTACGTGAAAACTTCTGATTATTTTAATTAATTTGTTAAAAGATACAATAAGATTCCATTTTTTATAGACTCCCGTACTAAATAGACATTCGGCCACCAGAACATTTTCGTAATTCTCCCATATTTCGCCAACATTATTCTACTAATCTTCAATAATATGTAAAATATGTCCACTGTTGGTTTGTAAACAACCAGACATGTCTTCAGAGTGTAAGCGCCTGAAGCAAAACCACGGAAATAAATGGATTCACGCTATTCTGTTACGTTCGTTGTTCTTGTTCTTTTTAGGTGCACCGACGTAGCTTGTTTTGTAGAATATCTATTTGAGGTTGACTGATACAATCGTAAGCGAAAATGTGAAGCAAATGTATAGCCTTTAGTTTAGGCCCTAAGGTAGACGTTAACACCTTGGATTTCCTGTCTTAATTGGTGATCATCGATATTATTACAGAAAAATTATATCACTATTTACTCCAGCGATGATCATCCGAGATATAAATGTATTTAGAAGGCTAGTCGTGAAAATTGTATTTCTATGGAACGCTTTTTAAATGTAACAGGGAACTGGAGGAATCTTCTTGACACTTCCATCCTATAGAAAAAGGTAGAAAATAAGTGCATTCAGAGTTCGTTAGTTACCGGCTAATAATATTAAAGAGTGGACTGTTTGGAAAATTGTTTGTAAGATTGGTCTGTAAGATTCCTCAACATTTTTTTTATGGTGGAATGTAATTGTGAAGGAATTCATCATGATAAATTCTAATTGTGGAATATTTCAAGTGTATATAAGTTAATTAAGAACATATGATTGAGGTAGACCAAAGATTGGGGTTATTCGAAGTTTGTAATACATATATACTGATTGTTAGAAACCCACAATATCTTTTCATACTACTAGTTTTCGAAAGCGGTTCGACATGAATTTTGATTGGACTACGATGTGTGCTGAACTTTGATTGCCCTAATAACTGACCAGTTTGCCTTCGCTATTTTAGTTATTTACAAAACAGGGAATGGCCTGACAGGTCAGTTTGTCAATGATGTATGGTTCATCATTTTCTAAATAAGTATTCTAGGACCCAAACATCAAAGTTTCACTATGTTAGCTCATGACTGCAACGGTATAAGTGTTGAGGATTTCATATTTAACTCAATTACTCCGTGAAGTATTTTAAAGATAAAGATATCCTTGAAGAATTGTCAGTCATATTATTATTAGCTAGTATTGTCGTTATAATTTACTTTTAAATTTGTATCGCTTGGTGTAAAGTAAAATCAAGCTTTATGTCTAGGTCAAATAAATCATATTTCGGAAGAAACACAGTTAGATGGTGGTTGAAGGTAGTCGACAGGAAACTCTGGACCCGGGTTTCGTGCTACTTGGCACTCGTCAGAAAGGTGTACTTGTAATCTTTGAGGGAACTGATGCTCCCTGGCGGATTCGATCTCGTGTCACCCAGCTTCACAGTCAGAGACGTTACCACTGAGCTATCCGGGCCGACCTTACAATAGTGCCCACGGTGTCGAGTCACTTAGACTGGTGGCCACATTGCAACATGGTCGATAGCATTCGATCTGCACTAATAATAAGGACTAGACACGCATGACATTCGTCACCCAGTGATCAATCGATTGTGAAGAAACAGTATTATGTTGATTCAATGTTGTATCTCACGTTAGCCCATTTAGGCAACTATATGTTTAACGAATATTAATATCTATCTGTTCTTTCTAACTAAACACCCAGTGCAAATATATTTGACCAATTTTCAGAAATAGAAAATAAGGTATTTATTCATAGTATTTTAATGAAATCAAACAACGCGAAGAATAGTTTTTGGAAATGATGAAAAAAAAGCGGTGTTGACGCTTCAGTTCAGTTCTTAATTTAATGATTTATATACCAAAGCCAACCATAAAATTGTCGATTAATCGTTATTTTTCTATGAAAAGAAACAAAACAAAATTTAAATATCGTTTAGAATACAACAATTCTAAAATGTTGTCGAATTACAATTCATCACTCATAGTTTTTGATTTTCAAATTCAGTGAGTGACCTATTTCCATTTAAACCAGATTTCAGAATAAATTTGTCAGAATATTTGAGCACATGTGTGTTATTTAACAATAAAAAAACTCAATCAATATGAAACGGATGTGAGAAGTGAGATGAATTGTACAAGAAACTTTGAAATTAAATCATTGTATTAGTTAGACAATTTCAAAAGGGTTAGAGAAATTGATAAATTAGGGAAAATGGAGTAAAAGAGGTTTCGGAAATGATTATTTGGGAAAGCAGTTTCCTTGTTGAATGAAAAGTTATATTAACGAAATCCAGACGTTTATGAAAGATAGACACATCGATGACATCATTTCAAACCTGAGGTCGAAACAAGCACAGAATTATTCTAAATGTTATCGCGCGCGAAATTACTTTCCTTATTGTAATAGTCAAAAGGTGGGAATCATTAGTAATCTTGAACTTGTTTTCAATTTCTCCATTTCCCGGCGTAATGTGTTCTTAGGTCTTCCTCTCCTTCTTCGACCTTGAGGATTCCATGTGAGGGCTCGCCTAATGACGCAGTTGGGTGCTTTCTTCGATGTGTGTCCAATCCAGTTCCAACGTTTCTTTCTGATTTCTTCCTCTGCTTGGATCTGGTTGTTGCTAATAGTGTCTGGCCAACGGATCCGAAGTATTTTGTGTCGACAAATGTCAATAAACACTTGTATGTTCTGGATGATGGTTTTCGTAGTTGTCCAAGTTTCCGCCCCATACAGTATAACTGTCTTGACATTTGCATTGAAAATCATGACCTTGATGTTGGTTGCCGATTGTTTTGAGTTCCAAATGTTCTTCAGTTGTAAATATGCTGTTCTTGCTTTGCCGATCCATGCCTTCACATCTGCATCAGATTCACCGTGTTCATCGATGATGCTGCCTAAATATGTAAAGGTTTTTACATCTCCCAAATCTCCGTCAATTGTGGTTGGATTGGTGCATGCGAGAGAATCTTGCTTTTCCATTTGTGTATATTGAGACCTATTACTGCTGAGGCTTCTGCTAAACTGGTCGTCTTCTCCTGCATTTGTTGTTGCGTTTGTGATAGAAGAGCCAGATCATCTGAGAATTCCAGATCGTCCAACTGCATCCTAGATATCCACTGTATCCCATGCTCCCCCTCAGATGCTGACGTCTTCATGATCCAGTCGATCACCAGGAGAAAGAGAGTCATACAAATAGATCCCAGATTTGTCTTGTTATTGATTATATACTGAAATCACACACTACTTCGTTATGTTCTTCATTCTGTTTAACAATACCCTGTTGAAGACTTTCCCTGGTATTGAGAGAAGAGTGATTCCCCTGTAGTTATCACAGTTGCTGAGATCGCCTTTCTCTGATGTTTTGACCAGAAGTCCTTCTTTCCAGTCTGTTGGTAGCTGTTCCTCATCCCAAATCTTTCTGAAAAGAATGTGGAGTATCCTTTCAGTTGCCGCTACATCTGCTTTCAGTGCCTTTGCTGGAATGTCGTCTGGTCCTGCTGCTTTGCCACACTTGATGTCTGATGGCCTTGCTGATTTCTTCAATTGTTGGTGGGCCAGTATCGATTGGGAGGTCCGTGAGTGCTGCTTCGATGTTGGGTGGGTTAAGTGAGGCTAGTAGATTCGACAGTTCTTTGAAGCGTTCTACCCACCTGCTTCGTTGTTCTTCAATGTTGGTGATTACCTTGCCTTCTTTGCTTTTCACTGGTCGATCTGCTATACGGTGATTTCCAGAGAGTTTCTTTGTTGTGTCATACAGTTGTCTCATGTTTCCTTCTCTGGCAGCCTTTTCCGCCGTCATTGCTAAATCTTCGACATATTTACGTTTGTCAGTTCTGATGCTCCTCTTCACTTGCTTGTTTACTTCTGTGCATTCAGCCTGTGCCTTGACTTTTTCTGCTCTTGTTCGACTGGTATCGATTTCTGTCTTCTTGTTTATCCTTTCTTGAATCATATCCTGTGTATCAACAGTGATCCATTTTTTGTGATGGTGCTTCTTTTGGCCCAGAACCTCATGACATGTTGAAGTGATTGCCTCCTTTATCCCATTCCAGTTGCCCTCCATAGCAGTTCCCACTCCATTGAGTGGATCGTAAAAGGCCTGGAACCTATTGCTAAGGTCTATCGTGAATTCGTTGAGTTTGTGACTATTTTGAAGAAAGGCCGTATTAAGCTTTTGTGATATTGTCCGCCCCGTTGTTCAGGGCTTCTTGAGTTTCAATTTCATCTTGGTGACCAGCAAGTGATGGTCTGAGGCTATATCAACTCCTCTCTTGCTTTCCACATCCTCCATTGTCCTCCTGAACATTCTGTTGACGCAGATATAGCCGATTTGGTTCTGGGTAGTGTGATCCGGTGAAGTCCATATGGTTTTGTGAATGCGTTTATGTGGGAATATAGTGCCGTCTATGACCAGTTTATTGAAGGCACATAGATTTGCAAATCTCTCACCATTTTAGTTCCTTTCTTCCAGTCCGTGTCGTCCCGTTATCTCTTTATATCCGGTGTTGTCCGTTTCAACCTTGGCATTTAGGTCTCCCATAAGAATGGTCAGGTCCTTTGTTGGGCACTTCTCGACTATTGACTGCAGCCTATCGTAGAATTGATCTTTAGCGTCTTCATTGTAGCCGTTGGTAGGCGCGTAGCATTGGATGACGTTCATTGTAATCCCCGTTTTCTTGGTTTTGAAGGAGGCTTTGATGATCCTTGGTCCATGAGATCCCCATCCTATAAGTGCATTTTGTGCTTGTTTGGACAGCATCAATGCAACTCCTTGTGTATGTGGAGCATTTTCTTGTTCATGTCCGGAGTATAACAGCAGCTCCCCTTAAGCTAGTCGTTGTTGTCCAACTTGTTTCCAATATGTTTCACTGATCCCAAGCACCTTTATGTTGTATCTCCTCATTTCTGTAGCAATTTGGAAGACTCTCCCAGTCTCCCACATTGTACGAGCATCCCATGTACCTAAATAAATGGTTGCTCTGGTTGTCAGGAGGAACATAGGCGTCGTGACTTCCGAAGGAACTCGACTTTCATCATGAGGCGTCATAACTCTTCTAAACGAAGACCTTCTGACTCCCAGGGCAGAGTTTAAATGGTTTGAATAATTCTTTCTGGTTAGCGTTTTTTTAGCGAGTTAGTTTTCTACGGGATGGGGTCGCTAACCCCATGCCCAATCCTCCTCCTTTATCCGGGCTTGGGATCACCAGCAGTACCCCCGGAGGGAAGTACTGTAATTTGTCAAACACATTGTATTGTTCCCCACCCGTGTTCTGTTCACTACACTACTACATACAAGATATTAATATAATATAAATAATGGAAGCTCAAATATAAATAATTTACCAATGGGTGCATACAAACATATTGAATTTATGACAATTAGTCGCTATGATTAATTTCGATGATGCAATGAGAAGACGAAGGTTATCAGAATTATGTGATATATTTGCGCAATAAATTTCGAACAATCTGATCAAACATATATTTGTTAAGACATTCTTATCTGAAAAATAAAATTTCAACGGCTTACCTTTAACCTGTCTAGTTGACCTGTTATTTTGATATATAAATGTTCTTAACAAGTATACGTGTGATCAGATTGTTCGAAATTTATTGTGCAAATATCACATAATTCTGATAACCTTCATCTTCTCATTGCACTATTAAAATGTTGAATTCAATATCAATATATATACGTACATTCTAATCATTAAAAAAACATTGTCAACCTACTCATTACATTCATTCAACTATTTGTGACCTACCATTCATCTAATTATCTAAAGTCAATAAATTTTTCTAAATAACACTAAATGTTGTTACAACACATTGTGTAAAAAAATTGTTTTGGACGATTCATGTTAAGGTCAGTTTTACTAATAATAGGTTGATTATTGACTTTTTTTAAGAATATAACCTATTAAAACTACAAATCAATTTTGGAACTAGAGAAGAATGAATTATTTAACTAGAAATATCACAATGTTATGGTACAACATCACTTGAAACATTCATGCAACGCTGTTCGAGAGAATTGATTAAAGAGACAAAACGAATTAAAAAGTTTAATTTGTATTAAGAAAATGTACATTCCTAGAGGTATCATCTCTTAAAACTGATCAGATTGCAACTACTTAGATTTTACACAGTAAAAGAATACTGATAATGATTATTCAGGTGAGTGACTAGTTGTTACAATTTCCTTTCGCATTGGTTTCTTATTTGAAATTAGGTGATTGAGTAGGTGATACAATTTGATAGCAAATCAAAATGCTCATCCAACTGGACATTATTTTCGATTTGTGGATCTACATTATTTATGCTGTTAGAAAAAATACAGCCGTTTTCATTATTACATTGGACATCGTGAAGTGCAAGACCAGATTGTTAGCTACGCCAATATTCACCAGTGCACAACAAACAGATGTTATTTGAACTTTCCTGTCAATTGAGCACTAGTACTTGTGAATTAGTTTTATGTGAATGACAGTCAAGTTACTGACGATAAATGGGATTCCAGACATCTAAGACAGATTACAGTGAATATTTCGAGTTCCATCTTCCACATCCTAGTTTTAAGTCGAAATTCCAGCAACTACTTATCGATGTGTGTGGATCGAAAATTTCCGTTACCAGTTGAAAGCTATACAAAAGGACATTTTACTGATCCTTGACGAAACAGTGTGTATGGAACAATATTCCAGTGTGTTATTTGGAGCCTTATTTATTAATACAGAATTCAACAGTTTGACTAAGATTATAAACAGTGCATATATTCTCTTACTATTTTTCAGGTTATTTATTGTGAAGTGTTGTTTGTAGAATTCCAGTCTGAAATTAGGCTTTTAATTTTAAGAGTAAATATTTCAACACTTTCTTACGTTTGAACATTTTGAGACTTAGTATGTAGACTATTATTCGCATGTATAAATTGGTTTTTGTAGATTCACATGATGTAATTTCTGAAGGATATCTACTAAGTCATTTCATCTATATTTTAGATTTTGCTAATTAGTCTTTGATGTTTGTTTGTAAGGAAATCACGGAAGTAGTTTATTTTTCTGGATATTCATTAGTTAACCTTATTAGAGCAAGAACAATGAACGTGAAATAGCGTGAAACCCTTTATTCCCATGGTGTTTACATTATGTCTATTCAGCAATGAGATTTATTACATCATTGAAATCTTTTTATATGCATAAGATCTTCTCACTAAAAAATATTATTTGTTAAGGAATCCTAGTTGCTTAATTCTCTTTGAAGTTTTTGATGACTAATTATTCTGCTCAAAGAAACTAACACCTCCAGAATCACCCTTGAGGTCTATAAATCTCTATCATATCAAAATGGCCTCACTAGTAGCTCAGAAATAACTTTACTAGTGTACTTGAATATCATTTACAAATATACTATAATCATAGTGAACGAACAGTCAGATAGGATAGCCGAGTATATACGGGTTAATGCGAAATTACAGTGCTTTCATAAAATACGAAAACCATACATCAAATACTTTATTGTCACATATTCCATCAATCGTCTCTTACAAACTTTATTGTTTCTTCATTCCTGTTATTACAATTCCTCCCTGTTTACATTGCTATTCTCTTCAATTCGATCTTCTTAACTTTCTGCTGCCAAACATCCCACTTCTGGTTCGTGTTACATACTGTTTATATCGACATATATAAAAAGCACACACCACATAATGACAAGTAAAACGTGAAAATAATCTAAAAAATGGCACTGTTTGAGCAGTTTGATCTATCTTTTGATTTAATGTCACAAATACTGCAAAGTATGTTAGCTTATATTCCAACTTGGCTCCGTAGCTGATTTTTCAAAACTTTGTTATTCATACAAGTTCGACAGAAATATATTAGTTTTCTGCAGTTTTTCAGCTTGACTAACAATCAACTACTATCTTTTTTTGATATTACACATAGTTTTTTACTGTTTTATTTCTGATAACTCAGTCAAACATTAATCAGTATAAAATGTAAGCACATAGAAAGTTTAAACTAAGATATTTTAGAAAAAATAAAATAGTGAAAACACGAAAATTAATGTTCTTTAAATGTTACTAAAAAATAAACACAAACGACATTTACCATTTAGAGCAAATATTCATTCTAAAAAAAACAGTTTAATACAACTCATTTGATGAAGTAATGTATTTGTTAATTGAATTCATGAGTCGATTAAAGCTAGACCACAACGGGAAACCTGGTGGATGTGTTAGTAATTGCTATGATCAGTTAACCCATTTACCTGTAATAAAAATACGCTATTCACACTGAAGAAAGCCTGATAAACATTGTTATATTTTATGTTAAGTATATTAGATAGTATTGGATTTGAGTTAATTTTCTGAAGTTTTGATCATGAATAATAACTTATGGAGCTGAGTGAACATTTGTAAGATTCTGTAATTTGAATCTGTGTAGAAAAAGCAAAAGTTTTGAGTAAATTCACATCCTAACTGCAAGATAACGTATTTTAAACGTCGAACTAATATTAAACACCATCAATCTTGTTCAAATTTCTTCCATAATCCAACGTTGATATTTTTAAACATCGGAAATACTGAACACTAACAAGTTTATGCTAGGCGATATTACTATAAATTGACTTACATTTGACCAATTGGTTTTTCAATGTTTCCGATCAAATTTTCAACTACAAGTTTTGGCTGCTTATGCTGATAATGTGAATCTATCAAAGAAAAATCCTAAAACTACACAAGTAACAGAAACAAAATCATGGAGTATTTAGTTTTATCTGGTGATCATGGAAGCAGATCTTTTCGAAATGCTCCTGTTGCTATGGCATGCAATGAAGATCTTTAAAATTGAACAGTAACTACCTTTTTATCAATGGAACTAACAGTAAAATATAAACGTAAACAATCACACCATACTTTTTTTAACTAGTCAGCATTTACAGATTGTCGAATTTATTTCAAAAAATTATGAATCCAGAAATTAGGCGTTGAGAAAAACGGAACAGCATTTTGTGTAATATAAAAAATGTAAAATAAACATAACAGAAAAAAATAGTTGGTAAACATTATGGAAACTGGACAAAATGAAAGTGGCAATAGGAAAAGTCATTGAGTAGAGAAATTATGGGGAATTCGGTGGACGATGTGATCTTCGTATACGGAGTATTCTGTGACCTAAATGACGGAAAATATTGAGAAAAAGTACGAAGCTCTAGTTAAGTGTACGAGTAGTTTAAGAAACAAAAACAAAATCATTTATTTAACCCGAAGAAAGAGTTTAGTCAATGCTTAGATATCAGATGAAAAAGAACTTTGAATGAACTGTTCAACATCTTTCTACAGAATACGCGAAATTCTAGAAAATAAGTAAGACTATGAATTTATTGGTTAAGTTACAGTGGCAACGTGAAAAGTTCAGAACCAAACCGAAACATACTATACCCAACATCTATAGTTCGAATTACAAAATTCTTAGTCAAAAACATCAAAGACAAACAACTCTTTCTACATACATACGAAAAGTGTCTTTTCAATCAAGATACAGTTAACTGAGGACAACATTAAACTTTAAAATTAGAAACTCAGATTTCGGAAAAACTAACCAAACGGACAGAACAACTTAGTGGTCCGCACACATATATGTGAAAAAAATTAATCAAATTCAGAACGTAATATCAACAACGAAAAAACTTAAATCCTTACACACCTATACACTTTTAATGCATACTAAAAACCATTCAAAATGAAAATATAGGTTTAAGATTTTGGTTACCTTATCAAATGTGTTAAGCATTTTTTTGAGTTAAAATTATGCCGACTATGAGTTTAGTATAAGATTGTATATAAGATCTAAAAGAATTTAACTTACAGCACAAATAATCGGAATGTGCTGAATCTTTTCACCCATTTATGGAGTGATCGACACCCAGTAAAACAGGCCATTGTAAGCAGGGTAGGACTCCAGTAGCGTATAATTCGCATTCCAGTAACCATCTGTTTTAAAGCGACTTGATGCATCCTTTAGAAGTGCGTTACTGTGTGAAAAAACACATAAAAAACAATAGGGAAAGTACCCTATGACTGCAGTTACAAAGATCACGATATTCCTAGAAAAGTACTCAGAATAAGTCAAAAATTGGTGGTTTAAGTACATGTTTTTAAAGAATGTATTATTTATTAAAGTTTCATTAGGTGGATAATGTGACTAATATGCGGTAGTTGTGATGCGACGATGGTACGTAATTATTAAAATGGATACGTATTTGTCAAAGTTTAAGCTATATACAACAAATCTACTTTGCAGGACCAATAGATAAGTGCATACAATTCATAACGTCAGTCATCCGATTCGATTTTATAAACGTTTATGAAACAGTATGTGAAACGTATCTTAATGATTACAATAAACACTGTTCATGAATCGAAAACAGATTTTTCAGATTATTTCCTGATAAAAATTGTATGTGTGGCTTGTTTGTATATTATCAATGTTGATTTACTGACTTAGATTTTACACGATTAGTTGAAACTGTTCACAATCACATTCTAATAGACCTTCATAAAATAAATATTGATGCAATGCAATGATATTAAAATCCTAAATAATAAGACAAGGCACTCCGCAGTTAAAGAAGTAATAAATCAGACAATGAACATTAGATGCCTAAGAGGGAAAGATTTACTTTACAAAAACCTGCTTTCATTTTGTAAACTTACTACCTATTTAGTAATTTATCTCGTAATCCAAAGGAGTGATAGGAAGAAATATACATTTCTAGACTTAGGCAAAGGTGCAGTACTTTATAGGTAACGGAAATAAGCATATATTCAGCATATACAGGTACAGTACAACGAACTTATTATCTGCTTACATCAAATCTTTTTGGCAGTATTTCAGGTATGGTTATTACCTTTAAAAACGTAGCAGTAGAATAAGTGAGATAACGTGAAGAGATAAAAAGTTCACTTTTCTGTTCACAATGTTTTTTGTTAATCGAAAACGTGTCGTTGGGAATTGTAGTTAGTAACTAAAACAACTGCATATCATTAATCGCTAGGCTAGCCCCCTTAGCCACAGTATAAACATGAAAGGTGATCTCTAAATGAAGAATGGAAGTACAGTTTTCATGACGAATTTTTATATTTGATTACATTTCATTTTGCTAGAAAACATACTGTTTTTATAGAATCCGTCCACCGGAGCCTTGTGTGGTGATTCTATTATATGCAGCGACTGAGTTTCAAAAAAGTTCCGTTGACATACTTGTTCTTTAATTCGATCAAATGTAACATGCACAGAAGTCATCCATTTCATTCCACTAGTTGATAAATCCAGTGACGCCTGAGATTACAAGCAGGTTTACAAATTTGAAAGCATATGTAATTATACCTACCCAACTTATCAGTAAGTCAACAATAATAACAAAAACCGTAAAACCAAAGAATATCACCAAGTGTAAAACACATAAATGAAAACTACTTATTTGCACAAAAACGTTGGACATTTCACGACATTATTTTTCTGCATCAACATAAGGATTCAGATATTCAAATAAGACCCTTGAAATTTGAGTATCTCATCAAAAAAAAGGGTATTTTCACACGAATAGAATGAGAGAGGTAAAAATGTAATTTTGAAATTCACAACGAATATTCTATGTTGAACACCTACAATATTACACAGTGAATAGCCCAGCTTATGAATATTAGGTTTGTTTCAATTTTTCCGTACATTTTAAAACGGTAAAGTTTACCGTTACTCCACAATGATATAATCAATAGCATGAACCGGTTACCAAAATAAGACTCTTTACAAGTTACCAATTTCATTCTATTTAAAATGCTCTACGTAATAAACCAGAATAAACGATCACTAGCTACAATCAAACAAATCGGTGAATAACCAATGAGAATCCACAAGATCCACTGCGGGAAATACAAAAACGATGGGTTGTAATCACTAATTATACAGAGGTTAGTGCATCGAAAAACATTTGTCATTCAAGTTGGCCACATATTTAACTACTTTTATCAAAATTTCATCGCAGAAACACTAACCAACGTACTATTTAGTTAGCACCAAACGTTAGCATTTAAAATACGAAGTATATTATATGTAGTTTATAATTTTCTGGGACGAATAATCAGGGTGTTGCCAATATACAGAGTTCTGTAATAATAGTGATTCAGTTATTAATTTAACTGACAAATGGACCTGATATTGGGAAGAAACATGGTATTTTCGAATGACTTATGGAACCACTTAACAGGTCACATAGCTGGGGGGCAGTTACCAAATATAGTCGGTCGTTGTCAGCTATAATCTATCAATAGTTTGAAACACTTAGTTGGTTGATTTACAAACACTGACATTTATGTATGGAAACAAGCACACAAAGGCCCCCAAATGCCCTGGTACGGCCGAGAGTGGGGAGAGTCCGCTCTTCCTCTCAAAATGCGCTCACATGGCCACGCGTATATAGCCTCTGCCAGGGAAGTCCTACTCACTGCCTTCACGTGGCGGGGGTGTTGTTTACGAAAATGAGAGGACGAAAAGCGAATGTCCGGCGCTTTAACCGGATCCCAAACCAATGGTGCACATGGGCTTTAGTATCCTGAAGGAACAAATGGCGTATGAACCAATCGTTGGTCACCGGCTTCCATGGGACTGCATCTCCTTACGATGCTCCACTGCCTTGTGGATCAGACGTTCAGGTCGAAGGCTCGGGGTGTGGCCCCTTAAGAAAACCACCTGCTTCGGTTTGTGCACCCGGGCAGTATCACAGCCCTCACACAAATCAATTGAGATTCGTGTGGCGCATATGTTCTTGGTGCCTCCTTGTACCTATACCTGAGTTAAAATAAATAAATAAAGCACACAAAGAAATAAAATATACTGGTTTATACAAGAATATGGTAGGTATTGGATGATAGATTTAGTTACCTCTGAATACTCATTTGGAACTAATATTACTATTAATACTGTGCGATACTTAATAGATTATTTTAAATATCTTAGATGAAAACAAAAATGACCAAGTGTATACTACAAAAACAAATTTTTAAGTCTCAGGATTGGGAAAGACATACCGTTCAGGATTGTCCGGATTATTTGGGTCTTTCTTATGACTAATCATTCTGTAACGAGCGATTTCTTCAGGGTAACGCGTAATGCTGTAATTGTGATAAACTACTCTAGCGTATAAATCGTCATCTTCTCCACCCCATCCAAAATACATATTTGAAAATCCACCAACATTTTCAAACTGTTTCTTGGTGAATGCCACAGCCCCGCCAAAAATCTTAAGATAAGGAAGACTAAAAAATAATAAATTCATGTGAATAAAGTTATTTATCAAAATTTTTGGAGAGCTTTATTGAGAAGAAAACAAACACACCACGCATAGACATGTTTGATTCTTGTCATCAAAAGGCATCCGTCTAGTCAATAACTAGATATATTGCACTTACCCCCCAAACTATGACAGTATTAAAATGGGTCACAATTTCCCTAACTCTTGGAAATTACAAGTTTCAGGATTTAGTTACAAAATATGAAAAGACTCTACAACTTTGATTCAGTTCTTTATAATGACAGTTGTCTACCATAATGCAGTTACGTCGAAGTAATAGAGTAGTTTATACAGTTACTAAAATTGATACCGCATTGACAAGGTAATGTGGTGCATCGATAAATATATGTACGGAATTTAAGTCCAGCGGTAGACTGTCTGGTACTTATGTTTGTTTCCGAAATATACGTGTTTCAGCTTATTAAATTAATTTGCACTTCGTTTTTAAGAAATCACTACTTTTATGCTTGTTCATACTATCATTTTTAAACATGCTGGATGGTACTTATTGATAGATTATTATTTAGGCTAAAATAATGGTCGACAGAACTTACAAGTGTGAATCTGAGTTGAAGTATGGGAATCTATTTCGGGCCGTCCACGAATGCATTTACCTACTGACTTCGGTAATACAATATGTAGCTCACAGCTGAAATATAGATGGTTGGTGAACTGCATTCTAGTTAGGGTCTTAAATATATGGGTCCCAACAATTCACCGTAACTAGGTAGAAAGCTGATAATCCCTTGAGCAAATTCTAACAGTGCAAAAGTTATATAAATATCAAGTTTATTTGGAAGTTGGTTAGAAATATAAACAGTCCTAATTCATACGTTATGACTTCCGCGACTAAAGTATTGAATCAACTTTCTTGTTTATTGCAGAGAGATGTTACCGAGCGGAAAAATTCAAAATTTTTAAGTCTAGGAGTTTAAATATAAGCACTAACCGGTAGTTAAACTTGTCCACAGCAACAGATAGGTGTCTCGGTTGGTTGGCACAACGATATGAATTTCGATCGTCTTCAGGCAATAAATCCACATCATGAAATATGAAGCAGTCAAAGTTCGTAACCCGCTTCGACTCGATAAACCCAACATTCAGAAGGAGGGCGCGATTGAAATGAGTTTCACCGTCCTAAACATGCATTCATAAGTAGAAAATGAAGACTTTAGCAATACTAAAACCTTGGTTATTTCATGATTAATTTCCACAACAGAATCACATATTAGAAGCCATTAGTGCCTTTGATAAATTTCGATAATGTAATAAGAAGAAAGAGATTATCAGAACTATGTGATGTATTAGCGCAACACATTTCGAACAATCTGATCACACATATATTTGTTAAGAGCATTTATATATAAAAATAAAAGGTCAACTAGACTGGAAATGGGTAAGAGGAGATAATAATAATAATAATAATAATAATAATAATAATAATAATAATAATAGTAATAATAATAATAATCTGAACACAATTCAAAACCTAATCACTCTGGATAATAAGTCAATATTACCAGGGTAGGTTTAAGGTAAGAACAAACTGTTTTTGAATACACAAAGGGGGTTTGAATTTTCGTATGGCTAAGGCTTCAATAAACCTTAGTATACGCCCTTTTACACTTTTATACAATACCAAAAAAGCTGAGTTTAGATCAATCTTATGGCCTGTTTCAATTATATGTTTAGCAATAGAGGATGATGGATGTTTATCCTCTGCTCTTATTGGGTCACTTGATTGTATTTGTTTCGGTAAAAAGCTCTAAAAATCTTGAATTATTACTAATCATGTTAATTTATTCTCAGTTAATCCTGTTAAGTATGTCACTAATTTATCTTCCATTGTATTGTCTGCTAATGAAAAGGAAGTACTTTCTCTTGGTTTTAATTTTTCGGTCCCCATAACGCAAATGTCTGAATTGCAAATAAATGCCCAATTTGAAAATCTATACGATCAATTGAGTACTCTAACCCCTACGTCAAAGCTGGTGTAAAGCTAAACTGGTATACATAGAACACCAATTCCATAATGTTGGACCAAAGCAGAGAAGCATATTAACTTCTCAGCATTTTAAATCATTAAAAGAACTACGAACAAACCCTGATATTGTCTTGTTAAAACCTGATGAAGGATCAGGCGTAGTTATCATGAATAAATGTGAATATAAAAGTAAGATGTTATCTATCCTCAGTGATGAAAGTAAATTTATGACTGATGTTGAATTTGGAGGTATTGGCAAACTACAGGGAAGAGTAAATCCAAACCTAGAAAAATTGCTACACATGAATATTATTAATAAAGAGGAATTTAATTTTCTAAAACCTATGGGTTCCGAGTACCTTCATTTATATGGACTACCTAAAATTCATCAACCAAACATTCCTTTACGTTCATTTCCATCAGTGTGCAGATCACCTACACATAACCTGGCTAAATGGTTAACAAAGTTATTGGACCCTATCCGAAGACATCTATGTAAGTATTCTCTAAAGGATTCTTTTGAACTGGTCGATCATTTATGTGATATTAATATCAAGGGAAAAACAATGTGTTCATTTGATGTGAATTCCTTGTTTACAAATGTACCTTTTAAAAAAAATATTGATATATTATGTGATTACATATCTGTAAACAATCTTCAATCACGTGTCCCTGTTAAAATTCCTAAAGATTTACTATTATTATGTACTGAAAAAGTGCAGTTCACTTTTGAAGGTGAATACTTTCGTCAGATTGATGGGGTTGCAATGGGTAGTCCGCTAGGAACATTATTAGCAGACGTGTTCATGGCACATGTTGAAAATCAGGTTGATGACCTAATTGAAAACATGTCACTTTATAAGAGATATGTGGACGATATCCTAGTTCTTTGTGAAAGAAAAACGGATATGTACTGTTTATTAAATAAATTCAACACTCTCCAAAACCATATCAGTCTCTCATATGAAGAGGAGAAGAACGATCAGCCCTGTGCAATACAAACGTGGTTTGATAAGGTGTCTTTTCAACAGGCTTGATCGTATTTGTACAAATGACGCTAAACAAAACATTAATAGGAAATGGTTACCCTCTGAAATTCATAAATAGATGGAAAGTCCACGGTACAGTGAGACCTACTGTAGCCTCGGTATAAAAAAGCCTGTCTACATCACCTTACCATTCAGAGGTGATTCAAATAGCCTGTTATTGAAGCAAAGACTTAAATCAGTCACCAACAAAACGTCTTGCGCAGCTAAGGTCATTGTCATAGAAAGAACAAGGTGAATGTTTCATCCAAAAGACATGAAAACGACTGTGTCACATCCCACTGTGTTTACTAATTTAAATGTGTGTGTGGTCAAACATACATAGGGAGGAGCAGTCGTGATCTTAACATTAGGGTGAGTGAACATGTACTCAAATGGCTACAGAAACAAACACAATCAAGAGACTCAATAAGAGCAGAGGATAAACATCCATCATCCTCTATTGCTAAACATATAATTGAAACAGGCCATAAGATTGATCTAAACTCAGCTTTTTTGGTATTGTATAAAAGTGTAAAAGGGCGTATACTAAGGTTTATTGAAGCCTTAGCCATACGAAAATTCAAACCCCCTTTGTGTATTCAAAAACAGTTTGTTCTTACCTTAAACCTACCCTGGTAATATTGACTTATTATCCAGAGTGATTAGGTTTTGAATTGTGTTCAGATTATTATTATTATTACTATTATTATTATTATTATTATTATTATTATTATTATTATTATCTCCTCTTACCCATTTCCAGTCTAGTTGACCTTTTATTTTTATATATAAATGCTCTTAACAAATATATGTGTGATCAGATTGTTCGAAATGTGTTGCGCTAATACATCACATAGTTCTGATAATCTCCGTCATCTTAGAATCACATATGTAAACAGCCTAGAGTGAAAAATGTTAGTCTTTATTTCTACTTCGCTATAATACCCAAAAACGTCTATTGGGAGTGAGGTGAACCATACATAAAGAAACTCCATTATTATTTGAACGCTAAATAAGGAAGATGTTGGTGATTCAAATACTGTTACAACACTCTGTTGGTAAGAAACTGATTTTATTGCACTCTATACTCATTCAAACGACATAGTATATCTCAAAACTCTGCTTTCAGTAACAATGTACTATTTTAGTGCATGTTTCGTAAATGCCACGGACGTCAATTAATAGAATTAACCTGTTTACACAGTTTGGGGTTAGTAAAAGTAATATATTACTATACCTACTAACAGCCATAGAACACAATATCTTTACGAAAAAACCACAATCCTGTAGGAACAGAAAATGGTCCGTAAGCCAAGAAAAGAACATAAGGTGAGAAGAATTTACCGAACACAACACGGAAACATCTTTGTTACCGGAACCTTAAATATGGGTGTTAAGAATGATCATCTTGCCTTTTCTCATTAATTTTACTGTACATTTACCGAAACTATGATCCAACGGATGTCAAAACCCACTTTTGGAGCAAGAAGCATAAATTTTCCAGGTTCACGGCTTAGTGTAGCAAGTGTAATCCCTGTTCCAACTGGGTATTATCATTAGACCTGACAGAAATGGCTTTAAGTACAAGGAAATGAACCCAAAGATGATGGATAACATTGGATGGACTTTGTAAATGCGCTTAAAATATTTAGTATACACACTAACCGTGACCTTTAGTGTGGAGTTCCAACTTGAGGCAACATATGCTTAAAATGACCCAAAAGTACATTACTGTGATAACAGCGGTTGAAAAATATAGTAGAAAGTCTTGGAAAGGGTTCAAAAGACAACTGAAACCATATCTAAAAATTATAACTAACTTGATTTATAATGAAAATGGTATACATAAGCAGTTGGTTACGTAGAAAAGCATGCATATGTTCTAAAAACATACGCAAATGAATATCACGATTTCTGTACGGGACAATAACAGCCAGCTTTTCAGTTGGATCACAGACAGTTGGACGCCACAATCCGACGTATTTCTCCAATGAATCGGTGTAATTGCGGGAATGAATAGATTCATTGTGGATCACCACAGGATTTAAACTGGGTTGTGAATAGTTGCCACCTTTTGAAAGGATAATTTTACGTTGAGAGGGTGATGATGTATATTTCTCCATTAAGGAATCCCAAGTAGGTACATTGGTCTCGATTTTTAAACGCCCAACTAGTGATAACAAAAGGATGGATTGTTGTGAATCATGCAAAAAGCTGAGGTAACAGACAAATTAAAACAAAAACGTGACAAAATAAACGCTCATTCCTTGTTAAATAACAGGAAACAACAATACTGACACTCATGTAGAAAACAACTAGATAATTCAAATAAGCAATAAGACCCATCAAATTCAGCAAATAGTAGGTAAATATAAACGATTTTTGGACACCTCACAACTCCAGTTGAAACTCGGAAAATTATTAGATCGAACAGAAAGATCACATCGGGAGTATGTGATGCATAACGATACAAGACACCAGATAGTTACTTAAGTTGATAGACTGAACACAAATCACTCTCAACTGAGTACTGAAAATATAGAGGGAGACGATTAAAACCGATAGTTAAAACATACATGAAACTGATAGGATATTCTCTTCGTCTTAAAGAATATCACGTCTGGTACCGAAGCCACTAGTTCGCCCAAGTGGCCGGAAGCCAGACAACGTAGAAACTTAAGAAAGTTCAACGGTTTAAGGTAGCATATACATAGATATGACAGAAAGGAAATCAATAGATAATAAAACTAATCGATGAAGACCAATAATTTGATTCTAATATTTGAGATTTGTTTCTTTCCCTCTAAATGTTGCTCCATTACTAGTCTTCCTCAACTTCTCAACTAATGATAAGGAATGAATTAATTGGGCACGTCAACCATTGAACTTATCATATGAGTTTCATTAGTTTTGGTGGGTTGGTATCTGACGAAATCTCAGAACGGATTCAGAGAGCTCCATTGGTGATTGCCACTTGATCCATAGAAAATAAGTTCGATTATCTACCAAAGGGTTAAGATACTGTGCAGCAGTTCGTTCAATTCTACTTAATAGTTGTGAGATGTGATCTTTCAGTCAGTCAGTAACAACGTGGAACTTCGTACGTACGTACATCAGTTCGAGTTGCCATACCACATTAGCACAGAGATTCAGTTATCGATTCAAATCTCATAGTGGTAGAGGTACTGAAAGTATAAGTAGAGATAGGGGACATGAAGGTTTGATGATGTTATTAGAGGAGTATAGTCCAGTGGAATAAATTGGGAAAGAAAATAAAGGACATGAAGAATTCAGAAGATTAGAGTTTGAGAGAACACAAAGAGTGGATGCACCTGCGCCATTGCAAACGATTTTGAGCCATGTCATTCAAGGTCTCTAACCATCGGTTGCTATCGTCTTGCGGTCCCCAACCAGGTAGTCTACACCTACCAACATGACTCAGTCCACTTGTCAGTGACTTCATGGATTTGTGCCATGTTTTGGTCTGGCCGCCCCTAGCTTTCTTCCAACCTATTCCTACACCATAAAACATAGCACGTCGGGGTAGTCGGTGGTCGGGCATGCGCAGCACATGTCCCAGCCATCTCAACTGATTAAGTTTTACTACTTCCTCTATTGATTTGCCATCCTTACCTAGTACCCGTTTCATAACAACTGCATTACTTACTCGGTGGTCCCAGGATAAACGAGCAATGTTTCGAAGACATCTATGGTCAAATACTAGTAACCTACGAATATCCTCTACTCTTACTGGCCATGTTTCACTGCCATAAGGTAGGACGAAACGAACTGCTGCGCAGTAAACACGTCCTTTGGTTGATAGACGGATATCTCGCCTACGCCACAAATGACGCAAGTTGACAAAAGCTAGTCGAGCCTTCTGTATCTGTGCCGAGATTTCGTCACACATCAGACCACAAGGGCTGATGAGACTTCCAAGATAAGTGAAGCGGTCGACACGCTCAACTACTTCACTTCCTATCACTAGTTCGGGTGTCGACGCGACCCAATCCTGAAGCAACATTTTGCATTTCGAGGGAGAAAATCGCATGCCGAACATGCTTGCATTGTGACCTTTGAAACATAGGGTATTCGTAGGTTACCAGTATTTAATCATACATGCCTTCGAAGCATTGCTCGTGTATATTGTGACCACCGGGATGAGTGATGTTGAGGTTGGACACAAAGTACTAAGCAAGGATGGCAAGTTGGTTAACTATCTTGTAAATATTCATCAACTGAGACAGTTGGAACATGTATTATGTATTATTAACCACCTTCTGTCACCATTTTGATGATGATTAGTGTAGGGGTAGGCTGGAAGAAAGCTAGGGGTTGATATCGAATTGTGGGATCGGTTCATGAAGAAATTGACTAGTGAACTGAGTCTTACAGGTAGATGCAGACTACCTGGTCAGGGTCCACGTGATTATCATAACCAATTGTTAAAGAATTGAGTCCTATCTTTTATGCCTAGCTTTTTGTATTACCACTAATATTGTTACTATTTATACTATAGCACACCGACATGCTGATGAACTGACGTTAGAACTAATGTTGTCACAGCCATAGTATATGGAGTTTCAAGCTCTCTAGCAATGTAGTCAAGGGAGGTCAACAAACTCTAGCTATGATTAGAATACAACAACTCCAAACTTGTCTTACTAATCAAAAGCTTGGTAAGCTCGTTGTAAATTAAAATATAAGGAAAATTAAGGGTCAGACTTACTAGCGTGCGGATTTTCTTTTGGGCACTCTTGTTGTTGTGAAACAACCTAGAAAGTATAAAAACCTACTATTAGGATTTAGAACGTATTGGGATTTTGAACTGGAGTACTTTGTTAGCACTAACAAAACAACAATTCAAAGTCTAGTAAACCTTATGTGAAAGGTAATTGTAAACACGTGAAAAACTGACGAAGCCATTTTACTTAACTGTCTCAAACATGCTATTAATTAATAAACATTACTACAACAGGTATTAAAAGCAGTCCACATTGGTAGCTTACCGACCTAATTGATACAACTTTATGAAGTTTATATCACAGGTATTTCAAGTTAGAAAGTAGATTTACAAACACCGATACTTACAAAATTTCTCAAACCTGTCACATTATATGGGAGTTTACGCAAAAAATTCGGGATATTTTGAGAACGCGAGATATGTACATATAAAAATATTGATCCCAGGAGGAATAAGAAAATTGAACAACCAAAGCAAATTCGTTGTGATATAAAAGTTTGCATCATTTTGAAGTACAAATTTACTCCATTACCACCAATGGCTTATGATTTGTCCACTAAAGATTCTGCTCCACTTTTATTCGAAATGAGGTCTTGTTTTTGGTTCACAATGGGAATTCTCGAAAAATAAGGAATAATAAAAATACGAGAAAAAACAGTGGTATGATATATAAAATAATGTAACGCCACTGAGGTTAACACAAAAGCTCTTTTACATTTTTTGGTTAGCCAAAGAAAAACCTAGTTGGCAATGATATAATTAAAAACCACAGGACTGACATCATGGTAAGTCTAACAGGTACGTAAACACCCACGTTGCAATAGTATCTCGGGTAGAAATCGTAAAAGGATGTGATACCTAGTGATCCTTCTGAACAAACAAAATTCCGACTGTAATATCTTCCTATTCTAGAAGTAGTCTAAAGAAACATAGTTCTTCCTTCGGATAACTGTCTTTTTTATAAATATCTTTATTTTGGAAAACGACATTCAAACCACGCATGTTTTCCCTTGACTCATGTAGAAAAACTGAGGTTTTCAACCGGGTTATATTTTGTAATCACCACCATTCGACCTCACTGTATAACACATATTTATCTAAAGTCTCAAACCAAACGTGAAAAAATACCTAAAACTATGTAGTCATTTTAGTATCTCCGGAGCCTAGATTGTAGAAGTGACTAACGTTGCTACCGATCTTGCTCAAATAATTGCTTCTTTTACGACACTTAAATAGTGGCTTAGTTTTGAAGGGATCCGACTTCGGCCCACCAAGTCCCACGTTGAGAGCATACTCCACCTATCTCGGTTTGGGCGACCGAATAATATCATTAGCTCTTATACTTAATGTGGATTGTATCCAAGAATTCGGTGAATGAGTCAAGTATTTCACGCCGGCATTAATTGCAAACATGTGTTTTGTCTCAGTGTGCATTGGGACCTACAAAAAGGATATAGGCTAGATGGAAGAACAATATGCTATTAGATCACCATATTACACTTAGTCGAAGGTTGAAAACTGTTGACAAGGATGTGCTATTTATCCTACCTAACGGGATGAAAAAACTGGGAATATTGGTTTTTATATTAACTGTACTGATCAGGCTAGTGGCTTTCGTCAAGCTGACACAACTAAACCATTACTTGAGTAAACGATCCAATCAAATAAATGAACAGAAAATATGGCAAATTACCGACCCACGACAGGCAATTGACAGTGAGGAAATGAAGATTGTGGTATGAACATAAAGAATGATTAGCTTTGAATACATGAACTGTCATGATGTCCCACATGACAAAAAACTAGTGCAGAAAGACATCCTACAAATTTTTTAGGAGAATAACCTATCTAATGAAACATGTAAAAAAGAGGATATAAGACCTGATACAATATGCCATTGGTCGGATTCTCATACATAGTTTGTCAGTGAATCACAGAAGAAAGTCCACGCTTCTCTACACAGGACACATAAAAACAGAATTAAAAGGACGGACATTCTAATTACTGTAATTGAGTGGTAATAAATTCTCGTCGCTAATTAGATAAAAGATACCCTGGTCATCAAGGGCGATTCAGGTTTTCCACGTAGCATAGCATGACGCAGGTATAATGATAGTGCTTCATTTTAATCGTCAGCCAGTGAGTGAAAATTATGACGTCAATAGTAATGGGGAGTTAAATTAACGCATATCAAGTAGTCACAATGATCTGGATGTCTAAAACCAACTGACCCGCAGACAGCCAAACAGGGAAGAATAAGAATTGACTAAAGTACAAACACGTAAGAACGATTGAAACGCCAAGATAACTTCCAAATCCCATAAGTAACTTTGTTCTCTAGCACTGTCTAGCCCGTTTTTCCACGTTTGCTACTGGAAATATGTCGACTCAAAGTTTATCACTAAAATCCAATTTGGTCGGATAGTTGTAGTTGATAATAGGACTTAGACAAAATTTAACTCAGACCATAACTTCACAGAGAGGATTTACAAATTAGATATAACTAGTAGTGGGAATCATTGACTATTCAGACCTAAATATGCCTTAGCAGACGTACATCGGCAGTAACGGAGAAAATTTTCAACCGGAGGCACTTAAATGCACAGCAAGGGCAACCAAAATTCAATACCACTGTACAATTTATGGTCCAAGGATTCAGATTTGTGCAGTAAAAACAGGCCTGAGGCCTTTGCTATTCCTTTTCTAGTCTAATATTCTCTTGTATGAGTCAATTGTAGGTGCAAACACCGCTGCTTTGGGTAACAGGTTCCAAGAATTGATGACTCAGTCTGAAAACCAGTATACCACGGGTATTTTACTCGTTCTAGGCTTTTCTACTCGCCTGCTGTGTTCTCTGAGATGTAACGATTTGGTGGGGAAGAAAAAGAGAAGATAAGTCACGTCCAAAATGATTTCTTAGTATTCTACACATCACAATAAGATCACCTCTAGATCTGCCATAGGACAGAGTAGTTTCATTTTGAAAAGGACGGGAGGCTTGATGTCTTGTGTTAGTCTTGGCAATGACGGTCTCTCAATCGATCCAAATTTTCTTTGAAAGAGTCGGCGGATGGAGCCTTAACCAGGTGCTGAGATAATGAATTCCACTCGTTGATGATTCGATGGAAAAGTCGATAGTCAGCTGACATGCAATTTGTTCTGGGCCTGTGAACATTTTTGGTGTGTCCTCGTAAATTCTCCATTTAAGAAGACAGGAAAAATGAGGACATATCAGGTGAAAAATTATCACTAAGCAATATGAAAACTGTAATCAAGTCGCCTCTAGTTCTTCGACATGACAAAGGGAATAAATTTAGCTTGGCCAGTCGAGCATCATACGGGAGCTTCGCTATTCCGGGAATCTGTTTAGTTGCTGTTCTCTGAACTTTTTCCAAAAGTTAACTGTCTTTTTTTAAGCAGGGGCTAGCAGTTTGTATGCAGTACTGAAGTTTGGGACGCACGAACACGTTGTACAAAGTCAAAAAAGTTTTAGCATCGACATGACTAAAAGCCCTACGTATTGACCATAAGGTTCTTAAATCCTTCGCGGCTATTTCACGGAGCTGTGCACTAGTCTTTAAGTCTTGGCTAACGATGGCTTCTAAGTGATTGTGTGTCTGGACAGCAGGTAGCTCAGTGTTATTCGTCGTGTATGTATCTGTACCCTGATGACCGAAATGCATCACAATTCACTTCGAAGTATTTATCGGCAACTGTGATGAACATGGAAGTATTTAACTTGGTGAATGTCCGTCTTAAAGCACATAGGATGCCATCGTTTCGCTAACCACGCTTTATAATGAGCTCAGCTACTTATTAGCATTACCGCATGTGAATACATCCAGTATAATATGTAGCGGTAAAGCGTTATGCAACATGAGTAACATGATAAAATACAAACAACCTTTAATTTGGGATTATTTATTGAATAATTTGTTGGATCAACACATTCTATTGAGCAGTTGCGTCTAGTTAGAAGCTAAATGGGCTAAGAATTTACCTGTATCTCCTTGGGGGGGAGGGTTCTTATAATGGCAATTCCAGTCAACTACCCGAGTTACTAATTATTTTTTCAAGCCCGTAAAACAGCCCAAGAATCTTACTATGCCTAAAACGAAAGCAACGAATCTAAACTTAGAGTCTGAATTTAGTACCAAAGAGAAAGACTTTGGTACTATTGAACAAAATTCATGTAAAACAATATCGGCACTAAAATATAAACAGTCTGCTGAAACAAAAACTCAACCACTTGAAAAATGTCGTCCAGGTCAATCGTTTTGCCTGTCACCAACATACTTGCCTGCTAGGCAACTTCCCCTCTAGAGAAGAGTCAAAGAAGCTATCACTGTCGGGACGGCAAAGGAAAGATTATTGCGTATGTAAGCCGGATGCTACATAGCCAGCGAAAAATTATTGTATGGCACGCAAAGATGTGCTAGCAGTCGTTTACTTTGTGCGGTACTTCCGGCATTACTTATTGAGACGCAATTTTGTTATTGGAGCCGGTCATAAAGCATTATTATGATTACATAATTTTTGAGATCTGGAAAGGGAAAATTGCTCGATGGTAAGAGAGCATACAAGAAACTGACTATGAATACATCCATCGGCCTGATAAACAACATCAAAACGCGGACGACTTATAACGCAGAGCAGTCAAACCCTATGGAAACTGTCTTTCGTGCACTGCAGCAAAAAAGAATATTATAGCGCTGAAAACTATGGGAGTTATTGAACGCGGTCATATCCAGGAAATAGGTTAGGAAACACTTTGAAAATCCAAAATTCTCGTTCATCTTCAGACGAGACTCAATATGTGAGTTGGAAAGGTAGATATCCATGGTCCATGTGGAAATTCCTTATAATACAAGATGGTGTACTATATTTGTGCTATAGACGATACTATTGGAGACTACCAGTTGTTCCACAGTCTACGATCGGTGTTGTATTGAACGAAATTCACGAAAACTTGTGGAATTGAGTCCAAAATAAAATGATAAGGGTAGTGGAACGTAGATGATGGTGCTGAGAGAAACAAGAAGACACATGGAACTACTCCAGAGCTTGCAAGACTTGTTGAATGATTGGGAGCCCAACAGACCATATGAAGACCCCCTAATAAATATGAAATCAGATTATTCGGACAAGATAGAGAGGATTGACATTATTGAGCCATTTTGGGAAGCCAAAGGGCGAAATATATATATTTAAGTAATTGCTGATCACTTACAAAGTGGTGTGAGGCCATTCCACTGTAGAGTATGTGTCCTTAAACTAAGGTGGAATTTGAAATCTAGGTCACCCGTTGGTGTGCCTCAGTTCAGTTACCTTCATATAGAGGTACCGAATTTGAATGTATACCATTTAACTAGTTATGTCAATTGTTCAGAATGTGCAAAACGCGAACAACCGTCCATCCAGAAGGCTACTGGCTGATAGAACGAATCAACTGAACTCTCAAGGCATCATTAATGGCATTTCTAATCACGGGTTAGCTAAATCGTGGGACTTAGCTATAAATAAGTGCTAACTGGGATATTGCAGTGTCATTTATGCGTCTACTGAAAATAAACCACATGATCAACTTCGTGACCACCCATTTGCTTGTATAAACGCCACTAAACTAGCGAAGTAGCTTATGTAAGTCCGTTCCTGATAAAGGCTTCTGTTTTACTCGTGAAAACTTTATTAATGATCCTCGTGATGCCGTTAAAATGCAAAAAATCAAGTGGATAAATCGAAAATCTCTCATAATTCTTTCTTTCAACTGATGACGTCTATTTTCGTATTTCACGTCTGTTTTGTTATGCACGTTGCCTTAAGCGTAGAAAGATTAAATATATACAAAAAGTTGAGAAGATTGAGAAGGTCTGACGAAGTTGCAGATAAACCAAGACTTCATTATGAACTCATGGACAGACAATCAACCTGTGGGAGATGTGGTGAATAACCAATGCAAATACTGTGCATTTCAATACTATATTTTGCTTTTAAAACTATCACAGCAACAACAACTATTAATTGTTATGATTGTTGGTGTTCGAATTCTGTCACTGATACACAAAGTATTACACACTAACCCCCTAAATGACCACCTGACCTGCCTCCCCTTCCAGCTAATTTCGACTGGCTTACCATGATACCATTCCGTTCCCAAAATAAGCCTTGCTTCTTGGATTTAACTGAAGGCATTAGCGGGAGCGTCATCTTCTCGGGGTCTTGCTTCCACATCTGTGCTGATCTTTTTGCTTCGGGCTGACTTCATCAGTTAAACAACTTCGGGTTAGGTGGTTCTTGGTAGTCTATTGCGGATGTGGTTCACATATCACCTAAGTCAATTACCTCGGACATCAATTCCTAACATTATGTACCCGATTCATCTTATGATAAAATCTGCTAGCCACACAGGCCTTCACTGTCGAAAGCTTCTTACGTATACTTTTAATCCGTTAGGAAACTGACGTTCAAATTCCATCACCTCGGACTAATGATCTGGCTTTATCTTCGTGGATACATACCATCAAATGACGTTTGAGTCTTCCCTTTGAACATTGACTGATGTGTGGAAATACTATTGGGTGAGGCTGGATTTCAGATTATTCCGACTCATTTTTTCCATCGTGTCCTCCTCTTGTGATTATTTTGAAAATCACTGGAACATTTCTGCTTTTATTCATGCATCAAATGAGAATAGGAGGACATTCAATTGTAAATAACATTGGATGACTTATCGAACATTTTTAATCTTCATTACAAATAAGATTAAATGGGTAATTAAATGCTTTTAATTCTATGGTTCAGTATGACTTAATAGACTGAAGGATTCGTCAGTATTATAATATCAGGATTTGATTGTTAGATAAATAAACTCGGCAGTACTTTTGGTAATTCCGAAATTTTAGCATGGATACTCGATGCATTTCTTATGCAGTCGGTAGTAAAGTGAGTGTGTAGAATTGTTGTCCACTATGATATTAGTACCGCTTTAATAATATACTTAATACTAAGCCTGTAGATTTGTCATGGTTTTACTGCATAATCTAAGAGATCTTACGTGGTATTCATAACTCGTTCAGTCCTTCCATATGGCTAGACCGGCAATTCCACTTTGCTCGAAAATTTTTAGGTAACTATGTGTTGCAGTCAAGTTTCTGTCGACGTGCATCTTGTAAAATCAGTTTGGCTAGTGATTTTACTCCCACCCGGTCGAAGACAGATGTTACATAAGATAAAATACATTTTTCAGCCAGATTCCCATGAAACGATTGAACATCAAAAAGTAGTTCCTTCGTTCCAATGTTCCGATATGATTCCGGAGTTCCTTTTATCACTTCATTCGATTAAGAAACGGTTGGGATTCTCTTAGCAGGGTCTTTCTTAAGGATGAAATCCATCATTAACATGACACATGTGGACCTGCTTTTTATTTTCCTGCATAATGCACATGTAGGGCCAATGAAATTTCACTGGGCTCTAGCCAAATCACCCGGCAGTGGGTCACTAAATACTGAACAGTCCATCAAGGTCAAGGACAACCAATGCGCCATGGACTGGCCCATACGGCGGTGGTTACACTTTTGCTTGCACATATTCTAACTAATATATTTCTGCGATGGCATTTTTTGCGTTATACGGTCTTCAAAGCAGCAACAGTACCTTAATATGACGAAGGGGTAAACCACGTTAGGTGCTGATCGCGAGATGTGATTTCGGAGTTAGCTGTTGGTCACACCATTCCCGTATAACTCAAGCAGGGTCCCAATCATTCGACATAAATCATCTACGTTGGTGATCTAAACACATAATGAATTTATCCTCATTATCAAAAGATCTTTTCCTGTAGAGTAAGCATAGTGAAGCATAGTGATGAGGTTATTCCAAACAGATGGGCCTTTACTTTATAAATCTGTGGTTCTTCCTCCAAGTCCACTTCGGGGCGTCACAATTATCTCTGAGCATGTGGTGGCACCATCACTTGATAGAATATAGCTCTGATGGCTAAAAGCCTGTCGCCGCAACCTGCACTGACTCTGATACAGAGTTTATTGCTATACTATCCCAAAATAACATTGACATAGTACAACTGAATGTGTCTTTAAATTTAGTTGCGTATGCTTTTTGGACATATACTTTAATTCGTCCTCAGAAGAAAGGTGGCTAAGCCCATGGGTGCTATCGCCAGGTTTTTCACAGGGTCCCAACAGCGTCTATCCTAATCTAGTCCTTACAGCGTATGGCTCAGTCACCTTTCCAGTCCTTAAATCTTTTGTCTCGCATGCGCCCCGTGCACTACATAAGATTAATAATTTTACAAACCCTATTTCTACCCTTGGAAAGTTCAAATCATTTAATTGAGACCAAGACGCTTTCCGACGTGCCGTTGGTACAGTTCTGTATGATAGACGTAATCTTTCAATCATCCAAACCTTTTTTATCTAAACACGTGACGAATGAAATTTTGTATCGACTTCGTCAAATTACAGCAATGACTGATTACTTTGCGTCTCCAAGGATACAATTCTATGCATTCCATCTAGGCTCAGCAAGTTGGCTAGTTCATCCGCAACGATCAAAGTGCCTGCCCCACTGCCTGAAATGACATGGGCCGGAACTACCCACCCGCCATGTTTTAGTAAAAAAGGGATTACTGCCGTTGTGACTGTCAGCTGAAAATGAATTTTGTGACTTTCAAGTTCCTTAATGTGTTTGCAATGAGAGGTGTTGATGTGAAAGCCATCGATGATCTCTGTTTATTCACAAGGGTTTTCATAAAGTAGTGCGATGCTACCAAAAAGATCGTTTGACCGCGAATCCCTTTGGGTACCAACAATCTATACTTAAAACAGTTAATCTCTTTGACAAAGTTTATTAATACTGTAGCGTGGTGTCGAATCGCGCTTGATTATGAACACCGCTACAAGAAGACTACGTGCCAATTAACCAATAAGATCCCCGTAGGCCAATATCAGAAGACAGATGATGGCTGTAGTCGAGATGTATTTGTTGGCGATCTCGTGGTGTCGAAAGAATACCGAGATCGTGCCAAAGGAGTACAAGCGTGGTTACTAAAGGTAACCGAATTCGTACAAGTTCAAAGTCAACGGGAGAGTAAGTATAATGGGTAATGGCTGTCATTAGCATAGTTAAACAAACGAGCACAGTAAAACAGTCACTGGTACAATTGGTTATAATAATAATTGTTTTCATTGAACCGATCGCGTTCTGTTGACAAAAGTAGGTCACTACAATGCAGTGAGAAGACGAAGGTTATAAGGATTATGTGATACATTCGCGCAATACATTTTGAGAAATGTGATCATACACATACTTGTTAAGATATTTGATATGAAAATTAAAGTTCAACTAGACGAATTAGAAGGTACGTGAAAACAAATATAGTAATAAAGTACACGTAAACAATGTGAAAACTACTCTGGATAATAAATGAGTATTGCAGGGTGGGTTAGAGGTAAGAAAAAATCATTTTTGTACACATAAAGGAAGTTTTAATTTCCGTGTAGCCAAAGCTTCAATAGATCTTCGCATGCTCTATTGAAGGTTTTTCTTACAATGCTACAGAGGCTGACTTAAACCAACCGAGACAATACGAAAAATAGGCATTCAACATTTAACGCTGGGAAATACCGAACAATGAAGAAAGGCGGGAATAATGAATTGAATAAAGGAGTTGGTCGGATGGCATGGCTTGGCCTTGCAGGTGTGGTCCCAGCTGAATGTTATCTTGTACCTTTTATTCATATTAAATATATTCTATCTCTAGCCTAAACTTGTCCTCTATCACGTATTGGTAATTGTTACAATGCAAAGAGTTGGTGTAGACGATGATGTAACTTCCACGTAAGATCTTATAGATTAGGCAATTACATTATGATAAATCTACAACTTTGGGATTAGGTCTATTATTAGAGCAGTGCTAATATCAAAGTAGACCATAATTCTACATTGGTAAGCCCGACTTAAGAAACGCAACCTATTATTGTTAATGTGTATTTCTTCTTCAACTTACTTATGTAAACCCATTATCTTAATAGTCCCCTGACTAGTGCTCATATGTATTATCGTGACGTTATATTGATTGGTACTCATAACCTGCTAGCTTAATCGATAATAAAAACTGGTCATCTATATTAATTATTAGCTTTGGTGATTCGTTAGCAAGCGTTAATAGTATTTACATGCTACAGCGAAATAAACCTGTTTACACATCAAGCTTTAGCAAATATGACATGTAAATAAAGTAAATATACATTGACTAGCAACGTAAGCAAGGACTAAACTGTTATCTGGATCTAATTCTTTATATTGTTTCTTCACGTAACTCCTCATTCTATCTTAAACTATGCGCTATCCTGTCATATTTTTTTCTTCTGACCACTGCCTGACTAATTTCCAATTGCTGAGTTCCATGGCCGAACAGGATGCAAATGCTAGAAATTTAAGGTGAGTTTGAACTATAAATTTCCTGCAATTTTAGATCTCGTCTAGACTGTTCGTCAAGCAATGCTACATATTTGACTTAAATTAATTTTAATCTTACACAAATCCAGTTTTCAATGCTGGGTTAATCCAAGAATTTATTCGGCAGTACTTCGTGTATAATCCAGATTCGAATTACTGTCCAATTCAAATCATCATTACTTGGAAGCGAAAACAACCCAGGCAAGTTTTACTTTTTCCCTTTCCTGGTTCATTTATTATGATTAAAGTACTTCTTAACTCGCATAGGCTTTTTTTCTGTTAGAATGGTTGTATATATTTTATACAAGCCATTCCCAGGACTTAGTAGAAAGATTTTATACTTTTATACCACAGCATTCTATTAAGTAAACGTGTGCTGTTTAAATACATTTATTTTTAGTTGCATTTGCCACACATATCACTAGGTTAAGTACAGCAGCGTCTTATGTAAGGTTTATAACTCGTCATATTCCTAACTGAAACTCCATAAGTCGTCTCAACTTTATAAAAATATTTTTCATTTTGGTCATGTTTATTATTTTCAAATTGTCATATACCTCAACAACCTGCATGTTGACCTGGTCCGTACATGCGTTGCATCATATCTCTATGTCTTTTTAATTTAAAAATCATTTGAATCGCCTGTAACATCTTCAATAAACCCATCATAGTCATTATTGCTATACGTCTTTGGGTTTATGAATTGGTCTATCATATTAGTGGCCTTAAAACAGGAAAATAATTTAGATAATAAAGTCATCGAATTTAAGTGCTATCATAATGCACAAGCATAATAACTAAAATGTCAAGTAGTTGTTGGCCAAACAAATGTTTGGAATTAAAACTCCTGAGCCTACTACTAAAATTAACACTATATAAAACGAATGTTTTTAAATTGCGATTTATAATAAAATTAGGTAGCTCGGATTCTTTAACGCGACAAACTTCTGCTATTTCAGAAGCACTTAAAACAATAATACCTATTTTCAACTGGCTACTTCTCAATCAACACCATAAACATAATGGTTTCAGGATATCGTCATAAAGCATTGTCACGACTTGACAATCACGTGATATGACTGATAAGATTGGAAACCAACAAAATCAGTCAACAAAATGACTTGTAATTATCATTAGATAATGTTGTTTTCTCGGTATCTTGATCCATAACAGATGATTTCAGTATGTTTCTCCATCAGTTGCTCATTCAATAAATATCTCAAAACCTTGTCAGTCTAATTGGAGGTTTAGCGACACAATCATGCATGCAAACAATCGGTATAAGCAGTCGAGCGAATCTCCTGTAGACTAAAAACATCAATGTCGAGTTTACCCCGACACTAACTAAGGTTCAAGCCATTATGATAGACATGAGTTGGGAGTGAACTGCCCTTGGTTACAACTTATGTTCTTCCTGATAATCACATGAGCATCACTCGCTGTTGATCGTCTTGTAAAGACTTATTTGGCCAAAGTCATCTCGCGGCACTACATCACACACAACTTATAATCACTATTTACTTACTTACTTACGCCTGTTACTCCTCGTGAAGGAGCATAGGCCGCTCACCAGCATTCTCCATCCAACCCTGTCCTGGGCAATCCTTTCAAGCTCTTTCCAGTTCTTATTCATCCTTTTCATATCTGCTTCTATTTCCCGACGTAATGTGTTCTTTGGCCTTCCACTTTTCCGCTTCCCTTCAGGATTCCAAGTTAGCGCTTGTCTCGTAATGCAGTTTGATGATTTCCTCAATGTATGTCCTATCCATTTCCATCGTCTTTTGTAAATCTCCAAGTTTCAGCTCCGTACAGTAGAACTGACTGCCTTGACGTTGGTATTGAAGATTCTGACTTTGATATTGGTTGAAAGTTGTTTTGAGTTCCATATGTTCTTCAGTTGAACGAATGCCGCTCTAGCTTTGCCGATCCTTGCCTTGACGTCTGCATCTGAACCTCCTTGTTTATCGACGATGCTTCCCAGGTATGTGAAGGATTCCACGTCTTCCAGAGTTTCGCCATCAAGAGTGATTGGATTGCTGTTCTCCGTGTTGTGTTTGAGGACCTTGGTTTTCCCTTTGTGTATGTTGAGCCCTACTGATGCAGAGACTGCCGCTATGCTGGCTGTCTGTATCTGCATTTGTTCGTGTGTATTGGATAGGAGGGCTAGGTCATCTGCGAGATCCAAGTCGTCTAATTGGTTCTGAGCTGTCCATCGTATGCCGTAGATTCTCTCAGATGTCGAGGTCTTCATAATCCAGTCGACCACCAGAAGAAAGAGGAAGGGAGAGAGTAGACAACCTTGTCTTACTCCGGTCCTTACTTGGAATGCGTCAGTCAGCTGTCCTCTATGCACTACTTTGCACTGTAGTCCATCGTATGAGTTTCGGATAATGTTGACAATCTTTTCAGGAACTCCGTAGTGTCGAAGAAGTTTCCATAACGTCCTCCTATCTACACTGTCAAATGCCTTCTCATAATCAATGCAGTTGATGTAGAGTGACGAGTTCCACTCAATTGATTGTTCGACGATGATCCGTAGTGTCGCAATCTGGTCTGTGCATGACCGGTCCTTACGGAATCCAGCTTGTTGATCTCGAAGTTGAGCGTCAACTGCGTCTTTCATCCTGTTCAGTAACACTCTGTTGAAGACTTTACCTGGTATTGACAGTAGTGTAATGCCTCTGTAGTTTTCACACTTGCTCAAATCTCCTTTCTTTGGAATCTTGATGAGGTGTCCTTCTTTCCAATCCATCGGCACTTGTTCCTCCTCCCAAATCTTCCTGAATAGAAGATGGAGCATGCTTGTAGTTACTTGGATGTCTGACTTCAACGCTTCAGCTGGTATATTGTCAGGCCCTGCTGCCTTCCCGCTCTTGATTTGTCTGACGGCCATTCTGATTTCTTCGGTCGTTGGTGGATTGACATCTATAGGAAGATCTGTGTGTGCTGCTTCGATGTCCGGTGGATTCATTGGAGCCGGCCTGTTCAGGAGTTCCTCGAAGTACTCTGCCCATCTGTTGCGCTGTTGTTGAATCTCAGTGATTGGTCTTCCTTCTTTGTCTTTGACAGGTCTCTCTGGTTTACTGTATTTCCCTGCAAGCTTCTTCGTCGTATCGTAAAGCTGTCTCATATTTCCTTCTCTTGCAGCTTTTTCCGCCGTCGTTCTAGTTCTTCCACGTATTTCTGCTTGTCAGCTCTAATGCTCTTCTTCACTTTCTTGTTTACTTCTATTTATTAGCTTGTGTTTGGACTTTCTCTGTTCTTGTTCGACTGTTGTTAATTGCTGTCTTCTTGTTCTTTCTTTCTTTGATCCTGTCCAGTGTTTCTATAGAGATCCATTCCTTGTGATGATGCTTCTTGGGGCCCAGAACCTCTTGACACGTTGAAGTTAATGTTTCTTTGATACCTTTCCAGCTATCCTCCATAGTAGTTTCTTCTTCGTTCAGTAGATCCTGTAAGGCTTGGAACCTGTTGTTGAGAGCTACCTTGAATTCATTGAGTTTGTCAGTATCTCGAAGGAAGGCTGTATTGGACCTTTGTGGTGCTGTTTGTCCAGTTGTCCAGTTCTTCTTTAGCTTCAGTTTCAATTTGGCCACAGCCAGGTGATGATCTGAAGCTATGTCCGTTCCTCTCCTGGTTTTCACATCTTCCATTGTCCTTCGGAACTTTTTATTGATGCAAATATGATCTATCTGGTTCTCTGTGGTGTGGTCCGGTGAGATCCATGTAGCTTTGTGTATACTTATAATCACTATATCTCAATCAAATCGTATTCCACCTTATGCTAAACTGCATACTTGCAACTAACTTGTATGCACCATCAGCCGATAGATATGAATATAAATAAATAGTCTATGGAAAGTCAGATCATTGAGTCTAGAGCACGTCGCTTACGAATACACTCATGTTTAACGAATCGCTCTTATATATCTGTCCGAAATCCACATGATTATCACTTTTCACATATTAAAACACTTTTCTTTTTGATAACCGTTCATATGTATTAGTTGCATTACTAAATTCTATCACGATCAAGTAAAAACAAGGTCGATAAAATCTCCCCATAACTGAATAAACCGTATCAAACTAACTGGAACACTGGTTGGAATTCTTCTCCATGGTTATAATTTTGTTCTCTTAATTAGCCTACTAATACAGATGCAATTGGAAATCAACTCATGTGGACAGCTTACTGGCATAAACATTATTTGATTTCATAATCTTAACCAAAACTAATACCAATATTAACATTTCTACAATATTCATTGCTTTTAATATTTCTAGACACAAAATACTTACTACCTATAAGTTAAGTTATTATCGAAGGCTATTAACACGCATCTCACGTTTTACTATTATTATTGTAATCCCATTTTTCATAGCACAAATCATCACCCCAAACTTTCATTTTAAGCGTGTTGAGCACGCAATCAGATATGTTAGAATTATTACATGTATTTCCCGACCAGATGCTGCCGCCTTTTTGATTTATCTTTCAGCTTATCAAAACCCGGAGGATTCTTTTTATTCTTGGTAACCTCCGGCGCGCGATAATCCCACTTAAATTGGTATCGAACCAACGTCACGTTGATTCTGGTGGGAGAGTAGTGTAGTGGCATTGGGCCCTAACACGAAACAATAGGAAAAATAGGCATTCAACATTTAACGCTGGGAAATACTCATTAGTATTATAATGAACAACCGAAATTGGAACAGACTCACCTGGTTTCTGGAATTGCATTTGATCATCGTATCGACTGTGTATACTTAAGTCATTGATATACAGAATTCGCACCATAGATTTCCCAACATTCTTCACCACAATCTCCTTGGCTGACCAAAGATCATCTTCATGATAATATGTAACTTCTGCAGACTCCAAACATCTCATATTCGAACAAAGAATCCGTCCTATTACTAGGTTGATGGGATCTCTTTCTCCACAGAATGTCCAGTATTTCTACATTGCAGTAGAAATGTACTTACTCCCTTCTTCAGTTCACTAAATGTTGAAGCAGCAATGGAATCAAGAGCAGTTTTCAATGTCCTGACAATATTTTCTGTCTGACTATCAGAAAAATGAAGCCTGTGATCAATAGACAGATTTCTGCTCACTATACCATTCAACCAGTTAGTGACTGAATTCTCAGCAAAATGAGAATCATTATCGGTCACCAATACCATAGGAACTCCTTTGTCGACTAAACACCTTTCTTAATGCTTGGATTGTGAAGTCAGAATTCGGTAAAGTTGTGGAAAAACATTATTCTACTTAGAATCAGAATCAATGACTACAAGTGCATAGTATTTACCGGGAGACGGACCAAAATAGTCTGCATGAATTTTCTGTCAGGCCTCAGATGATACTGGCTATGGATTTCATTTCGAAAGCTGATTTTTCAACTTATGAAATTTTTCACCAAAATGCGAGCCTTAAAAAAGACTTCATTTTCTAAACACCTAAATATCCACTATGAAGATCTTCAAGGACAGATTTACTCAATGAATAAGGAATAACAACACGATTATTTAAACAGAAAATTGCATCAGGTGTAGTGGATAGCTCATCCCGCTTTGAAAAATAGACAGAAAATCTACGTTTCAGATTAGCGTACCAACACTTCCGGGCAGCATTGATTATACATCCAGAGTATCTGAGAGTTTCTCTAATGAGATCTGGACATCTTACTATTAAGGTTGCACAACAAAACAGTCTGATGTATTAACAGGTTTATCTGGTAACGATTGTCGAAGAATGTAGTCGACGTTTGTTTGGCACTCCTGTGCTGAACTGTATAGTCATACGCACTCAAAGCAATACTCTATCGTTCAACCATAGCAGCCGAGCAACGTTCAAAGGGTTTTTCAGGATGATAAATGAACTTTAGAGCCTCATGATCAGTAACAATAGTTAGTTTCTTTCCATATAAATGTTTATGAAGTCTTTTAACAGCCCAACACACAGCTACTGCTTCTCGTCAAGATTGTGAATAACATAGTTCAGTAACAGTAATTTTTCGTGAAACACAGATAACCAGTCTATCTTCCTGCTGCAAAACTGCACCAACACCCACAGATGATGTATCAGTAATAAGCACAGAATGTACGCTAGAGTAGTAAGCTCGAAAAACAGCATCACTTCCCGAGCTCTCAAGTTTGGGGAACTTTTGGGGAATTTCGGGGAAATCCTCAAAGTCAAATGACCTTCACCAAGGTTAAAGGAAAATTTTGAGGAAATATTAGGGAATTTCCCCAGATCTGGGGAAATTTTGGGGTTTTAGTGCTATTTGCCCAAAATTTCCCCGAAATCGGTGAAATTTTCCCCAAAATTGGGAGCTCGGGTTTGAAGAAACTTTAGTGGACTTCGGAAGCATGAATCTTGTTCCTCACTCTATTTGAATCAATCGAATGTCGAAATATTGAATAAACAATTGGCACGAAAAGAAGAATTAGAAATAAAACAAGAATAGTATTGAAGGGCACCCGCTAGTGAACGTAGTTCTGTAAAAGTTTTTAGAGATGGTACATTTGTCATTGGAGCTAGTTGGTTCATATCTGGTCTAAAACCATTATCATCAACTACGTATCCAAGACATTCGAAATTAGATACACAAAGAGAATACCTACTTGGATTCACCGTAATATTCCTCTTAATTAAACGGATCAATAAAGCAATGGGTCTCTTGTCATGAACTACCTTATTAGAATCATGAACAATGAGATCAACTTGATAAACTTCAACAACTTCAAGATCACTGACTACCTTATTCATAACTCCCAGAAATATGGCTGGAGAGCAACTTAGATTAAATGGAAGAAGTTATACTTGAACAGACCAAAAGAAGTGTTAATTTTCACCAAAATAGATGAAGATTGATCTAGGGGGATTTGGTGATAAGCATCTTTTAATCTTACCTTCGAGAACACTTTAGGATCATGAAGTCGACTTACAATATCTTCAGCCTCAACCGTTGTGCATTTTTGTTTCAAGAAACAGGAGTTCATTGTCGATCGATAGTCACCATATATTCTAGTGGTCTTGCCATACGACTTCAATGGCATAACAATAGGAGTACCTCATGTTGAAGACTGAATAAATTCAATCAATCACACAAATCGTTCAGTGTATTATGTACTGTTCCTCAAAGACCATAAGGAATTATTCGTCCTTTAAGAAAGACTGGTTGACTGTGATCACCACAACAGGCAGACTACGTGCCAGTTAACCGATCAGATTCTCCGTAGGCCAAATATCAGGAGGCAGTTGATGGCTGTAGTCGAGATGTATTTGTTGGCGATCTCGTGTTATAAAAAGAATACCGAGATCGTGCCAGGTTACAAGTGCGATTACTGAGCGTAACCGAACTCGTCCAAGGTCACAGTCAACGGAAGAAAGTATGTTTCTGGTAGAGTTAAAAAAAAGACTACAGTAAAACAATCCCTGATACAATAATAATTGTTTCCATTACATCAATCGCGTTCTGTTGATAAAAGTAGGTCACTACACCTCCACTGCACCTATCAAAAGTAGTTATCAAATCTTCAAGTAAGGTATGAGAGTTTTCTTTGAGAACCAGTAAAGACAACTCCAATTTAAGCCTGTTCAAATCCCTTGAACCCAATATTGACAGTCCTGTTTCGCTAACTAAAAGTTCACAATGCATTTATGAAGAATTATCGTCTTGCAGCGGTAAATAATTCCTCAAAATTACATAGCCCTGTAAGTTTTCGACATTGGATGCTGACCACATTTTTAGCTGACTCATCTAGCTGAAGGCGCTCGGTCAAGCATCCGCACCAGATCACATGTGGGAACGCCGTGCTCAACATCTGCCTCAATCGCTAGCCAGATTAGTGCAGACGATCCTCGATATATTGATAGCTTATCAAATATATCTTCGATCTCCTCACTTCTGTCTTTTGATTTTACTTGGTGGGTGCGCTCCATATTAGGTGTTACTGGTTAAAGCGCTGCCAAACTCCGAATACCTGTGGCATCTTCATTGGTGAGCCCGACGTGATCTGGTACACCATATTGTAAACTGTGAGTCTGTTCCTTTTTGTGATTTTATATATCATTGTCTTATTTTAATTTTTTTTAACATTGTGATATTTTTTTCCCGTGTTTTTGGGTTTATATATATATATTTCTCACTTGTTCACTTTTCGTACTTGATATATTACTATGACTGAACAGACCCCTAAAGTATTTAAGTTAAAGACTGTGTCCCTACCCTCTTTCCAACTTATGCCTTTCTGGCCAGACAACATCGAAGCCTGGTTTTATTACGTAGAAGCCGACTTCTTCGAGCACGGTGTGAACGATGCGCGTGCACAATTCCTCGCAGTAGTCAAGGCACTACTGCGCGAAATCAACAGGTACGTAACACCTAGTATGTTTACTGGTGATGTTTCTGACCCATACCAAACCCTGAATCATGCCATCCTTAAACGCGGAGATCTAACCGATCGACAAAGGTTAGACCAACTTCTTAACAACATCGACCTGTAACACGGTTCTGCCACAGACATGTTGCAAAGAATGCGAGAAGTTATTGGCCAAAGAACCTTCAAAGATGGCCTATTCAAACAGCATTTCTTATCAAAACTTCCTCAACAGGTGCAAGCTGTTTTGGTCTCGTTCCAAAACAACGCCGTAGACGAGCTGGCTGCATCTGCCGACCGTATACTCGAAATCACTAAATCCTCTAACGCTGAGGTTTTTTCAGTCAAAGAAAAGCCTCAAACCACCCAGAACGACGTTACAGAATTATGTCATACACTTGCTCGTTATCTCAAACTCCGTAACGACCGTAAACGGTCACCTACCCCGCGAAGAAGCCTATTACGTAGGCGGTTGGTGTCTAGACCTCGAGAGACGGATAATCCTGACTGGTGATGGTATCATAACCAGTATGGGAAGTCCTCCAGAAATCGCAGAAAACCCTGCAATTTTCCCAACACAAAATTGGTCGACGCGAAAAATGTTTCGGGAAACTTCCAAGCCGGCACGCGTTAACGGCAACCGTAGCCGGCGAACATAGCCGTCTTTTATATGTCACTGATGTGATAACGAGAGTTCGCTACCTCGTAGATACTGGCGCAGAAGTTAGCGTTCTCCCAGCGAATTCCAACGACCGGCTTCACGAGTCGGTTTTAGATCTACAGGCGGCAAACGGAGAGCCTATCGCTACGTATGGCAAAAGGTATGTTTATCTTAACGTGGGTTTACGCAAACCCATTCACTGGAACTTTGTTGTTGCGGATGTTTCTATGCCAATCATTGGTATGGACCTTGTACAACACCACAACTTAATTATCGATGCGCGCGAACGGAGGCTAGTAGATGGAAATACTAGTTCATCAGTTTGCTTGACTTCTTTTTCTGGTTGCAAGTTATCTCCTGTCACTATTAAGCACACTATAGACCTATTCTACGAACCACTACTCGATAAGTATCCTGGCATTTACCAATCGCAACCGAAATTGCCGTGTGTAACCAGCAATGTTACACATCACATCAGTACTACATGGCCACCTGTCTTCTCGAAAGCACGTCGACTGGCCCCCGAAAAGTTAGGATTGGCGAAAAACGAATTTGACTATATGATAGACTTGGGAATCATACGACCGTCAAATAGCCCATGGGCATCTCCGTTGCACATGGTCCCTAAAAAGGACAGCAACGATTGGCGTCCAACTTGTGATTATCGGCGATTGAATGCAAAAACCATTCCCGATCGTTACCCGTTGTCTCACATTCACGATTTGACAGCTACCTTGAAAGGTGCAACTGTCTTTTCGAAAATCGACCTGGCTAAAGCGTATAACCAAATTCCTATGGCCACTGAAGACATTCCAATAACTGCTATTATAACGCCCTTCTGACTCCATATTAGGTGTTACTGGTTAAAGCGTTGTCAAACTCCGAATACTCGGCATCTTCAGTCTATTATTATCAGTTCACAACATCCTCGTATTGGCAGTTTATGTCCAGTAATCTTCAATATTGAGACTTCATTCGGCCGTACAACAAGGTCAGAATCTAAATATTTCCAGTTCTCGAATGAAATAATGAACTCTATACTGCCTGTGTCCTTAATAAAGTCATGAAATGAACCAAGGAATATATATAATCGCTTACAAAGATGATCAATACCTTTCAAAATGGTAGACAAAGATAAATGATCATTAGGAACAGCCGACTTATTGGGATGTAAATTACATGATTTAGTATCACTTGAAGCAAAGTGAAAAGTGGTTTTGCACATTTAAAACATTTAGCATTGCAAAATGCACACGAATTACGAGAATGAAATTTGCCACAGAATAAACATTCAACAAACTTGACCTCACCTTCGTTGTTTCCCTTGTAATTCCTTGTTGAAACACATTTCATATTTACACGAAAATCGGAATCACTATTAAACGAACGCAATTTTGACCGACCCTGAGATTGTGTTTCATCAAGACGACAAAGCAACGTATTAGAAATATTCATCGACTGGATATCAAGTTCATTCACTACCTCGTAGTTAATACATGAAGTTCTATCATTTTGAAAGGAACAGTTCGGTATTCTTAACAGCTCTCTATCCACACCCGCTATGTTAGTTCCTGCAATTAATCGATCCCTCAGTTGCACATGAAGTTGATCACCGAAATAACATTTGGCAGCTTGTTTCTGCAATTCAAGGATGAATTCTTTTACCGTTTGGTTATTCCGACGAATCACCTTGTGAAATTTCTCCTCTCACGACATTCAAAACTAGCGAAGTATACATGATTTAACAATAATTCCCTAAGAGTTGCATAAGGAAGTGAGATAGGCTTTTCTCGATATGCCAAAATTTTAATAAGCTGTATGCTTCTTTTCCAATGAATGTGAAGAAATGTGTCACAATTTTATCACCCGTAACATCTTTCTTGGTCGTGCTCCATATCTCAAACCCTTCCAATCAATTCTCAAAAGCTTCACAAGTTGTGTGAATATCCAACTGTTTCATCAACGGCTCCATCGCGACGCCAATGTGATAATTAGGAGTACTTGAATTATAGTACAAACTAGGAATCCAAAAAATAACGCAGTTTAATCAAGAAGTACTAGATAAGCACAAACGAATATTCTGTATTTGGAATTCGAAACCATGCATTCAACAAGTACAAAGGAATCAATAGCCCTTACAAACACCACACAAGGCTATAATTTATGGATGACCTTTGGACGAATCTCAAGTGACCTTGGGAAATACTAGCCAATCGGGAAACAGTTAGTGTAGATCAAAAATATATTATATATAACCAAAGAATTAAATTAGATGAACTTCTATTACGTAGTTAAAAAACTTGCCAAGGTTAAAACGAGGTTCAGAAGTTCTGAAATCGTAATACATACGAAAGAGGTACTTATCCATATGGCTCCATAATAGTCAGCCTCTTGAGTCACGATAAGGTCGTAAAAACCCATTCAGCCTCGACCACATAGCTTCACTATTGTTAGTGTGCACTCCGGTTGTAGGGTCCACAAAATGTCTCACGCGGATAACAAAATGATGCGCGTAACCAAGTCTATGTAGACAGCTGTACACTCTCCAATTATCCGTATATACTGTAGTGCTTGGCTGCACATATTCCCGTATGATTGGTATTATCGTCGTTGCCTGATATTTTCTGACCCCTTGGAAATGTCCCTTTTGGGATGACCTATAGTATATTTCAAGGACCCTTGAGGCATATTTATGGAAGTGCTACTTAACCAATCTTTAATAATACGTCCTCTGTTAAATTTCTGTTTCCTATTTCAACGATTCTCCCGACTCATGAAAATGAATCGTGTAAGCTTGGCATTTTTATTCTTATATATCTTGAAGGTACACATACCATTGAAATGCCGAAGCTTCAGTAACATCTGCAAAGGTTACAACCAGTGTGACTGGTGCTTTTATTATCCAATTCGCAACAGTTACCATGATTTACCATAGTCTCAATCGAGGTCAAGCGAAGACAGTTCCTGTTCTAGCATACTTCTTCCTTCGACATGAATAACGTCAAAAGACAACCTCACACACAGTGCAGAAGTCATATGATTACTGTAGCCACAAATAAAAGAACTTCTTAGTAATCCTATTTGCTGTAGACGCTCAAACATCACATCTTCTCTAAAATCCTCCGTAAACCCATCGTACGTGGGTATCAGGTACTAAAATGGGCGCCGTGACCTTGGAATTCCTAAAATGCTTTTGATTGGCTTATCCATAAATAATAGTCTCGCCCAGTGATCTTTGTTATTACGGCAGGTTGGACCACCTAGTAACGACTTGTAACTAGTGTTGGCTACATCACTCTCCCTCGTCACAAAAGCTGTAAGAAAATTAAATGTAGGTTCTCGACTGTTCCCAATAATCCTAAAAGTTACTTCTACCCACATTCATTGTTGATTTTACACCGATTATTTTAGAACTAAGTTTTCTATGACCCTCAGCCAAATCAGATCTGAAATATGATTCATCTGCCTTACAGTTAACTAGCTCTCCACCATACATTGAGACACCTTCGATTCCGGATAAATTTATCTAATACTGGAAAAGTCTGATAACTTATCAGTAGACATCCGAGCTAGGATGTTTTTACCGAACTCATCAGCTAGTACTTGAAGAGTTTTACGTTACACAAATTTAACTCCAGAAAGGCACAGAATGAGATGACTGCTTTAGCTTCCACATTATAATACTGGATAAGGCAATCTCGTTTCGCTCTAAATTTGTCATTCTCATTACCTGCACATTCCTCAAAACGCCTCACGAAATTCCAATAATTTATAGGTGTACCGTCACACCTTAAGATTTCTTTCTTTGATGAATACAGTTCTTTTAATATTGTGTTCTCATTGTGATTTACTGATCAGTCAAAACTTTCTCTTTTCTGATAATGTAACTTCTCTAGTTTGATTTCGTTCTCCAACTGTGTTAATGAAACTTCGATCGCGTCGTGATTTCAGTGAAAATCAACAACTGATTTGCGTCCCTGCTATTTTATTCTGTTCCAAATACTCCGTCAAACATTACTAGAGGTTTTGTAAAAGTGAATCACAAACTGTCTAATTCACCTTAACAGTCACTATGTCAAATTTCATCTCCATTTCTTGTTTTATCCTAGTAGTTTATTTGATATTTCTTTATTATTTGTAAGTTCGACTACTCACCACCTTTCTGAAAAGTAAAATAAAGGGCACTGCTGAATATGTAAACATTTTGTACAATATGTTGAACATTTAGTGAAAAAAGATTATATTCGGTATTAGTACTGTAAACTTAATTTGAATCATGCTTAACCTATTGGAATTTTTGAGCTGCTATTTGGTAGAAAAGTGAATCATTCTAGTAATACACGATGAAGTGTTTAACGTTTATAACTTCTTAATCTAGTGAAACATTTATGTATGACGAAAAGATTTCCACCACGAAAATAAAAGTACTCGATTTTTGTTTGATGAAGACATGTCATTTCGTGGAGTTTTTCTTACCAACTCTTATTACAGATTTCTTAAAACAGTGGGACAGTTTTGTCAGATGACCTTTGAAAAAGCTTTGTTTTAACATATTTCATTTCCCAAATTACAAAAGATGGCTTATACGTGCAATAAGTAACCACAACTAACATATGTTTTCCGTGAATATTTCTGATAACAGTAGTGCCCTAGCCAATAGTTGTAACAGTTCGGGGTCATTTTAACAAAAAGTGATACTTTATTAAAACCTTAGGTAATGTCTCGTTAAATGTATATTGTATAGTAGTTTCACTTGATTCACATATTGATCACTAAATTTCTTTGTATTAGACATTCATATTTCTAATGTCCTGGATCATAGTTTTGGATGAGCACATATATACGGGTTGCACCATTTAAATTTAACATGCCAATAAAGAGGAAGAGAGATGTCTTCTATGTAGTGAGAATACATTTAAAGCAAGATACTGAAGAATTCGTTAATTGCATTCATTTTTTAAGGTGTTTCAAATTAAACCCGTGTACCAAGTATACAAGCATCATTCATCGTTCCTTCTTAATCATTCTTTTTATCGTCTAAAACAATGCACTGACAACAACGCTTCATAATTATTGTCCTCTTTATTATCTTAAAGAGCGCGTGAACAAAGATTTGAACAGATTAACATGAATTCACTTCATTTCGATAGGTTCTCGTCAGTTGGTCAAAACGTGTAATATTTTAAAAACCTTAACTATAAGCTTACATAAGTGAGTTTAGATTGAACTTCTTATGAATGGTCATCAGAATAGTATGGCAAGGGTTTAAATAATGTCAACTGTGCTTGTAGTTGTTCTAGAGTTAATTCCGTTCTTATGTAGATAAACCGTCTACAACATGGATAATAATAAGACCAAAGAGTTATAAGCAAGTGGCTACATAATGAGCAGACTCTAATAGTAAGAGTTAAATAGGTAAAGCTCAGTTATTTAAAATATGATTACTAGTCTAGATGACAGTTAAAAAAACACTTAGCAACACAATCAGAAGACGTTTGTATCGGCAAGGTAGGCAACAATTAACAACTGCCTCCTTTGGAACACATAAGTCAAATTTATCACTTTTGATAACAGTAGCTTCAGGAAATTTCAGAAGACTAAAACTTGACTGTTTATTGATAGCCCTGAAAGATTCCAAGTAAAAGTCTACCATTTAAGGAAAAATAACTTAATAAGTTTGAAGTTACCATGGTGGTTTTGTTTGTATAAATTATGTTCAAGTACATAAATATATTTCACGCGTTTGATGTTGCATTTTGAATATTAATTAGTACAATTCAGTAAAAGTTATCAACCTTGAAGTCATTTTTGTATAGATATAATAAGGAAATATTCATTCTCTAGAATTTGTATGTTAATGCTTACACCTTAGACAAGCATCAATGTGATTTGTTTATTTTCCTGATGAGTCATGGGCATTTCTTTACCAGAATATTTATAGTCAATAGCAATATTTTTGATTTATACAAATCCTAACAATAGTTCATTTATGGTTACCAACTTAATTTTGTTTGCTACTTCAGTTTGTTCCGTTATCTAGTTTGCATTTGTATATGATTACTTAGTTATCCCTTAAAGATACTGAAAGTTTGTGATTGTTCACCAACATGAATAGAAATATATACACATCATACTGGTATAAAATGGGAGAGAACTTATGTAACGTACCTTTCATTCAGAATAATAAGACACCAATCAGAAAAAGCTAATAGTAAGCAATAAGTAGTACATTTTTCATTGAATGAGTAAATGCAACCAGGAACTAACCATTACATGTCATGGAAATATATTTTTTACGATAAGGATTGTAATCATACAGCGATTCATTTTTCGAGTTCTGATTAAATTTCTTACTGACAATGAAGAAGCTACATATTCAGAATTTCGTTTTGATAAAGTTTGGTTACTTTCAATGATGGTAACTGGAGTCTTCCAGTAAAAGTATCATAAAATTACCCGAGTAAAGGAATACAGACATTACTAAACAAAATAAATATACGTCCTCAAAATTTAATAGAGAGTGATCGTTATTTTCATATTTTTTATCCATTCCAATGGCAGATATTTCGTCATTACATGTCAGTTTTATCCCGTACGTTATCTCCAAATCTGTATTCGGTAAATTACTGAATAATCGATCAGAAATGAAAATTTTCTCTAATTAATTATGTTATAAATTTAAATGGAGCAGTAGTTTTTAAAGTCAAAATACTGACACGAAAATTGAAACTTTATGAAGTTGGACAACTGGATTTTTCAGACACAACTTTGTAAACGTTTACTCAGTGGTTTAGCAATGTCGCGTTGAGTACAATATGGAAAAGTCTGTCTTAGTTATGTAACAAGCCCTAGTATTTCGCAAAATGGCACTATATATATATATATATATATATATATATATATATATATATATATATATATATATATATATATATATATGCTGTAAGCCATCAGCATCAGCTTACAGAACTAGAATTTTGAAAAAAACCTTGATGTATCGAAACCCACTTTGTCCCGATTTTAATCCAAATAATTTTGGCAATACTTTGCACAAAAGTTTTCCCCTTCTCTTTATCTTTATCAGTTGCTTCTCATGATGTATCTCTAATTGAACATTCATCTTATTATTTGATATTGTTATTACTATTATGACTATTTTAATCATCATCACAATTATGATCATGAATTGTTGTCTCTTCTATATTGATTTCTGTAGACTGAAGTTATGAGGATTGATAGACTTATAGTTTTCATCACGCATTGAGTTAAAATACTGTTGAAAACTAAGAAGCATTGAATATTAAAAGACCCTATGATAGTGTTTATCTATGACTCCGCCAAGGACAGAACCTATATCATTCAATTTACTCAGTGAGGACTTAACAATTAGGGTATACCGTTATGTTTAGTCGTCGCTGATTGCTGTGTCGCAAAAAACGCTGATCACTTATACTTGGAACGGGGGACCTCTGCAATTCCCACGACGCAAATGTAAGAACATAAAGACTGGTATAAGTGAAGATTTATTATCCACAAAACACTATGACGACGACGATGATGATGATCGATCGATCATAGTCTAAAATACACTGGTTTATATATTGATTGTACACCTATTTTGATTAATAATTGGGATTAAATCGCATATTCAGTTATGACAAATCACTTACTGAGCATAGTTCATGTCAAATGAATACAAGAATATTGTATATTATACAGAATAAAATATCATACTGGGGAAACAAATCAAATACTACACTGAATGGTCATCACGTTGAATCAAAATGGATGTAATGTTGAATAAAACTCATAATGAGTAAATCAATCACATCACCTCCTCTCTTTTTTGAAGATCTGGAGTTGATATCCGGATTTAAATTTTCCGAGTTCATCCTACCCCACGAAACAGCGTTGGATCCTCATATGCCCGAGTTACAATTAATTTTAATTTATTAAAGATATATTTATCTCACTGAGCAGAGAATCGACTGAAAATGACTAAGTGGTGAGGCTGAACGACGCTTGACATGAGGTCATCGAAGTTTGATTCTTCGGAGATATTGTGATCACGTTTATGGGGAACATCACTATTAGATAGTGGATCACCATGATAATCAGCGATCATCAAAACTGCACCAGGTTCTTGACTATTATTTGATGCATATGACATATTTTCTGGCAAAACAGGGGAATCTCGATTATTAAATTCGTCAGGAGCTTCTGTCGCAGAATGATGAGTTTCGTTTGGTGCAGCTGGATTCAGCATACTGAACGATTTTTTTTCTGTTTCGCGGGCGGTTACTGCGACCATTCTATGAACATTAAACAGGGGATCTTTCTGTATGCGGTTTTAAGCTATTGATCAGAACTCATCAGCTTAAGGCATAATATTTTCTTACCGGTTTAATGATCGTTCTACTTCCTTAGTGACAGGTTTTGTTTTTAATTAAAAAATAATCAATATGAAATTCACTGTTTTCATTTTTTGTAATGCCAATTAATTGAATTATGAGTTTCATAAATATGGCTTAATCTACTATATAAATTGGGAATTCATAATTGTACAGCCTAAAGTTATTCAAAACAATCTTTCTCTCAAATATTCTTTATTTTTCAATATTCTATCAACATTTTTGAATGGTTTCTAGTTTTCAAAAATATGAGGGTTTCTTCGAAGATTGTTTATGTACATACTGTGATTATAAGAAAACAATTTTATTGTTGGAACAATGAAAGATTATAAACACTGATTAATCACAACATCATTAGTAATAGTTCTAGTTGTCTTAGAGTAAAACAAATGAACAAAAGAATTTAACATTTCAATGAAATATGATAGTTTCGAGGCAAAAAAATATAGTCAGTGTAGAATATTTAACTAAGCTTGTCATTCTCCGAATTTATGAATAGTATCAAGCCTAGATGCTGGCAACTATACTATTAAATATTCCTTTCTTTCATTTCAAAAACAATTCAATTAGGTTCAAGGAAAATAAACATTATCTCGAATAAACGTATGTTAAGCCAATACTGGATGTTCATTCATTTATTTTCTTTTTAACAGAAAAATGGGAAATACATACTGATAACAGCGAAAGCAACTGTTAAAAAGCTTCATAAGAAAATAATAAAATAATTTTTTTAGTGATAATGGGGTAACATTTAGTTCATTATGTAAAAGATGGACGATAGACAAGAAAGTAATATTTAGGAATATACAAGGGTGTGAGGGAGTGGACAAAAAGAAGGAAGTGAACCAACTGATTGGCATTGATTTAGTTATAATCACTTATACGAAATCTTATCCAAATTTTGTGGCCTGAAACTGGAATACCAAAAAACTTATTTTCTTGAATCAAAATTAGGATAGAAAAAAGAAGTGTGTATCTTTTGTTCGAGATAATTTGATTGCCTGTTTCAATGAACACAAGGCGGATAAGTTTTAGAACATACAACCTAAGATGAATATCCAGGTTTACAGTTGCGGAATTGAATATGCTAGAAAACATCGGCGAAACTATAACTTATGGACGAGCTTTGAGCAACGCTAAAATGACCTTGGAATATCCACCAACTTAGTAGGGTTGAATAACTTCTCATGTAACTCTTCTAGGGTTACTGCCGGTCACAAGCCCGGGAAAAGGAAGAAGGTTAGGTATGAGGTTGACAATCCCATCCCGGAGAAAACAATCTTGCTAAAAAACGCTAACTAGAATAAACAAATTAAACCATTTAAACTCTGCCCTCCGAGTTAAAGGAAGAATTATGACGCCTCACGATGAAAGCCGAGATTCTTCGGAAGTCACAACGCCCCTTCTAACAACCACAGCAACAATTAACATAGGTACACGGAACGTCCGGACAATGTGGAAGACCGGGAGGATCAACCAAATAGCTATGAGAATGACGAGATACAACTTAGCGGTTCTCGAAATCAGCGAAACCTATTGCACCCAGGCTGGACAGCAGAGGCTGGATGCTGGAGAGATGCTACTGTACTCCGGTCATGGAAAGGAAACTGGTTCGCACACTCAGCGAGTTGCTCTGATGTTGTCCAAAGAAGCACGAAATGCATTTATTGCATGGGAATCTCATGGATCTAGGATCATCAAAGCATCTCTCAAAAGAAAGAAGGAGGGAATCATAGTTAACTTTATCCAATGTCATGCATCCACCATTGACAACAACGAAGACGGTAACGATCAGTTCTACGAGAGGCTGCAATCGATCATAACGAAGTGCACCGAAAAAGAACCTGACCGTCCTGGTGGGAGATCTAAACGTCAAAGTCGGAATGGACAACACTGGATATGAATATATCATGGGACAACATGGACAGACTGGGAGAAAGAAACGAGAATGATGAGAGACTTGCAAATTCACGTTCCTTCAACAAATTGATTGCAGGCAGCACAATATTCCCACACAAACACACACACAATGCTACATGGGTCTCACCAAATCACGCTACAGAGAACCAGATAGATCATATTTGCATCAGTAAAAATTCACAAGGTCAGTGGAAGATATGAGAACCGAGAGAGGAGCTGACATAGCTTCGGATCACCACCTGGTGCTTGTCAAGATGAAACTGAAGCTAAAGAATTAATGAACAACTGGAAAAACAGCATTACAAAGGTTCAATACAGCCTTCCTTCGGAGTACTGACAAACTCAACAAATTCAAGGTAGCTATCAACAACGGGTTCCAAGCCTTACAGGATTTACTCAAAGGAGAAACTATTATGGAGGACAACTGGAGACGGATAAAAGAAGCACACACTTCCGCGTGTCGGGAGATTCTGGGCCGCAACAACCATCATCATAAGGAATGAATCTCTATCGAAACACTGGACAAGACTCAAGAAAGGAAGAACAAGAAGAAGACAATTAAAAACAGCCGAATAAGAACAGAGAAAGTGAAGGCACAAGCTGAATACACTGAAGCAAACAAGCAAGTGAAGAAGAGCATTCAGTCAGTCAGTAACAACCTGAAACTTCGAACGTACGTACATCAGTTCGAGTTGTCATACCATATTGGTTCGTCTATCAATTATAGGCTCGCCACTCCTGGTTGAATTTACATAATTTTCAGCCATGACGACTTTTGGCAGTTTTTCTTGATTACCCATAGATGATATTCTGCTTACTCAAGTCCAAAAAGGTTTGAATATGAGTTTCATTCATGTACATTCATCAAGTCAATCTTCCAGGTCTTTTTAATTTTCAACAAACGAATTTCGTCACATTAGTTACTTGGTAATAAGTGAGCAAAGCATGCATGCTAATTACTACAAATTCTCAGTGTGGAATAGCAGAACTTTCACTTTTGATTTGAAAAAATATACACGCTTTCATATAGCTTAATTCTTTTAAAATTTTAGGCTAAGAAAAATGGGATATATTGAATAAAAAAAATTCACAGTATAGGTTGTGGAGATTGTTAAGTTTTTGTTGAGATCATGAACTGATCAATGTTAGAGCACCATTGGAAACCTAGAATCATTAGACTGCCATCTCGCCCTAGTATGGGACTACTCAGCAGTACACATCGACAATCCTGCGTGTGGGACACGAACCCAGGATAGTGAGGTGGATTGTTGATTCGATGAATATGTCAATTAAATTCAAACGTTAAAAATATGATATCTCAAAAGATTTTAGTATGTTGTTGTATTAGCTGTAACGTTTTTTCAACAATGTCGAGTGTATGTTAGTAATAATATTCTTCAAAAAGTTATTTGGCATATAGTTGTTGTGGATAAATGTTTTAATAAAACCACAACTATCTTCTCTAGTTTCTCAGTGCTTAACTACTCCTAATCCAAGTTTCAGTGATATATCCTATAGTTTCCGAGATCTCCTATTTTTCTTTCATGAGAAAGGACGTCTAGATTAAAAGCCATAAATGCTTATGTAGTTTCAAATTTTCGGTTGTTTCTCTAGTGGATAGCACTATTGACTGAGTGCTGTAGTTACTGATTTATCCTCTCTTAACACACTAACAAGACCAATCGTTTGCTTCTTTTCCCTACTCATAAAGTAGGTGATATCAACCGAATCCTCAGATGTACGAGTGTTGAATAATCTTTGTATGTATATTTATGTAGGTTTATATAATCGTTTCCTATTACTTAGGAGTTGGAATGCATAATGCTTATCTTATGAGCATCCTACGCTCTCTATCTTTCTTGAACAGTTGAACACATATTTTGAGAAATTTCGATATAAATGATTTATTATATTGAGTATATTTCTACCTTGAAAAGTTCAATGTATTATTATGTATATATCATGTAAAAAACTGGTAATGATTCACAATAAAATTGAGTTCGACAGCTTTCATAGAAGCAAACTTTATTTTCCATATTCAAGAAGCTGAAATGCGTTACAAAATTTTTTGGTTCCTAAGTTTCCTGAACATTTTTTTTAGCAATTAACGTTTAGTAAAACAATACGATTAGAAGTCTATTTTGTCAAAATGTCATATTTGAATAATATTAATACCGACTTCCTGAGATTTCTTCCTATTTTTTTTGTAAAGATCATTTTCAAGCAAAATATTCAAAATCCAGATATTTCAAATTATTTATCGCTCCACCCCCAGATTTCTACTTAGCTATGATTTTTCTCAAAAATAAATTGAATACTTGCATGGGTAATATGTTGCCAAGACAACGTAATCATTAATCGTGTCTGGAAAAATAAACTGCTTGCGTAAAACATTTACGGTAAAAACGAAAGTATTGTAATCAAGATGAAATATATGTTACTTTCTAATCATTAAAAGGATTTATCTTTCCATTTTCCTTCTATGGTTTAGGTGATGGTTTGAATTTTTAATAAAACATATTCGAGCATTTAAAATTAGTTGACTTACTGTACCTTTACAATATCTAATGAATGAACGTCCAACTTTGTGTGTTTTTCTCTAGTTATCGGATGATAATTTAATTATCAGTGAGCTAGGAGATTAAGTCTAAGAATATTTTTAGAAAAAACTTTTCAATTAAAATGAAGATTCGCGATCAAGCAGTCTCCTAATAAACATCTGATGCATCGTTAAATTAGACTTTTTCGAACTTAGTATATTTTCCTAAAATAAGCTTCTCTGATTTGTTTGCAAAGGCACCCACCATTTAAGACAATATTTTTCAACACCAAACACATAAATTTTAAACACAGTATTACGATGTTGGTTCGAAATCCTCGAATTAGATAAATCACTAAACTGTATATTATGCAGATAATTTGATGGTCGATTTGACCAAACTGATAAGAACTGTGTATCGCGCTAAATAATCAAAACGCGTTAATATAGGTTGTCAGTTTTTAGTGTTTTAATTATTTCATATAAATGTTCAAGAACGAAGAGTATTATGGTGTATGTTCGTCTTCGACAATTTCTCCGCCTTCTACAATTTTAGATCCACAATTGTTGTAGTGTTACGATTGGAAGAATGTTAAAGTTGAATTAGTTCATGTTTATAAATTGAAAATGCCTAATTTTAAGTAATTTGAATTTTAAATACTATAAAATAATAGCAAAGTAAAATGACGCCATTGGTAATGTCAAGAAAACGTTTTAAATGAATGGAAAATATTATACGCCTCAAGATGAGAATTTTCATGAATAGGTTCAAAATGGTTTATAATGTAAAATATTTACTAAAGCATAGAAATTGCTGTAACGTACTTATAAATGATTGATCACTTGGTGGTGATCAATGTCATGTATATCAGGTCCTTCTTCGTGCAGATCGAATCCTATCAACTAAGTTGCAATGTGGACACTAGTCTAGGTGACTCGATATTGCGTTTAGTATATTGAAATAAGATGGTGGTTGGAAGTAGTCAACAGGAAACCCTGGTCATAGGTTTCATGCTACTTGGCACTCGTGTCACCCAGACTCACAGTCAGAGACGTTACCACTGAGCTATCAGGACCGCGACCGACCTCTTGTAGGACTAAGATTGCTGACGAGTGCCAAGGAGCACGAAACGTAGGCTCAGGGTTTCCTGTTGACTACCTTCAACCACCATCTTGTTATTTAATTGTTATGATAATAATAATACTGACAAGGAAAACAATTATTAATAAAAATATTATGTAAAATAAGAAAGATGCATGTATAATTAAGGATAAGAAAAACATCTTGAAATTAAGTACGAATAATAATAAGGATGAAGAGGAGTAATATATGTGTGTACTGACAAGTTAAAACTAAGAATAAAATGACCTTATTGTGTGCCATCATTTTCGTATACATAAGTTAAGTTTCTTCCGACTGATGCTGATTGCTTCGACGGCGTAGAGTAAGCACAGTCTTGGCTTTTTTTTCATATTTCTAGGAACGATATATATCTAAGAAAGCATATTTGATTTTAATATTATGTATGTAACTAGTCAAATGTAATGAATAGCAAGAATAGTAGACTACTTAACGACTTTTCGTAAAAGTATATTTCGAATTAAATAACTGAATTCAGTTCGTAAATAACAAAACTATAAACGATGAAAAAAGGAGCTCACTGATCAGGCTTTTACAATTAAAATAAGGATAAACACTGTTCGGACAAAATGTCATTGTTGACAAAAGTACAGTATTTTGTTTTTCACGGAATTACTTTTCGATCAGTTCTTTTTTAGCAGACACAAGCATTTGTCCTCACATATTTTTACTTCATTACAACTCATTTACGCAAATGAATGTAGATTGTAATAGTAAAGATATTTTGTCACAAACTATATATACTATTGAATGTAAATAATTCAGTCAGTTGTTTCACAAGCTCTGTTGATTCGTGCTATGATACAGTTTCAGTTATAACCATGTGTTGAAGTTGGATTGTATATAATCTTCTTTTATATCAGAAATGAAACTATCCATGTGATATTGCTTTTGGATTTCATTCTTAAAGAATATAAACAAAGTTTTGATGCTTATATAAGCTTAATAAACACAATCTGATAAGAAGCATATTGGAAAGGTAGAAAAGTTGAAAATGTCAAGAACTTGATTTATATTGAGATAAACAAGTCATTTTATTACTCTTAGTAATTTAAGCCTTTTCAAAACTTTTATAACAGGGCAGTAGCGTTCCTATCATAAAAAACATTCAATTTTTGATTGATAAAATGTAATAGATAATGTTTGTTGAGTAAGATACATATGCCGTTATCATTTTATTCTCAAAGTTTACACTTTCGAATTCTTAAAAATTAGAGTGAACTGCTTATTCTCTCTCTTTAGGAATCAGATTGTTTGTATGTCATAACTTAAAATGTTCAATTTTGAAAACTTTGAGCTTATTCTTATCTTTGGAAAATGACTACCTCCTTCAATCTATTATTAAAGAAAACCAACTACTGTTCGATTACTGAACTATGATTTATAATCATATGGTAAAATGCTTCCAGCCTTTTATAGAAAAGGATTACCGTCGAATTACGTTACGACAATTTATTATTTTACCTCTGATAAAAATCCTTCTATAAAGGATTTCCTATTTGGTTAACATTCAACAATGATATGTATATATATGTGGTGTATGCTATTTATGTCGACAGAAGTAGTATATAACACCATTCTGAAGTGGAATACCTGGCAGAGGAAGGTTGGGAAGATCGAATCTATGAGAACGGGAACGGAAAGTAATTTTTGTGGCAATTAAGGAACTATGAAGCTTGAAACAAATGGCAGGGCATTTGCAAATGAAGTGTTGAACATATGGTTTTCACATTATATATAAATATGTACGACGTTCGACAACAGTTCAGGTTCCATATATTCATAGATTGGTGAATACTTCCATGTTCCTCATAAAAGCCTCATGAGAATGTAACTATTCGTCAGCATTGTGTCCTGTCTACTTTCTGAATTAAGTTTCTTCTCAAAACTACTATGGCAAAGAACATTCATGCTTGTTTTGTTATTTTTATCTTCACCGTGGTAAAAAAAAATGCACAAACAAATATCCTAAAACCCCACAGAATCAGTAGAGTATGTATTGTAATCCTTTTGCTAATGATGGAATAAAACGGAGTTAAAAGTTTAGGTTTACCGTTTTAGTGTTTCTATTTTATGGTTACTGATTAATTCACTAACTGATTTACCAATGACATTCTCATCCAATCGGATGTACAGCTATACAGTGTTCCGCCAAAATAATCTAGATTGGTTTATCCCTACTGAAATTACATTATAAGTCAAGAGTAATTTTTTGTGTTGGAAAAAATAATCTACTAAACTAAAACTTCAGTAGATTATTGGAAATGAAACCGCTATATACATGTCTCTGCTGTTTCCCACAAACAGCGGAAAAACCATGATAACCAAGTAAACCCATTTCAGTATATATATATAATCGACAGTATTTAAAGCTTATTCAAAATATAGTCATGTTTATGACTATTCAGTAATTTTTGGCATCCATTAAGTTACGACATTGGCTTTATGTGACTAAAAATCTTAATCATTATTAGTCATCATATTTCATCCTTCACATATTGTGTTAAATCTCTGGTATTTCGTGAAGTCATTCAGAGAAATTTATTCACCAAATGTATTTTCATTTATTCATTTACCTTTATTTTACATTATAAAGATATGGTATATACAATACATTAATATTATGACTATAAAACAGGTAAAACTATTATCTTCTGAATAAGAGTTGATTCAAAGTTCAATAATAAATGACTAATAATGTTGCCCAATAAAATGCTTGAATATTTTTGGAGTTAAATATTTGTCCTTCAATACTTCAGACACGTTTGAGTAATATGAATGTAATCACTCGATTATTGATTTTTCCTGTTTATCACCAATATGCTATTTCACTTTGGTAAAAAGACAATTAAGTATGGGGAATGTTATAGAACCTACGTATTCAGATCATTCTGTGTAAAATTTACTGTTATACAATGAATTATTCAATAGATACTGTATAAATATGTCTTACATACTGTTTGGATTACTATACACTGGTGTAAAAAAAATAGAAATCAAAATCTGTTTTCCAGAACTGTTACCAGAAAATTATATTGAAACGATCTGTAATCATTAAAATAACCTGCGTTACAATCAGATTGTCAATTGTTTAGACCATTAACGACGGCATAAATCTGACTTTAATTAAAAACCATTTATTTCGAATTCACATGAAGTACATTACAATAGATGAAAAAGTTATCGGTATGCATAAATATCAATACTTCATGCAGCAATAAGTTTTATAATTTTTTCCAAGCCGGTTGTCTTCATATCTTAATTTGTCTTTATATTCAAAACTTGATTTCTGTGATGAAAGTTTTTTGATTAACTGACCTAACAACACAAAGTCAACCTCAGAAACCAAGGACCGGTTAGTTGTATCAGAAACCTCATAAACCAACTCAGTCATATTACTCTATTTTTAAACGGACCAAAATGTACAACAGCATACAAAGACACATACAAAAAATAAATTGTACTGAGTGCTAGAGGCACTATGTTAGACAAAGTGAACATCCTCTTCACTTTACATACACGAACGCAAATTATTGGTGAAATGATAAGATGTGTTATCACTGATATCATATATACAAACACGGACATAAATTTGTCTGGGCAATAGTCAAAATTTTAAAACTTCGGGATTCCGAATCCCACAGAATTCCTGAAAGCATGGGGTAAAATCAGTTGGCAATCAATACATACTTTAAAATAGACCCGATCAGTTAACCCGACTGTGAAAAGTCAATCAGCAACATGGTCAGAGATTAATGGGAAGAGACAGGCAATTTCAAAACAAGGATAAAATAAGGCGATGAAACCTACGAAGTTAAACAACCTCAGACATGACTATTAGGACAAATTTGTTTGAAGATTTGGGAAAGACTTAAAACCTCACTTCTACATGAAGTAATTGCTCATTATGCTGTCCATAACAAAAATAAATGCTACGTAAATAAATCATTTTTTTCAAAAAGCTAAACAGCACGGATGATATAGACGTCAGATAATTGGTGTCAAATATATAAATATCTTTTATACTTTGTCATCTTTCTAACATAATAGTTTATTCAAACAAAAATTAACTGTTAAAACAACTTATTGTAGACGGAAGAAATTTTTGGAAATTTGATTATCGGTCATATTTTGGTGTTGACCGTTTACAATGATGCGATTTCTATGCTGTGAGTTATTAAAAATAAATAATGAAATATCTTGACCAACTTAAAGCGAATATGGGACTTTATTTTGTTCATTATAAAGATAGAAATTTCATAGGTTTTTGTAATAAAAGGAAAAGAAACTTCAGTAATAGCAACAATGGTTTGTAACAACTCAGTATTACTACATGGTTTTTGTAACTCGAATATGTTAATCGTCCCAGATATGATCATTACAAATTTGAAAAACAACACAAATATTGAGTGTCTATGCGATTTTATAGTATACATGCTACCAGCTTCGTGCAATGAGAACTAATTTCCTATCTGTAGTACCTAAATTTTTAAATTTTGACTTTAGAATTATTTTTTTATTTGTTAGTTTTTTGCCTGAAAAATGTACTTCATGTGTGAGATTAGATGGTGGTTGGAGGTAGTCAAGAGGAAACCCTGGACCTAGGTTTCTTGCTACTTGGCACTCGTCAGCAAGGTGTATCAACCAAATCGATAGCATTCGATCTGCACTAAGAAGGATTTGACAAACATGACATTAATCACCACCCAGTGATCAATCAATTGTGAGTACTTCATGTATACTTAACTAATCAACAGACATGTCTTTGGATTTAATAATTAATGAGTTCATCACTTAAATTTCTTATTCCAATCGTTCTCAAATTTATTAGTTTTATATCATAAGGCAGTACATCGGCACATTACTGCTTTTCATTTGATGACCAATATTCATAAATAATTTACCCTGTAATACAGAAATTTGAAAAAAAACTCAAAAAGTAACATCCTTGATAAAGTATTCACACATTTCTAATTTCATGAGTTAAACATTACTGTTGAGATTAGCTAAAAGAAATTAATCATAATTTAAATCTGACACCCCATGTTTTTACTTTTGATCAATTTTCGCAGTCAAGCAGAAAACATTTTTACAGTTTATAAGTAAACCACGCAAATCAATTAGAAAAATCGTGTTTATTTTAAATCTTAGGTAGTTTTTAAAATAAAAAGCTCATATACATTGGGACATATTAAAGTTCTAGGGGTTTGAGCGGTTTTATTTTAATGAAATACAAAAGTATTTCACAATCCTTCATTTTAGCATAGCAAAAGATAAAATTTATTTTTCCTTTGCTTTGGTTTTTATTTTAACACATGATATATAATTCCTGACATCAGATTTTTCATATTTCGTACTCAAAATGATAGACTTTACCAAACAGATTTCTTATCTAATTTATATTTGTAGAGACGTAGAAAAAGAATAATTTTACTTGATAAAACACGCAAATACTTTGCAAAACTGCTTTTATTTCTTTTAAACAAAGTAGACAGTCCAAGACGTAGATTGGAATATTGAGAAAAAGATGATGTTTCATGAAGATAGTAATTTATAATCCCATAGCCAAGTCTCCTACATATATTGCTATGAAAAGCTAGAGTCATGCTGGTCAAAATTTATGGACTTACTCAGTATTTGCTACAAACTATTCAGAAAATTCAATTTGAAAATGTATAGTTGTTGCGTGTTGTTACTTAGATATTAATAACAAGTTCCAGAAACGATTTTAGGCTTGTTAACGTATCATAAATACCGTTAAGTTGTCTTGATTTGTATTTTTCTTTAAAATGTCAACTAACATACACCAATAAATAAATCTAGGTAGATTGTTGGCAGAAAAGTTTCTCTTTTTGACCATTTTGTACAGAATAGCTGAATTCGAAATCACATATTGAAAAGAATGAATATGAGCCACTAGACGTTTACTTAGTGTGTGCACTAACGTTTCTTTAACACGAGTTGAATTAAAGTATGCATTAAATTAACAACTTAATAGTTCATAGATTGTTTTGTGTCAGTTTCAGATCCCGTAGACAGCCCATCATAACACAACTCAACACCAGGTAAACACGTCATTAATGGAAGGAGTGTTTTAATTCTCCCCAGTAATTTAAATGCAATCAAAATAACAGTTTCATCAGTGTATCAAAATGCAAATGTTTCATTTGCGTATACATACACAAAGTGAGCAAAATATATATATATATATATATATATATATATATATATATATATATTACTTACGCCTGTTACTCCTCGTGAAGGAGCATAGGCCGCTCACCAGCATTCTCCATCCAACCCTGTCCTGGGCAATCCTTTCAAGCTCTTTCCAGTTCTTATTCATCCTTTTCATATCTGCTTCTATTTCCCGACGTAATGTGTTCTTTGGCCTTCCACTTTTCCGCTTCCCTTCAAGATTCCAAGTTAGCGCTTGTCTCGTAATGCAGTTTGATGATTTCCTCAATGTATGTCCTATCCATTTCAATCGTCTTTTTCTAATTTCCTCTTCAGCTGGAAGCTGGTTGGTTCTCTCCCACAAAAGGCTGTTGCTGATGGTATCCGGCCAATGGATGTTGAGTACCTTACGTAGACAGCTATTGGTAAATACTTATACCTTCTTGATGGTGGTTGTAGTAGTTCTCCAAGTTTCAGCTCCGTACAGTAGAACTGACTGCCTTGACGTTGGTATTGAAGATTCTGACTTTGATATTGGTTGAAAGTTGTTTTGAGTTCCATATGTTCTTCAGTTGAACGAATGCCGCTCTAGCTTTGCCGATCCTTGCCTTGACGTCTGCATCTGAACCTCCTTGTTTATCGACGATGCTTCCCAGGTATGTGAAGGATTCCACGTCTTCCAGAGTTTCGCCATCAAGAGTGATTGGATTGCTGTTCTCCGTGTTGTGTTTGAGGACCTTGGTTTTCCCTTTGTGTATGTTGAGACCTACTGATGCAGAGACTGCCGCTATGCTGGCTGTCTGTATCTGCATTTGTTCGTGTGTATGTGATAGGAGGGCTAGGTCATCTGCGAGATCCAAGTCGTCTAATTGGTTCTGAGCTGTCCATCGTATGCCGTGGTTTCCCTCAGATGTCGAGGTCTTCATAATCCAGTTGACCACCAGAAGAAAGAGGAAGGGAGAGAGTAGACAGCCTTGTCTTACTCCGGTCCTCACTTGGAATGCGTCAGTCAGCTGTCCTCTATGCACTACTTTGCACTGTAGTCCATCGTATGAGTTTCGGATAATGTTGACAATCTTCTCAGGAACTCCATAGTGTCGAAGAATTTTCCATAACGTCCTCCTATCTACACTGTCAAATGCCTTTTTATAAATAATGAAGTTGATATATAGTGACGAGTTCTACTTAACTGATTGTTCAACGATGATCCGTAGTGTCACAATTTGGTCTGTGCACGACAGGTCCTTACGGAATCCAGCTTGTTGATCTCGAAGTTGAGCGTCTACTGCGTCTTTCATCCTGTTCAGTAACACTCTGTTGAAGACTTTACCTGGTATTGACAGTAGTGTAATGCCTCTGTAGTTTTCACACTTGCTCAAATCTCCTTTCTTTGGAATCTTGATGAGGTGTCCTTCTTTCCAATCCATCGGCACTTGTTCCTCCTCCCAAATCTTCCTGAATAGAAGATGGAGCATGCTTGTAGTTACTTGGATGTCTGACTTCAACGCTTCAGCTGGTATATTGTCAGGCCCTGCTGCCTTCCCGCTCTTGATTTGTCTGACGGCCATTCTGATTTCTTCGGTCGTTGGTGGATTGACATCTATAGGAAGATCTGTGTGTGCTGCTTCGATGTCCGGTGGATTCATTGGAGCCGGCCTGTTCAGGAGTTCCTCGAAGTACTCTGCCCATCTGTTGCGCTGTTGTTGAATCTCAGTGATTGGTCTTCCTTCCTTGTCTTTGACAGGTCTCTCTGGTTTACTGTATTTCCCTGCAAGCTTCTTCGTCGTATCGTAAAGCTGTCTCATATTTCCTTCTCTTGCAGCTTTTTCCGCCGTCGCTGCTAGTTCTTCCACGTATTTCTTCTTGTCAGCTCTAATGCTCTTCTTCACTTTCTTGTTTACTTCTATTTATTAGCTTGTGTTTGGACTTTCTCTGTTCTTGTTCGACTGTTGTTAATTGCTGTCTTCTTGTTCTTTCTTTCTTTGATCCTGTCCAGTGTTTCTATAGAGATCCATTCCTTGTGATGATGCTTCTTGGGGCCCAGAACCTCTTGACACGTTGAAGTTAATGTTTCTTTGATACCTTTCCAGCTATCCTCCATAGTAGTTTCTTCTTCGTTCAGTAGATCCTGTAAGGCTTGGAACCTGTTGTTGAGAGCTACCTTGAATTCATTGAGTTTGTCAGTATCTCGAAGGAAGGCTGTATTGAACCTTTGTGGTGCTGTTTGTCCAGTTGTCCAGTTCTTCTTTAGCTTCAGTTTCAATTTGGCCACAACCAGGTGATGATCTGAGGCTATGTCCGCTCCTCTCCTGGTTTTCACATCTTCCATTGTCCTTTGGAACTTTTTATTGATGCAAATATGATCTATCTGGTTCACTGTGGTGTGGTCATATTATATATATATATATATATATATATATATATATATATATATATATAATATATATATATATATATATATATATATATATATATATATATATATATATATATAAATGGGGTAGAAATGAAGTTTCGCAAATTTATCGATCAAATTTATCTAAGCTGACAGTGCACAACCCTCATGTTTTTGTGATCAATGATGAAATACTGTGCATTAGGAAGATCAATTCCTTACTACAGATTATAACAACACGTAAGAGGTATCTGTGTCTATGCCAACCCAAGAATGATTTAACTTTTCGTCAAACAGTTTGGAGTTTTGCGAAGCGTGTTACACAGATAATATTTTCCAAATAAATTTGATAGTGGACTAAATGTACATCGAAAAGATGTAGAAAAAATCAAGGACCTTACAAAAATTTTAAAATTAACACCATAACATTTTAGCGCCATTCACTTCCCTTTCAGCATCCTAGTAGTCATTACTCATTTAATAAATGAATAAATATTAATTTTATCATAGTCAACTGAATAATTCTTACTGTGTTTCATTATGATCAAGTGTTAAGTAACAAAATATTTTAGATTGCCGGTTCCCCTGACTTATCCAGAATATGTGCAAAACCAACCGAAATCCGTCTATTTAGCTTTCCAACATGTATCCTATGGCAAATGCATATGAATTCGCCGATAAATTTCGTCTGTCGTTGTAGAAATTAATTTCCATAGAACTGAAATCGTTCCTGTTTATTATCTAGGCCAGTATTTCATAACAATGACATCTACTCAAGGTTGCAAAGCATAGAATACAAAAGCTTTCTCCAATATACCCCAGTTATTTAGTTTTTTGAGATAAACATTAGAGTAGGTGAACATCTTAGCAGATTTTCATTTTAAAACAGTTTCTCAAATAAATTATAATTAATCATCAAAATGTTTCACAAAGATCATCTTTATAAAGCCTATTTTACAATACTATTGAAAACATAGTCACGAAAAGCTTTTGACAGATTTTGAAGACACTTTCTCACTGCTTTTCTTAAAAACTATTTATAAAATGAAACATTAAAGGTGTGTCACAAGTCTCGCATATTCACAGCTTTTTGGATTAAAAACTTACTACAGTAGAAACCATCTCTATATCATTATGACCAATTCACTATTAAATTGTAGTGACAGGAATTTTAGAAAAGCAGTTGTTATTTTTTTTCATTTTCGCAATTTGTATCGTATATGAATGACCAGATAAACAGTTTAGCTTTGAAGCATCTTGGATACTTAGTGAAAGAAGATGTAGAGAGCGTAAATACCTCAGGCAATTTGCTTTTTAATACATCGTTACCTTGATTCTAGGATGTGGCTAATGTAATCCACTAAGTACAGAAAACATTACACTTCATATATAATAGTTAAGTATAAATTCATGAAGACGTGATTAAACAGCAGTATCCAACATATATAACTAAGCTTATAATTAGAATAGTTCAGTCCTAATTTTTCAGTCATAATGAAGCCGATAAATTGAGCAGATGTATATTTAAAATGTCCGATTTTTTCTAATAGAAATAAAGTGAATCCACTAACCAACGGTAGATTCGGAAATGTGTTATAAGTTAGTCGCAAATTTACACTAATATTTCAAAACAGGTTGCATATTATTTTGCTACTACAAAAATTTAGTTACACGAGATATACTACTACAAATAGCACAAAGGAATTTATGCATTATAGAAGTATAAAGCAGCAATTGATGGAAGCTTTATATGTTACATCATCTAACATTTTTAGAAAATAACAATTCCTGTGCAATGTATGTATACCTTTCTAGATACTTGACAGACAGTTGAACTATCCCCAGCATCTCTAAAGTATTACCTTCTCTATAAATAGGAAGTTAGAACATAAATTCGTGATAGTCCAGCTTTTTCATGTCATTTATCAAAGTACTAATCTTCGTCTTTGTGAATGTAGAAGTCAATTAGAGTGACCAATTAATACCTACACATATACGTTGGATTTTATTAGAACATTTTGTGAAAACATTTAAAAAAACACTGTGGAAGCTGTATATTTAAGCAGTTTGTCAGATATTTCTAAAAATGACTAGGTTTTTTCGACAATCTTATAAGATCTAGGAAAAATTAAGAACATAATCCTTTGTTTTATTTGGTTATATTTTACCACTTCCGTATCACTAAGTTTAATACATATGTGTTCATTGCATTACTTCAAATAAAGTGACCGAAGCTGTGACAGCGTCGCAGTACTGCAATGAACAAGAACACGAATGGGGACAACCGAATGTATCTGAAACACAAAATTAGAGAACATCTCACTAAAATCTGAGAACCATACAATGAATACTTAGCTTACAAAATATCAATCGATTGTCTCAAACTTGACTACTCCTTTTGGAAATATCAGTCCGTCGTTTCAGATTTCATCGTTCATACATTTTCATACTTATTGCTACCCGTTCCGTTCTTTCCCTCTCGATCTTCTACTGAAATACATCCTATGTTTGACCATCGTTAAATACTACTTATGTGGATATAAGTAGCTCACACCACAGTATTATCAACTATGTTAATCTCTTTATGTTAGGTTAGATCTATGTAATTGTAACAATATCAACATTGAAATATTTGCATTGAAATTAAATGTCATGAATCAAAAGTGCATTGATCATTTTCATGAAGTAAATAATGCAGAAATGTTGTTAAACACGAAAAACTCAAACTTTGCCGATGCCGACTGCTAGTGAATAATTTTCTCTTTTCCTATTGAAATAATACGTGGAAAAGTCAAATATCAATGGAAGTAGACAGTTATTGATAATATGCATCGCTTAACAACACATTTAAAAAAATTGAAGCTAATTTATTTTGTTGCATTGTCTGACAACAACACAATTGCGTCTGTATAGCATGCTCATTACTAATTCTAAAGGAAACAGATTATACTTACTTATTACAGTAAAAGAATTTGTTTATATTTTAAAATTTATATTATGTGCTCTTATACATAAAGAGGAAGGGGGGACGATTCACTGGTTAAAATTTCTTAGAAAGTTCCTATATATACTATGGTGTTTCATCAGGAAACCTTTGTGTATGTTAGAAAATATCATTTATGTAATTATGGGACAGTTGTACATTCTATAAAAACTTCATAAGTTAAAAACAAGTATATTCAATTTTGTCCCATTATAATGTAATAAAAATATTTTTTCTATAATCTAATGAATATAGCGACTCTAAAATTAATTTGCCTAATAATTATATTATGCCAGTTTTACAAATGAACACATTTAGGGAATTCTTAGCATAAACAAACTCTCGTGATAAATATATATTTTTTTGTTGTATCCTGATGAGTAGAGAAATTGTACTCAATTTATTTGAAACTATCAAGTTCAACCTTGGCATTGATATCTATGAACTCAATAAAATTCTCGAAAGTTGGATTTTGCTTGACCACTTTATTCGATTAAATTTTACTGAGAAAAATGTTAATGAGATGTAACATTTTTAATAAGGACCCATAAATAATTTAGTCAATTTGTCTATCAATGGCAGACTTACTTTTACAAATGAAGCAGATTCCTATTAGGACGACTGACTTGAAGAAAGCCATTTCATAGATATAAATTCATTTTGACGGAGTTTTATTCTTTGAGCTGGATGGTTTGTTCGTGGAGCTTTCACATTTCTTCTGAACGACATCATCAGCACAAACTTAGGATAGAAGTCTGAAGTTTGTGCTGATGATGTCGTTCAGAAGAAAGGTGAAAGCTCCATGAACAAACCATCCAGCTCAGAGAACAAAACTCCATCAAAATCATCCCCATGAGCTATAAATCTTCTCCACCATTTAAATTCATGATTTTCATGGTTAATATACACGTAGTGGTTATTTATACTAATAATATTACACTTTTATCAAGTGCATTCTCAATCGGAAGTTTAAGAGAGTTTGGTTTTTTTCCAATACAATAACAATTACAATATTTTACAGATATTATTTAAATGATTAAGATCATGAGTCAGTTGAAGCTAGACCACCATGGAAAACCTGGAAGCACTGGACGGCCATTTCGTCCTATTATGGGACTCCTCACAGTGCGCATCCACAACCTCGCCCCCTGCGAGATTCGAACCCAGAAGCTACTGGTTTCGCGCGCAAGCACTTTACTACTAGACCACTGAGCCGACTGACATTCAACGGTGTTAATTTCTAACTTCAATTAATCCACGAAATCGAGCGACACATCCACCATTGTCTTCAGTGAGTTACTATCTCACAACAGACCTGGTTGAACCCCTTCTGACAATAATCAACATATGCTCACTAGTGACTGGCTTCAAGAGGTATATCCTGGAGTTCTAGTGAGAAGTAGTGACCAGTGGAGTTCAACCAGGTCTGTTGTGAGATATCAGCTCACTGAAGACAATGGTGTACGGTGGCGCAACTTCGTGGATTGGTTGAAGTTAGACGTTAACACCGTTGGATGTCGGCTCAGTGGTCTAGTTGGTTAAGCGCCTGGCGCGAGACTGATAGGTCCTGGGTTCGAATCTCGCGAGGAGCGGGATCGTGGATGCGCACTGCTGAGGAGTCCCATACTAGGACGAAACGGCCGTCCAGTGCTTCCAGGTTTTCCATGGTGGTCTAGCTTCAATGGATTCATGATTTCAACCAGTGAAATTTCTAAAATCTCCACACAATCCCTTCTGATAATAATAATCATCTGCTCACTAGTGACTGACTTCAAAATAGATACTCCTGAAGTTCTAGTGAGAAGCCGTTACCAGTGGAGTTCAACCAGGTCTGTTGTGAGATATCAGCTCACTGAAGACAATGGTGGATGTGTCGCTCGATTTCGTGGATTAATTGAAGTTAGAAATTAACACCGTTGAATGTCAGTCGGCTCAGTGGTCTAGTAGTAAAGTGCTTGCGCGCGAAACCAGTAGCTTCTGGGTTCGAATCTCGCAGGGGGCGAGGTTGTGGATGCACACTGTGAGGAGTCCCATAATAGGACGAAACATGCAAAACATGTTAAGTTAAAATAATGAGAAAAGTACCTATGAATAGATTGTTTTAAAAAGAAGAGATCACTTTTTATGAAGCATCTATAATTTGTCTTTATAGAAATTCAATGTACTTTCTAACTGTTGACTACTCAGGTCAGTAAAACATGGGACATAACTGTTTTCTGAAATACATCTTACAGACCTTCTCTATTGAGCTATTTCGCTGTTCTTCTTTATATAACAGAATCAATGATATCCAAGAAATGTGCGAATGGATATATTATTTCCAGTTCTATATTGTTCAGTTATATTGAATTTCGAGTCTTTTTTGTTACTTTATTATTAAAATGAGATACGAAACCTGTACTGCAGTCAGTTGAACGGAAGTCAACTATAAGTTAACCATTTACTAGTTTCTGAAAAATATGAATTTATCTATTTTACCCTTTGCCTTATGACAGATTTTCAAATAAATCATAATTAAATAAAGAACGCATAGAAAAACTTATTTACTTACATCAAGTAATTATATTTAAAAATAAACACTATTCATACATATTTTGGACATAACTAATAATACACTTAATGTAACTTAAAGGACAGTGACTGTTTATTATGCGAATGCAGATCACCGTTATCACAGATATTTTATATCATAAACAAGTTACTGTTTATAGATGGTTAAATCCCTGGTGTATTTATTCTTTTATAATTCTTAAATATTAAAGCTCATCTACTTTATGTCTTCAGTTCAAACAAATCTAAAATTTGAATTTGTGATTCAGGAATTTGAGTCATAACCAATGTTATATTTGTCTAGCACTTTATGTACTAATCGATTTAGATCAGTCGAGTTGTGATGTGATAACTAGTCTAAGTGATTCAGCTTCTTGTGTACTGTGTAAACATTTCAAATGGTTGGAAGTAGTGGAAACACAGTCCTGCTGACTACGTCCAACAACTATAAGAAATACACTGAGAAATAACATCTATGTATTTAAGAAGAGTTATGGATCAAATTAGAGATTACTTATATTTTTATAGCTTGTGTACTGTTTATCATAAATTTGAATCATTCATAGGACCATTTAAAAATAGTTAACATTGAATTGAACAGTATCATGCAACACTAAATGCTGAACAAACGAACATTGTATATGGGCTCAGTAAATGTTATTTGTGATTAGTTGTCTATCTACAAAAGATTCTATTTACGTGAATATCAAAACTATTCTATAGCGACATTATTCTTTTATCTGACTGTACTAGTTTTTAGGTGACTATACAAAGAAGAGTATTGTCAAATACTCTATCATATCATAATACTGCTTTATTTTCGTTCTAATCACCTGATAAGTGTTTCTATCATGTGTTTTAATTTTCATTCATATGTGGACATACTTACACTAATAATTTTGATTACAGTTAGTTGGAAAGATTTTCTAAGGTGAAATACGTTTGTATAAATGTGCATATGTGCATGTACAAATATATATAAACATCTATTGTTGATACTAGTGCATTAAATTAGTGTGAAATAACTAATAAATACACTTTATTGATCTTCGTTTTGTTAAATGAAACTTAATTTATTGGGAAAATTTCCTACAATAAACCTGAAAAGGTCAATTCAAACTAAGCTACACGAAAATATTTAGTTTACAAAGTAAACTACTTCATCTGGTTCGATAAAAATGTACCGACAAAAACTTTTGTATAAAATTAAAAACCAAAATATTTTTTTTTGCTTTATCATTAGACATTTGCCATAGTGTACATGTAAAATGCGTTTTAATGTAGAGTGTGGGACTATTTACACTGTAAAGTTACAATGACTCAATAGTTTTATTATAGGATGTTGTTTCTTATGTAATAGTTTCAATGAACAACCAACAATTGAAAATTACTGTTTATTTTCGGCAAAACGTTTTCAATAATTCATTTTTAATGATGGAAGGTTTTTAATCACAACTGTGTTATATAATGGCACTCTATCTGTCGATTTCAAAAGACTTAATAATACAGTTACATACAATCTATAGGAAGAATATGAAATAAAATGTAAGCGAAATTACTCAATGGTATAAATAATCAAACCGAAAGAATCAATATAATAATTAGAAACCTAATGTCTAGCCATTAATTTCTACTATTACAAAGAGTCCATTTGCAATCTCTATTTCTATGAATTGAGATAAAAGGTTCATTTATTTTGCTTTTTTATAGATTTTACATCATAACTATCCACCTAAAATGACCTAATATGGTGGAAACATTTAACACAACTAACATGAATCTTTTCTTTTTTCCCAATCTACTAAGAAAATATCATTCAACAATAAATTTAACCATTTATAAACCTATTTATTTATAAAAATAATACCTTTCCTTCCTATCAATTAATGTTAATTAAATGAGAAAATAATCATTCATCCTAATTTCATAGGGTATAACTAATAAATCCTACGGTATAGTTATCTTTGTCAACACAGAACAATGCCTCACTGAAACCAACAATAAGAAATTTCAGGATTTTTTTTAAACTTTTAAAAAATAACGATCACTAAATAAACTTTATAGTAGCTGATACTTGTAAAATGAGTGGATTGTCCTGTGATATTGAAAAAAGTTAAAACCTTTAATTTACAGAATGTCGGAAGTCTAGTTTATATCTCAGCAGTGAGTTATTCTAATTTACAAGTCAACGTAATAGTAAATAGTGTTTAATTAATTACGATACATTTTACGTGTTGGGATCAAACTTACAGATTATAACAGTCGATTGTGAAAAATAGCCACAATAAGTAAGGAAGATTATTCATGTTTGTAGGAAAACTATTATATATAAATCCATTATTTCTAAATCAGTAATTATCCAAGCTGGATTGAAACAACAGCAGTGTACAACGGAATCTCACATGAAGTAAAAACAATCCACTCAGATAGAGAAGAGGCTGTTCATGTACTCAAAATATGTGTTTAGAATCATTTAGAGATAATGAAGGAAAAATTACACAATTTCTGATGACAATTATTCAGTACATCAATCAGAAATTGGGATTAGCTTTTTCTCTTCCATTTCTTCTGTGTCTATTCCACTAGGCTATTTTAGTTAAAAAGCAGAAAATTACTCAATAGACTATGCCTTTCACTTATTCATATAGTTTCAGAACACATGACAACTTTTGAATCATCTAACTCAAAGTAGCATATCAAAAAGAATGTCGTCAGATACTTATTTATAGCTTTCGTAAAAACGTTTGGAAGTTGCTCATAATAATTTTGACTGCCAACAAGATATACTCCCTGATGTATCATCAATACAGACGTTTCTACCGAAGCTGTATAATGTTTACGCTACGGATACATACTGATTATATCATGTTTTTGTGCATTGAATATTTTGGTGAGAGTAACCGGTCTGGATTTCTAGGAACTATGAATTATGATGATAATGTAAGCACGTTTATTTACAAGCTACAGAGTGAAAAACCTAATTTATTGATTCATCGTGGTTACCACGTTTTTTACTAAAAATTGTTACAACTCATTGATAGTTTCAGATTTTCATTGTTTCGATGCAGAACTGATAGCTCCTGTGAACTTATTGATCTAACGGGAAACTAATTAATGGATGAAGGGTTGTGCAAGATCATAGGTTGATCAAAATTAAACATTAACACCGATTCAGTGGCCTATATATTAAGCATTCGAGCGCAAGATCGAAGGTTCTCGGTTTGAGTCCTGCATGCAAAAGCGTGGATGTGTACTACCAAGGAGTCCTATACTAGGACGAAATGGCCATCCAGTACTACCACTTTTTCAGTGATAGTCTAGCTTAAATAGACCTATGATTTCAGTTGTGAAAATACTACAATCTCCACAAATCCCCATACAGATAACTAAATAAGCTGTTAACTAAGTTGATTTGAAATGTTGCTGATTGGTAATTAGTCAAGAAACTTTTATTATCATACACTGGATGACCTTTATCTATATCTATACCCATTTACCGATTGAAAAATATATTGCTTTTAACTCTGCTATATTTACATCACTTGATATTTATTATGATTTAAGTGACCTTAAAATAGTTTCAGAAGGTATGAATATTTAAATATCAATTTTGTACTTTTCAAACAGCTTTTGATAATATTTCAACTGTTCAACGAAACTCTGACGTTGATATGTAAATTTTGATTTTAACATTATCTAACAATTATATAACAACCTGTTTAAAAACTATTTTCTGCGATTTAACTTGACTAATAAAAATACTAATTTGCCTTATAATAACAAATATACACTTGAAAGTTGTGAAAGAATAATTTATTTGTGTGATTTATGGAACTCCTAACCAAAACATGATAACTCAAACCCCATTGCATTTGTGTTGAATACTTCAATTATCCTTTAATATTTTGACTTATATATTGGTATATACTGAGATGACAATAAGCGTGATTCTTTGCTGAGTAACTTACGTGGTAGGTCATTCATTAGAAATGCTATTTCGTCATGTTGACAGTCGAGTAAATGGGATTATAATGAAAAGTGTGCCAGAATATTATTCCACATGATAATGATTCATCTAACGTAGCACTAACATCTTGACTTTTGTTGCGAGATGTTGACATATCCATCCAATAGCGGTCATCAACCCCGTGATTCAAATGTGACAAAAATGACGAAACAATATTTGCTTTTGTCATCCAACAGTGTGAGAAGTAAAGTTACATTTATCTAAAAAAACGTTTTGTCAGGACATTTGTTGGGATGAGTGTTTTGTGGTTAAATGCCTTGAATGAAATTTTAAATCACACTTTTCATTATTTTTTCAATCTAAATGATAATTAAGCCATTTAATGAAAATTTATCTAGCACAATTGGAATGTCACAATGTTAAATAAACCAATAAAATAATCGTCTGATAACACTATCTTATACAATTTTAATCTAAAACAAATACAAAGAGGGATAGTGGCTAGCAGTGGAATCCAGGAAGTGCGTTTCGTCCTATTTGGGACTCATTGCACAAGCAAGTGGCTATCAGGACTCATTAGCTAAGTGGATAACGCGATGGCGTTTGGAGCGAAGTGTACTGGGTTCGAGTCCAAGGGTGAACATCAACTCTGGGATGCAGGTACATCCAGCTGACCAGTCCCAAATAGGACGAAACGCGCGTCCTGGATTCCACTGCTAGCTACTAATAATCTTAGCTTAGAATACTTGCGAATTAAGGCAATATTGAGGCAATACGCACAGTATGCACATATGTCAATAAGAGACTGATCAACTGAAGTCCTAAACATCAATGGGAAGATTCAAGTAAACAATACCAAGTGAATTAAAACAAATACGATTTGTGGTCTATTATAAAAGTATACTGTGTGAAATTTGCAAGTCATTAACATTTTAACGCTTACCTCCTTTCTAAAAATTTTGGAATGAAGAAATACATAGATACTGGATAACCTGAAGTGGAAAGAATATACTTAAAAAAACACATTGTTTAAATTAGCGACAAGCAATTGTTTTATATTCAGTTTTATGAGACCTTCTTCAATGTTATCAGTTACTATTAAAGGACACAAAATATTTTGTACTTAACTGATCAATGGCATTATTTGACTTCATTAGTGTCCCAAACAATCCGAAGAGCCTCATTCTTGCTATATTGTAATTGGTTTTTTTATTATTCTAATAAAAATTCATCTAACAAATCCGTAATCATGCCACTCATTGTTATGAGTTACTTTACTATCTTAATATGAGTTAGTTAGCGCTAAAATGAAATGTACAAAGGTTGACACATTTTTTTATTTACATATAAAGAAAAACAAAATTGAAGATTTTTATTTAATTGAATGAGTTGATTTCTCAAAATGTTCTCTGAAGAAAGTATTTACGTTGATTGGTCATTAAGCAATCACCGATACTATTTTTGTCTAGGCCTTAAAGTTAACTGGATCTCACAAACAACATTAATCCCTTCAGAATCCACGGTACACCTTGGTGAATGGTGCCTGCTAACACAAAATCTAGGTCTACCGTTTCCTATTGTTGGAAACAAACCAGAAAACAACGGGGTATTATTCAGACAGATATTATCATACCTTTCTTTCTTCATCAGTGAATTAAAATCTGGTATAGTGTAAGATATAAATAATAAAACTAAGATTCAGTGTTCAAACAACATAAAAGTCGGCTCGGTATAGATCCGTGAAACTTAAGAGATACCACGTTTTGGGGGTTATTTATACGCAACACGTAACAGCCAGTTATCCAAGCCTTTGAAAAGTCTCCACAAACTGTTATCATTATCAGAAACCTGAGAAGTGACTTCCTAACCCTATAACTTCTTTTAAGTTGTGCAGCGTGCGTAAAATAATAACTTTTTGGAAATAGCTTTTCTTTAACTCATTATTAGAATAATGATCAATATTTCAGTTGCTGCAAACTTCTCTGCGTATACTAATTCCATGAATGTATATGAAAATGATTATATTTATCTAACGAAGTTTTTGTTAACTGAATTACAAAAGGGAAAATAGAAATAACACTATCTTTATGATAATATCGTAGGCAAAAATGACTCCTGAATAAACTGCAAATAAATTTAAGCTTCCTTTTTTATCAATTAATTTCTGCGGTTATAAGTAGCATGGTCTATTTTAAATTCTGGAAGTACGGTACTTTCTATTTCGAGACCAGCCAACTGATTGTAATTAGACTTAAAATATTCTAGTTCAATAACAAGAAAACAGGATTGATTTCGACATTTAATGATTTACTTGATCTGTTAAAACGACTGTGACGACCAGACTGATCGTTCTTTCACTTAAAAGATTGTCCAAATGCTTAAAAAAATATATTTTAGAAAACAGAATCATTATCAATTTGACGGACTATGTGAATATATTAGCAAATTATAGCTGATGCTTTATACAAAATATCGAATCCAAATGTTGTAAATGAGGTAATGACTTGGTGACGATAAATTAATCAGAAATGAATAGAATGTTCACGAAGTGACCAATTATCCAATAGCCTCTTCTCTTTCAGAACTGCTGCCATTGAATTTTGAAAATTCTAGGAAAATGTTAAGACTTTTTATGGTGCCTCCGAATAGATTGAATTCTAAAATATACAGTGGAAAATCAAAATATCTGTTTGTGTTTTTATTGATTTCTTAGATAATGAAGTCAGTAATGATGTTTTTTCTTCAGGAAGATTTGGGAAGAAGAACACGTGCCATCGACAGACTAGAAAGAGGGATACATCATCAAGATTCCAAAGAAAGGAGATCTGAACAAATGTGAGAACTACAGAGCATCACACTACTGTCAGTACCAAGGAAGGTTTTCAACAAAGTGTTGATGAATTCGATGGAAGATTCAGTAGACAACCAGCTTTAAAATCAACAGGCTGAATTCAGTAAGGATCGGTCGAGCACAAACCAAGCTGAGACACTACGGTTCATCGTTGAACGATAGATTGAATGGAACTCGACACTATACATCAACTACCTCGACTATGAGGTGTTTGACAGTATGGATATGAGGATCATATGGAGCCTTCTTCGATACTATGGTGTACTTGACAAGATCGCTACTATATTACGGGATTCTTACGACAGACTACACTGCAAAGTCGTGAATGCAGAACGGCTGGTAAATGCATTCCCAGTGATGACCGGTGTTAGACAAGGGTGTTTGTTCTCCTCTCTCCTCTTTCTTCTCGTGGTAGGCTAGATTATGAAAGCCTATAAATCTGGGGAACTACAGAGAATACAATGGACAGATTAGATGCTACTAGACGATTTGGATTTTGCAGATGACCTAGTCCTTGTATCCTATTCATAACAACAAATGCAGGTGAAAATAGAAAGTGTACTATTGGTCCTCAACATTAAGGTAAAACCAAGATCCTGAGATGAAACCGTGAGTAACGGCAAAAACGCACTTGACGGAAAAGCTCTGAAGAAGGTGGAAAATTTCGTGTAACTGGTAAACAAACCTGCTTTTAACTGAAGAAGAAATTATTCGCCTAGCCTGTCCAGGCGGTTCCAGAACGTCAATAACAGCTTCCAATATGCGAATCATTTATTTCAAACATACTTGGTTTTTATGCCAGCCAAACAGACCCCATCACATCGTAAAATAGGAAATCATATTTATACAAGATCAAACCAAAAATTGGCTATGAACATGTGAGACTGTAATCAATAAACCGAACATAACATAATAGTATTCTATAGGTCAAATTGAAGCTTATAATAAGGGAAATATAGATATATATAATCTAGTTGCTGAACAGTTACACAATAGGAATATATATAATATTAGTCAATTAATAGTCCTCAAAAGTTACCCGTAATTTAATCTTCACTAGAATATAACAGTTTCCCAACTCAGTTATGAAAACCATATAATATCTTAGTACATGTATAGCCTAGTACATTTCGTTAATTTTGCACTCGGGTACGCAATTAGTCGTATTATCTTCAATAACTCTGTGGTACATATCACAAAACGAAGTCACTTGAATTTAAACAACTTAATGTCGGTATTAACGATCAAACTAGTTCATTGATAATATTTTGTTTCAATATCATGAGAACTCGCATAAATTTCGGTATATGAACACTCGCTTATTTGCTTTCTTAATGGTTAAAGGCAGTAAGGTTCGGGAATATATATAGAGAAGGTGGACTTTAAATCACAGGTAAACTAATTCTGTGGAAAGTTAAGAAGTAAAAAATCTAAATGAATTACCACTTTCATCCAACAGTCAGTCCTTTTATCATATGCAGTTTATTTTATTCTAAGTAAAAAGAACTTCATCTGAAATAGTCGCGTACTGTTTTCAAAGTTAATCAAATATGATTTTTTTTCAAAAGGATTCTCTGGCTTCATTAATTCAGATGCTGTATTAATGAATTCACTATGTCGAAATTTTCTCGGATTTTCTGGACACTGTTTTGTAAAATATGTGCTTAAACATATAGAAGGTACAGATAATCAAAATGTTCTTCAACTATATTGCCATTATTTATGCACCACTTCACATAATCTGTTCAGACAACGGTTTTCAAATAGAAGAATGTCCTTTACACAGTAGATAATAACAACTATGAACAGATTTGAAAGTGTTACGCACTGTTTTAACATGGTTGTTTGATTAGCATCTTATCTAAAACTGCGCAGTAAATATTGACTGACTTGGAGATAAATAACACGTACCTAATAAATTTGAGACAGTAAGTGAATTTTCAAAGTTGAGTTCCACTGAAGTAGAAAACATACTTGACCTATTGTCTCTTCATGACCCCTAGATAAATCTATAGCAATGATACGATTACTAACGAGCTTGATAAGCTAAGGGAGATACTGATGATCAATGGATATCCATCTAACTAGAATCATTGAGAAATATCTGAACCTGAATAACAACGTGAGTGTTTATAGCAACGAAGAAAACTCTCTTTATGAACATCCAGTTTAAAGGATATACCGATGCAGAAGTTCCAAAAAGTTGACTTTCGGAATCTCTGGGAAAAATTTTCAATTTGGCTAAAATTTGTAATGCTTTCTCTAGTTAGTCTTTGATTCGTAGTAATGCGTAGGACAAGCTCCACCTTGGATTAAATCAATGTGCGTCTATCAGCTTACTGGTTTATTTGGAACATCATATCACTCGTTCAAAACAAGCTATTTTGAAACACATCTCCAGAAATTTCCCTCCCTAGCCATTTAACGGACTACAAGATTCAGTCAAAATTTTAATCTCGTAACATCTAGTCACTTTTCATCACTATGGTTCACCAGAAACCTCCATCCAAATAATTCATACAGTGAAAAGAATCGGTTCAAAAAGAATATAAAATAAACAATATGTACAGCGAAGTCTGTAGTCATCCCCCAGTTCAAGAATAAAGTTTGCGTACAAAAGCAGTATGTTCAATCCTTTATTCTTTCATGATCTTATCTTTTCTTACTATCTTCCATAATCTATCGTTTTTATTCTCTCTTGGAATCATTTCCGTAACCATTAAGTAGCCATTATTACAGATTTAATTATCTCGTTTTTAATATCTACCATAGGAACAATTATATTCACCTCATTATTTCTCATTAGCAGTTGCATTATTACACTATTTCCTTTCACTATCTGATTTCGATAAACAATTTATGGAACGACCGTAAGTACGATTGTGAATCTCAAATAGATGACATTGCTGAAAGTAAAATACTGTTAGCTGTACTGTTTGTATTCTTCTTCAAACATAAGACAGATTGTGGGATTTTCTGAAGACAGGAAAGGTTTAATTCCACAGAAGTTATCATATTTTGTAGTCACAAGTTATGATATTTTTGTTTACTCAATTGATGCATGACATATATTGGAAAATCACTGTTTGTTTCAAACTTTATTAACTGTTATATTTAAGAATTTTTCATCAAATGCGTTCACATGTAGTATTGACTTAACTTTGGGTCTATTTTTAATTTTCTTGTATGGTATCAGTTACAACCAAGAATAAATATAGAAGGTTGTTTGTAAATTGCGTGGTAATGTCAACTTATGAAAATCTTACCCTGCATCTTTATTTTACGCTTGGGTATATACTGTTAAACTAATCAGACACACCAAAGTGAGAAAGTTTGGATTATAGTCCAGATAAATTCTAATTTTATTTCAATGACTTGGAAACATTCGGGGAATCCAACTCCATTAGCGTTCTGAATGATTAGACAAATATTCAGTAAATCGCTGCTACCTCGTTGAAGTATAAAAAACATTGATAAATGTAGTTGTTCTGAGTTATTACTCCCGGTATTCATTGCATATTCTTTAACATAATCAATTAAATATAGGTGATATCTCAATATACGTGAGTGTTATATAAATATGATTTTGGATGCATTAATGGTTTACAGTTATATGCAATATGTTGGGTATAAGATTGTAATCGTATAATTGTTAATTCAGAAAATAAACAGATTTTCCAACTCTTTGGAAACGATCAGTACCATCGGTGTCTTTACATACTAAGCAACTGATAAATATATTTTATAATGTTGATTTTACTACTAAATAAGTTTATATTTCGTTATAGTTTGGTTTTAAGGAGGTTATATTTCTATATCTTTTGCAACGTAGACATTTTTGTGAACTTCAATGCACTCGAAACAAAATTGCCGGACAAACTTAGGATGAATCTTTCCGTATTCCTATAAGTGTGTGTTGAGTATTTCAATTAGGTTATATAACCGTTTTAAACGGAAATCATCCGTGTCTAAAGCCATTAATTATGAGATAAAATTAAAAATAATGTATGATAATAAAATCCTGGTTGATAATAAAACGTAATATTTAGGTGGATTTCGTTATGAAGTGATATTAATTAGGACACTATTGAAAACTATGGAGGACTAGACAGCTGTTTTATCCTGATATAGGCCTTCCCAGAGCTTTGAACCCATGGCAGGGTTCTAGCCTTGGAAATTAAAATCTCTTGGAGAGCTTATTAACTTTAGACTATTATGTAGGAATTCATCCAATTCCGTTACATCGGATAATTCCAAAGGGAATAATAACCTAATGAAGTAGGGTTAAGTTCACGAACAGCAAACATGTAATAAACCATAATAAAATGAACGATGAGATTATAGTTCAAGGCTTAAATGACTTGATGAGTATTCTAGTATATATTTGTTTTTTTGTATATCCTAGACGTGAACTAAAAAAATTCCGTCACAAATTATCTTACAGAAAAATGCCTATAAGTCAATTTCCAAAGTAAATTGTGATACGATATTTTTTTAACTGAATGACAATAAAATGACAAAAAAAATTATTATTGCTAAAGTTTGAAAGTAATCTAAAAACGTTCAACAGTTTTTATCAGAAAAACTTAGACAATATGTTCGTTGATTTTTTAATCATAACAATGTTCATAAAATCGAGTTGCACCTGACTCATTCCATGCTAAACTACGTCTTACACCATGTCGAACTCTAGATCCAGTTAACCATGATGAATGACCGTAGTAATCACGATCAGTACTGCCCAAAGCAATGGCTGAACTAGCCATTGTTAAACGTCTTGCCATATTTAGCATACTTGTTTCGTGCTTATGTGAGGATAATGCTTGAGGTTGGAAGGAATTTCTTGACAAGTGCTGTAATGCCATACTTAGACGTCTTGCTTGGATGTGATCGATGCCTATGACAACGGGTGTATTTGGTGATGTAGTTAACTGTACAGCAGATGACTCTTCAGGAACTTTTAACAAATTACCGTCGTTGTTAGTGCTACTAACAACTATTTCATTATCAGCAGTGCTGGTACTTGTAGTCTTCAACTGGTTCGATGTTGCTATTGTCAAAGATGGGATTAAGGTCTTATTTTCTGTATTCGGAAGATCTTCAGCAGCTAGTGCAAATGGTACGGATTGTGGATTAAATTTGTTTGAACTTGTACGTTTAGTGAAGCACAACTGAACTAGACAACCAACTGATGTCAAAGATAATATGCAACCAGTTATTAAAATATTCCTTATATTCAATAGGTATCCAACCAGAAGAAATAAAATACTCAAAATTAAAGTAAATAATAGAATAATTCTTACTGATAAAAAGCAAAATATTCCTTTAAGATATTTTAGTTTTTTACGCCTTGATGCTTTACGGTGTATTTTCTTCAATTTTGATAAGTGAGCTTCAGGAGATACAGAGTCTGTGTAATTTTGTGATGTAGAACTTTCAGTCACGGAGGACATAGTTGATGAAGAGCTGCTGTAATAGTTTTTACTTCCAGCATTTGATGAATTGTCCACAGATCTAGTGTCAACATTTTCGTGATATGATACATTTCGCTTTGATTTTTGTTTTAGAATTTTGTTATTATCCATATGATTTTCACAACTATTAACATCTTTCGCACTGTGTGGATTATTTTGTTGTCCCACATTACTGGGTAACTGCTGTTTCATAATGGCTTCATTAATTCGATTGGTCATTAATAGGTTTTTACTTTCATGTTTAAAATATAATGATTTTGGCACGTTTGGTTGATGTTTACCTGAAGTAGTTTCAAAGTCGTTTTTAGAATTTTCCGGTAACCCATAGCTACTTTCCCTTGATATCTCGGTTTCATAAATAACTCCACAAGTATGTGACTTTTCTGCGGACACAGGATTTTCTAAGTGACTACTACCAGTGTTTGTTTTAGTGAATTGAAAAGTAGATTTCATCTTCAATAAATGTGATACATAATTACAACAAATCTTGTAGTCATCTTTTGTTCATTATTTATAGACAAATAACCAAAGTCCTCTCTCCATTCAAAATAAATAAAACAATTTGAAATTACGTACTTACAAATGTGGTTTAAAGATGCCAATCAGGTTCATTTATGTCCATCAAGGTTAAATTGTTATGATAACCAATCAGATTAACGTGTATTATTATTTCGATTAATCAACCAAAAATAGAACTGATTAAGTGTTGTGTGCCTACATTTCTAGAAAAGAAACAAATTAATGTGGATACGAACATCGTAAACTTTGTAGAAGGGTTATTTCTTAATTTGCCAATAATCGTATTGCAACATTACAAGGTAGTTAGTTTTATGTTGTCATCACAGTTAAATATTTTAGAACCAGTTCGTTATTCCGAAAGTAACTAAAATCTGGATAATTAGAATGGCAATAGCTGAACAAACTCTAAATTCGCACGCGTGTCACGTGTCTAAAAAACCCTTATCTAACCGCTTTTTTCGTTTTGCAAACATTGCTGATGAATAATATTTTATTATTTTAGGCATGCGAAATATAACTAATCCATAAAACAAATAAAGTCCTGAAACTATGGATTTAGAGGAATAAACTTTTGCGAGATTACTTGCTAGTATTCAATCTGAGTAAGGAAATCACTGAATAGAGTGTTATGGGATAATGTGTTTTACATGAAGTTACTAAACTTGCAAATGTCACCCATTTTTTGGGATCATGTATTCTGCACACGAAGTAAGGAACGTTAAAAGGGATCATTGTTATATCCTGGTACTTCGTAACGTTCATAGTGTTTGCATATTTTCAGGTGTTGAAGATTTTTAAGATCTGAAAATTCATTGTCCAACAAATATATCGTCTGGCAGCACTGGGCGGACGTTTCGTCTTATTGTGGGACTCCTCAGCAGTGCGCAACCACGGTCGCGCTAGCGGGACTCGAGCCCAGGGATTTCAGTTTTGTGCGCAAACGCCTAACCTACAACACGACTGAGCCGGCACCCAACGGTTGTAATGTTTAACTTCAACCAATCCATGAAATTTCACGACCATTTTCCATTGTACTGAGGTAGATACTCGACATGGATTAGCTCCACTGGTCACGGCTTCTCACTAGAACTCCGAGAATCCCCTCATGAAGCTAGTCACTAGTGAGCACATGGTAATTATCCATACAGAGTTGTGGAGACTATTAAGTTTTTTGGTTAAGATCATGAACGGATTGGTGCTAGACCACCATTGAAAACCTGGTAGAACTGGACGAATTTATTATCAAGCTGTATATTTATTTATTTTGTCTGTTTTATTCTTCTCAATAATATTTGGGTTTGTGATTGATCAGTCTCTTTTCGGCATATGTGTATTCCTTTGCAGATTACCTAGATACTACCAGTAATTCACAAGCATTATAAAGGAACTGATCAATGGCAATCATGAACATCAATGAAGTGAGTGAACACAACCAATACGGGTGAATTAAACTATAAGCACATTGACACCGCATGAAGGAAAATTGTCAGCAACTTTGCTTGATAAATGTTAATTTCTAAGGTTTGTTCTATTTTCAACTCGATTCAGAATATTGAGTCTTTAGAAAAATATATTTAACGGTTTGGAATTTACATTTCAGAACACCAAGTTTTAGCTATATATCAAACCTTTTAATACAGTGAAGCGTTTGCAGTTGCTAGATAGCCGTGTACTATAAACTGAAATTGAGTAAACACTTTCAGTTAAGTACCTTCATGACTAACTCACTGAAATATATATTCGGTGGATGTTCAGCTCAGAGGAACATTTTAAGAATAAACTATCAGTAATGGCCTAAATGTCTTAGGTAACTTAGTGTTTCTGATTCCTAGTATTTATTGATGCGTATCATAAATTAGGCTTTTACTCTAAAATAAATAGAAAGGTATTTAAAATGAATCACTGACGTACAGATTCATTGAACAAACTTTGGATAAATATGTTTATCCTATTTTTGGGAAACCTCTTAACGATAAAATCAAGAGTAAATGGGTAGTGAACACATTTGTACCAAAGAAAGAACCTCAGTTTTTATGAGCTTGTGTTTGTTTTCTAATTCTGCTGAATCTCTGAAGTATAGAAAAAGATAATAAGCGAAGTGATGTTAATTGTTTAATTTACAGCTATGTCAAAGACACTGTCCCAAGTACCTTGAGTATTTATTAATCATACGATTATACATTTAAAATGTTAGGTGGTTGGAGTTAATTGAGAGATCCTGGATTTAAGTTTCTCGTTAATCGACTCTCGTTACCTTACATCTCAACGTAGAGTATGAGATACTGAGTCACTTAGACTAGTGACCACATTGCAAATGAATCGGCAGAGCTTGATTAATACTCAAAGTACACGGATTAATCAATCCTCAGTGATCAATCAATTGTAAATACATATAAAATCGCGGGCTATGACGCGTCATAAATAATAAGTCCGTAAATACATAACATTTAGTAATATATATATAGATATAGATATTTCTCTGCTGAACTTCGTGTTTTAAACATTTAGAGCTAATTAACTGTAGCTTGCATGGTTAATATAGTTGGATAGTTTAGCAACATATGGTTTAACATTAAATACAAGTTGAGTAAAATGAGTTTGCAAATAGTACTGCATAAACTTTTTAGATACAAACTGGCGCCCTAGTTTCATATTTTCATTTTTCGATCCATTTTTAATAGACTTAACAACAGTAATGTGTAACAAGCTATTGAGATACGATACAGAGTTAAAAATTTATAATTATTACTCTAAAATACCTTTTTTTCATTACCTATTACATTAGCTAACTACACAAAATAAAAAATAAAATGATGGTTTGCTTAGTGATAAAGCTAAGATATGTTGTTTACACAAAGTTAAATGTAATTTTTGAACGCAAAAATGAACTGACAAAAATTTTTTTATCTGAACAGTCTTCTACATACCCTAAAGTTATGCATATATAATGACTAGAAAAAGAGGGACCAAGTATTGTATGACGCTTGATTGTAGATACATTTATTTCAAGTATAGATGGTTTCTTGTACACACATAGATGCACGCATACAGTGAACTGAAAATGGTCATACAGAATATTAGAAGCGTTATTTTCATTAATAATTTGTATAGTTTCTTTGATAAAAATCCCAAAGGAATATTTTTTTAGTAAATCTAGTTCATCTACCACCTCTTTTCAGAACTTCTACGTGAATGTCTGCAATTGGGAAAATACTTTATAGTAATTAACACTTAGCAAAAATGTAATCGGAATAGAGTGAATTTGCATTGATTAAACTTGTGTACGACCTACAGATAACATATAAATTGAATACCTTGAAGTTCATAATGAATTCACAAGGCTAGATTATGTATGGAAAAAAGTGGAATTGACCCGTGGAAAGCTGACGAATGATAACAGAGAACATGGACGTTTCTGATAGTTCATGAACAGACACCACATCTTGGTTGGATCACACCTAACTTTCTTACGACCTACTTCTTCACTAGAGATTGCAGTACGTTGAGGTAATCAAAGTACAGGCATACGTAATACACTGGTAACAACTGATATCTGAAGTTAGTAACATTAACTTGAAAGTCTCGAAATATACGAGCGATTCTCTAAAGATACTGACGGTTGAATCCTGGTAATCCACGAATATTTTATATTTTTAGAAGGTATGTTTCACACCCATAAAAAGAACAGACTGGAATGGTGCGAAGCGAAATCATCCTTTCGTTGTCAAATAGATATTTTGCCTACATCACACCAATATAATTTGGCAAAACACAACCAAGCCTTCGTCAGACACCGACCTAACAGCGCTGATTAGACTTCTAAGATAAATGTAATGATCGATATTACTCAACTACATCACTCTGTAACTATAGTTCAAACGTTGACGCAGACCAGTTCTAAAGGGGGTTCTAATAAGGACATTCTCCAACAAGTCAATTCAGTTATCTTTAAAAGATGAATTAGAACAGGAATTTACTATGATTCTAAGTAATTTATTATAAAATATTTTAGAAACATAGGAATCTGACGGTTGGAATAATACCTCATTTATAGGTGTTTTACCATCAAAAATAGAAGTCAAGAAACTAAAAGTGAAACGATTAAAGGCTTCACTGTGGCTAAAATGATCTATGTTTACGAAATGAAATGCTATGAAAACATAATTTCTTTCTGGAAAAAATAATTAGCAGTTTATTCAGTAGTGAATATTCAGCAAAATTTGAAACTGTCATCACGAATCAGTATATAATTAGATAGAAATCTCTCCTGGTTATGTTGATTTCAAGTGTATTTACTGTTTCTAAACTCAGTGATGGAATCAGGCACAAAGAAATAGCTAAAAGCACAAATTGGTTGTTTTTAGAAATCAAAATAAAATGAAGATCACTGGAAGCATTAGACAAAAGTACTAGAAAGATATTTTCAACATTTCAAATACATCAAAAAGAACTCATCAATCCTTCTGTTTTCCACTAGGTCACTCAATAAAATATGTGTTCGATGTAAGTAAAAAGATACTGTGATTATCCTGCTATTACTCCAATAATTGGGCATAAGAATAACTAAACAATAACATCTACATAATTTAACTAATCGATCTCAATAATAATAATAATAATAATAATAATAATAATAATATGTTCTGAAAATAATAATTACAAAACTTATACCAAATTACAGGCATGATCAGCTCGATATGGACGATAATATTAAATATCAAGAACAGATTCATGATATAAGATTGTTTTAAGTTTACTAGTTCAAAAATTATTTAGGTAGTACATTTTTCACATGTGTTACAGCAATGAAAGGCATTCGTAGGATATTTTAAACTCTTTTTAAGTTGACATCCTGTTGATGTATGAATGGTGCATTTAAGGTCATTTCCTGGCCTATAACGAACTGATTATAATCATCTACAACCATCGAAAATAAAACGAAAGAAGAGAGCACGTAACGAACCATTTACCTCAGAGAACAAAACTCCATCGAAGTCACGGAACACAAAAGGCAATAATTACAAACTGTAGAAATACCTAAGTGCACTACTATACGTAACTTAGATAACATCTTACCATTTATGGTAAGATCTAAGTTGAGTGATGTATTACCGAAGCACATTTAGCTGTGTTCATCTCCTACTGCCATTTTGAGCGCCATTGGGCTACATTGTTAAGTCCATACTGATGCAATTTTGCATATTCTTCAGCTCATAAGGAGAAAATGAATAAACTACTTTGAGATCATCTACATATAGAAGAGACTTACTCACACAAAAACAATCGTAAATATCATTGATATAAACTAAAAAAGCAAAGCGCCTAAGACACTTCATTGTATTACACCAATTCTGATAGGGACAGCATCCGACAAGCAAGAGTTGATTTTGAGTATTTGGTGTCAGTGACTGATGAAAGGATTAAATCAAGCAAGCAGAGGTCTTTTGCCTATTAGAAGCGAATGGCTATATATATCGAAAGCTTTGGAAATGTCAAAGCGTAGCACTAAAACTGGACATCCTCAGTTATGTTGAGTAAAGTCTAGATTAAAGAAGTCAAAGTGAAAGGTCGTGAAAGATCGACTTTTCAGAAATCCATATTGATCGTATGTGCTATGGCTTGCTCAAGCCATAGCGCTAGAGAGATCAAGGATTTCCTAAGGTCAAAAATACCATTATTTTGATAAGGTGAACTTATTTGCTGAAACTGACCTGGCAAACAGTCACCTGTTCGTTGGGGTTACGTTAATAGTGAGTGACCTAGTAGTTCGTCTTGCTTATCGGGAAAGTGATAAGAAAATGTATATCTTGCAGATTCAGTATGTAAAACGTTTGGAGGCAACCGTGAGACACTGTAGCTGCTTGGATTCTGTATAATTTTAGGCCTGTTTACATGGTTGTGGTGGCCGTTTTGTGCGTCATTTGCTCGAAGTATATTGCTTTAATTTAGAAACTGGGGCATTGACATGTTACCAATTTTTCGTAAGTTCAGCTTATATGATGTAATGGTGAATCGACTAACTGTTACCTGCGTGCCCATATAACTATCCCTACAATTAGTATGGTCAAACTTGGTATCAAAGATTATATTTTCTTATAGTTGAGCCCTTGTATGTGATAATTTTGGTACTGGTTTTGAAACCAGACAATTCTGTATATACTTTCTTTCATATGGTTTAGACTTTTTAGTTTTGAAGAACTTTCGCTTTAGAACTAGGCATTTGGGTAAGCGCTTCGAATGTCAAATTGGGAGATAACAGATCTGTTTACATGAGGTATACATTGGTTGTCTGTCACTACAGGCTTAAGTGACAAGTCAGCATCAGTGGGTCCTGCTACTGAAGCAACGGGATTTGTTGTATTTTCTACATCATTATTTTCATTGTTGTACTCTGTGACGTAAGCCTTTGATTGGTGGTTGTATCCGAGCCTTCATAAAGTTAGTAAGCGTGCCAACTAACCGTTGGAATTTCTTCAGTTAATAAATGTGAATCGAATTTAAGCAAGATAGATAACTTCAAGCACCACAGGAACCACATCCTTCAACAATAATAGCTTACGTAAAGATAATGCTTTTTAATTCTTGCTTAAGATTATCATTCACTGATGGAAAGCTTGCGAGTGACTCCATTTTAGGATATATGTCACCTAATTGCTGATATATACTATCTAACTCACCCTTAATATTATCGATGCTAATAAATGTTAACATATAACTCGTTATTAAATTAGAAAATAATTCATCCAGAATGGTGTGCGGAGTAAGTTAGGTTTGAAAACTACAGTTTTGATAAGGTTATTGAGCCTAGAGTATACGTAATAACAAAGTATTTATCATCGGAAGTATTAGGGCTTTCTGGGATTGTTCTTTTGATAGGTGAGCCTTAATGATATTAGTGTTGACCCTAATGCTATTTATACATCATATAATAGGATTCAATAATAACTACATACTTTATATCAGACATCGTATTATTGTAACATGAAAATCACTGTCATACATTTGAATTCCTTACGCAGTCTCTTAGTTGATAAATAATTCCCTCCTCTCACAATCCTATGATATTTAGTGCAGTATATTTTTCCACATAAATTAAGTTGACTACAACTGTAATTTCGTTGTTTTAAATACATTTAATGAATTTTAGTGTATTTATGATTTAAAAACTAGTCATAATTTCAGGCTGTTCCTAGTTGAAGAGAGACTACAATGTAACAAGAATTTATTTTATATTCACTTTCGATTGCTTCGAAACTATTATGGAAACCAGGTTTGCAAAAATATCTTTATTTAAAATATATGGAAGAAAGAATTATGAATAATAATAAGACCGGTAAGCAAACTACTCCAATCACAACATGCCTACCACTTATGAAGTGCCATTTGATAATTTATGTAGTTAGATTTCGCTATATCTTATAGGCAACATATATTTTGTATGATGAAAAACGATAACTAGTGAATAATATTTATGTTTAAGAAAAACACTTGTTTGTTTCTATTGTAAAATCATTGTTTCATCTAAGGTTGTTGGTTATTTATAAGAGGATTTCGATCTTGGTGATCATAAACATACTTCGAGATTATTATTACCTATTTCAGGCTGGTTACATAAATCTTGTCAGTCGGAAGATTTATCGATCTTCAAACTGTTGTCAACTAATTATGACACATAAATTGCCTTAGATCTTACTTATTCTAATCTTCTATAGAACCCATGTTAAGTCGATTTTGAATTACATAGTATTTAACTAAGGAAATGGAAACAGGCTAGACATGTTAAGTGAAGTTTACTTTTTGTGAAAAGCTATATACTAGCTAGATCACTGAAACTACGATTTGGTAGTATACCAAATAAAATTATATGTGATTGACAATTTGTTTGGACCGTTCAAGCATTATTGGTCTACGCACTGTTTAGGAGTTAAAACAATTGAAGGGATAGATATAAAAAATAACTTTTATTATACACCATAAATACATCTGTTTCAGTGGTACACAAAGGAATTAAAACATTGTCTTCATTGATCACACTAATTTATGTATATAAACAGTAAGAAATGAATGTAAAGTACATAATTCAAAAGTCTGCATTACACGTTGGTGGTTTAACAGATGCACGATATACGCGACCTTCAAATATTGGATGCCAATCATTTTGATTTTGTTTCTGCTGTGATACTGATGAGTCTTGAGGTAATATGAATTTGAGACGTTTACGTAAACTTGGTCGAAGTTGTGGCAGTAGTGGGCGAACTTGATCGAGTACGCCGTTGCCAACATACATATATTTAATATGATACAGTAAATCAGCTATTGTATCAACATGTACCAATGGTATACCGGTTTCCGAAGGTAAATGTTCGTTTAATTGTTTTGAATTACTTATATCCATTGAAATTTCAGAATCACTGGATTTTTGATAATTTGATTTAGCTAAAATAGTATCAACTTTCCAAACAGCTCTGTAAAGTTCAGCAGTTAACTAAAAATAGAAAAATTATGAAGCATATAGGATAAACTTTAGTTTTGATATAAGTTAGGTGAGTATGAGTAAAGTCACCGGAAATTAAATAATGTCTGATAGTGAACTAATTTATACAAGGGATATTAAGTAGTCTACTGATACGTCAGAAAAAATGACATAATATATCAGTTACAGGTTCACACCAATCAGTCTATGTCATACTTCCAGTGTGTGAGAGCTAGTGATACCTGCTGACTGCTCATATCAGAAGCAGGTCAGTATAGCTAGGTTATTGATATGTGGATGATAATTGAATAACTCAGTGAAACAAAGTATGATGATATTCGTTATCAATCAGAACTTTTCAGTAGTAGAGCTTAAATTCTTAACTAGAAAGTTGAAAAATTCTATCGATCGAACGAGCAGGAAGAAGTAATGAGCAAATGATTCCTCATAAAACAATGAATTTTTAAGTTGTTGCAGATCATTAATTCACTTATGATTTCAATACACAGGTAATCGAAAGTGAGATGTAAGAAAGAGTCATTATCTTTTCTATATATTTTTTAAAAGGTATTGTATAAATGTGAGCCACAAAGGGATAACACATCTACAACATAATTGATGTTATCCTTAATAAAAAGATATAATTCATGAAAAAACATCTTTCTACTTAAGTATGGGGTAGTCTGTAAACAAATCACAAAAAACAACAAATACTTACATCGACTAATTTTGCTGGACGCTCTGAGTGCAAAGATCCCATTAATGGTGCAACTAGATAAAATGCCATCAGTAGTTGAGCTTCAGTGCGTAATTCCGGTAAGATGAGATCTGAAAAAATGCTTTTAAAAATTTGAATGAGAATTAGGATGCTCAAAATCACACATAATAAAAACTGTAAGTATGTTGAACAAATTTAGCTTGTAACTCTTCTAGGGTTACCGCCAGTTCCAAGCCTGGATAAAGGAGGACTGAGCATGGGGTCAGCAACCCTATCCCGTAGAAAACAGACATGTTAAAAAACGCTAATCATGTTGGATAGGTTTACTTTAATGTTAGTAAAACTGGATGAAAGCAAGCAATCATAAAGCGAACTCCATTACGTAAAAATGTCGCTTGGAAGACAAATGGAGAGCTAAAAGTAAGATCTAAAACTATACAGCACAGTGTAAAAACATGAAATGAAAGGAATTAGTGTTCAGTACTAGTTTGAATGAAGTACACAAGTAACATATCAACTAAGTAGATGTAAAACAATCCACTGATAAGTATTAAACGGATTGTTATTACTGGTTTACAAAATATTTCCAAAATAGCTAGAAAAATATACAACCAAAATGTTAATATGAAATGATGGTCACTGTATACCTAACATACGTTAACACTTCGAATGAGTACATTGGGAATGAAATCACCAGTCAGCTTACAAAAATAAACATCAAATATTGTTTTTAGAGTAAATGGTTTCAACTCGGCTATGCAAAAGACAGACAGGTAGTTTGCAGGCCAAAACTATTCGCAACACGTAGTTTCGATAGCTTAGCTACGTTTTGGCTCATTAACAGTATAATTTTATCAGCTGTCATTTAACCCTCGCGAAATCAAATGCAAAACACAGCAGCGAGAAGCACAGTTTTTATTTCCGTCTAGGGCTCATAATCTCAAGGTATATATTCAACACACCTTGATCAAAATTTTGAAGTTTTCCCATTATACAATAATAACAGATAAAAAGCAATTGAAGAATAACCTGGGATTTACAAGATTATATATTGAGAATCCCCAATTTGTAAAGTTAGCCAGTTTGGAAGTGAGATAAATGACAGTTACGCCATATCGCGAAGTTAGCAATGCCATCTGTGTAGTGTATACTTTTATATATAGTATCTAGATGACACCTATAAATCAATACTGCATACGGTCTAAGTGAAACTAATCGCATTTCTTTGATTCGGTTCACAAGGTTTAAAACTTAGTGTACATACTAAGTAACAGTTCACGTACTTTGGGTTAGAAATATTTCCGAGATAACTACAACCAATTTTATTTCCTGGATACTATAGAACGAAACATCATGTTGATACAATGACCTAAGAAGTCAACATACCACTGACCTGAGAAGAAAAATTGATTTAGACTGAAACATTAAAGAACCTTTAGACTGATTGGCTACCTTTACAGCTGTAACTCATGAATGATACAATGAGAAGAAATTCAGCTTTATTTGACAGTTTTGTGAGCATAATTTTGGGAGTAAATGATAAATTTGTTTTCTTATCATGTGTGCTTGTTCGGTTGATCAGTGGTTGTCTTCTGATATGCACACCATCACAGCCATAGGTTCGGTTTCGAAAACGATCAATCATACAACCATGACGGTCATTCTGTAGTGGCTTTGCCTCGCTAATCAATCAGCCTTGTAACCGTCATTAAACAAACCTCAACGATGTTTGAAATTGTAAGGCAATGAGAAGCGGCAACTACAAAATTGGTGGGCCTGTGGAGCAACGGTAGCGCGTCTGAATCCAGATCAGGAGGCTGTATGTTCGAGTCACATCGGACTAACCACTTTTGTGGCCCGGGATCTGGTTCAAAGTAGATCGTAACTTCTTTCGTGAGTCGGGTAACGGATAATCTCTGATGGCACCGACTTCTGCTGAGATCGATGTAATACCTTGAGAAGTGGTCTGGGAAATGTAAGGATCCGTTTCCAAACTCACGCTTCTCAGCGTTTATGGAGATGCCATATTCTCGCAGTCGCATGAATAATTGTCGTAGCTGCTGTAGATGCTCGTCCATAGTGAGGCTGACTACTAGTAAATCGTCGATGTACGCATACACTACAGGTAGACCTCTGATGACCTGGTCAATAAATCGTTAAAAGATTTGCGCTGCACTAGTCAATCCGAAAGGCATGTCCAGAAACTCATACAACACGAATGTGGTTGTTACTGTTGTCTTTGGTATGTCCTGCAGCGTTACAGGAATGTGATAATATGCTCTAACTAGGTCGATCTTCGAAAAACGGTATCGCCTTCCATATTGTTGGTAAAATCGTAAATGTGTGGTATAGAATATATGTCGGCTACTGTTTGTTTGTTGAGTGTTTGATAGTCTCTACACGACCTAGTTTCTCCATTCTTCTTCGGGGTCATGTAACGGGGATGCCCACGGGCTGCTCGAAGGCCTTACAATTCCTAGTCTCATCAGCTTATCGAATTTTTGTTTCGCAAATTTTAATCTTCTCGGGTTCAACCTTCTTGGCCCGTCTGTTATAATGTGATGCTGAACGAAGCGCTTGAGATCCGCCTTACTGTACGTTACTTTCACGAGTTCGGGAAACTCTGTTAACAACAATTTACATGAATCACCGCGGCTTTTATCTATCACTAGGTTCATGGAAATGGATTCCGCAAGTGTTCCTATTATCGAAGTGATGTGGTTACCGTTTATAAGTCTGTGACGTCGTGAGTCTACAGCAAATCAAGTGCGTTGAATTTCCGATATTAGATTATATCGTCGAAAATTGTTTCGTGTTTGTACGTCAGAGTCACCAATTATATATATGAAAACATTATGTGAAAAGTAGGCTTACCCAGGTAACGATGCTAGATGCGATGTGTTAGCGTGTGCCCAAATTGAATGCCATAAATTAGCTTTAATCAGGTATTCCATCACATCGGACGAAAAGTCCGAGTTATTGAAATTGTCCTTCAGAGTTTGGTGTGCTTCAGCATTTTGATGTGATACCTCAATAACACTACAACCACCATTACTAAGTGTATCGACCAAATCAGAGTCTGTTTTCTGATCTAATGGAAGATATTTTTCGAAGAAATCTAAAGCTACTTTTGATGGTTTTAGAAGTGAAACATTTTCGTCTTTAAATGATGTAGTTTCAGATGTTAAAGTGACGTTATCTACAGAAGTTAAATTAATATCCAGCAATTTCCTATGACGTAAAGCTCTTGATGAACGACGCCACTTAGTATTAGTATTATGATCATTAGTAGACTTTACATCAGAGATGCACGTGAACATATTTTCTGGATCTATTAAATTCGATTCAGGTGTGGTGTCACAAAGAATTGGGTCATTGAATAGGGTGACGCAAAATTTAAACAGAAGAAATCGATAAACACTCTGAAAATAAACGGCATTGATTACAAAAAAAACGAACAGTAATATGATTATTTTCTGAATTTAATTTAATAATAACCAAATTATGTACAAGCTTGAAATTTTTCTCTAAATACACATAGTTTAGACAAAAACAAATTGTCAAATGGCCGTTTTGTTCACCAAGTACAACCTCGTAAATAATTGTGAACTGACATAAATTTATTATTTGCATGTCAAAATTTTGAATATGACATTCAAATTTCTAACTTTAGTTGAAATATAATTTAAGTGACTTAATAAATATATAGATGGTATTCATCAGAGGCTGATTTTAATTGGGGTATCATTTAAAACAAGGGAGAACTAGAAGACTCTTGAATCATGAACGCTGAGATTGCGTAAAATTCACTGGTCTGATAATAAAGCGGACATCGCGAGATCTGAAAGTATTTGGTTCAATCGTAGACGGGGTGCGTGGAGAGCAGTGCTGAGGAGTTCAATATTGGAATGAATCAGCCGACCAATGCCCTCTAGTTTATAACAGTACTACAACAGATATCGATGTATGACGAATATCGTCTATAGAAGATGAACAGCTGCTAATTTATGAGCGATGACGAAGAATAATGACATAATCTCATTATTATCTATTCAAATTCAAAGAAACTGAACAGCACACAGTATTTCCACCCGATAAAAATTAATCAGTGTCATCATTATGATGCATCAAATAGTACAACTAATACATTAATTTAGTAGGTTCAACACGATAATAGTTGATATAAGAGTGATAATGTGAGACAGGTTTTCAAATGTTTGAAATAAAAGGGACTAAAAAGCGAATAAAGAAAAGTTTCGATTTGATTCGATTTCCAAGCAAGTACCACATGGTTTCTGTTCATGGAAAACAAAAGTGAAGAACTTCGCGTACGGTTGGACTGAAATAAATATATCCAATTTAAGAAAACTGTTTCCCGTTTTTTTACGATCAGTTTATCGCTCTTTTATTTTACTGTAATCTTACTGGTTTATTCGAGCCGTTTTATATCAAAATAGGTTCTTCTGAATAAGAGGACTGTGTCGCTTGTGTACGTTATTCTAGGTAGTTAGTTAGCCAGTTGATTTCGTTTACATAGTCGTCAAAAACCAAACAGATGTTCAATCCTGAATGTTGGTTTAATATTAAAAACAAATTTTCACAACCATGTCGAAATTCACCGAAATTTAAATTTGAAAATGATTAACTCACAGGTAAAATAACAGCTAGGGCACCGGTAATATTTTGTAGTTGATTGAAATTTATATGTTTCGCACTAATACAAAGAGAGTAAAATATTTTTTTACACCAATAAAATGAGAGCAAAATAACAAAAACCAGAAATCTCTGGGAAATTGAAAATGTAATTTGACAAATTATGTAAATGTATATATAGTTCAGTACTGACACTATCAAGATATTCACACTTCTATTTAACGTGTAAAATTCGTATTTTCAGTTATTTGAGTTTGCATGTTTATTGCTAGATGATTCTCGTTTCAACTCTTCCTATATAAAATAGTCCATGTACAATATTTAAATCAATATTTTAATGACAATATAATGAATTAGTTCATTTTTTAAATTTATTGCTTATTTCCATAGATATATCAATGTAAAATTGGTATTAACTTGTTATCAAATGGGTCTGTGGACAAAAGTGAATTTTTTTAAACGTCTGTAGAGATGAAGGGATAGATGTGAATGTGTTTACTCTGCAAGTAGTATTGTCACGAGTCGATTTCAAGTTTTTCTTTTTATCAGTCTTTAAATGTTTTCCTGATGGAATAAGACAGAAAGTCAAGCAACGGAATTTAACATTCTTTTGTTTCGAGCACACGACTTACCTAGCTTCAAAATAATCATAAATGACTAGGTTTCAAGGTACGACAAATATTTTATTGAAATTTTAAGAACTTCGTACTGACATTACTACAATACACTATAAATTATTTCTTAATCGTTTAGATAAAATCAAGTATGACAAGTTTTTTTATAAACAACCCACTTCTAATTGACATACAATCAAATATACATTAATGTGAAATAAAAAATAAAGATTTTATGCTCAAAACAACTGACCAATTAGTTAGCAAATCAGACACAGCTGATGTAAATTCATTAGGCAACATAAAAGTGGACATTAATTCGATTGAGGCAGCATATAATCCTGCAGTTTGAATGCATACGGACTCCTCATAATTCCAAATTCTCCATGCTGCTGAATGTCCATAAATTCCATGTCTTTGGTTGCCTACAATGGAGAAGAAAGTGGATAAATCTGTTTTATTAAGTTTTATTACATGATAAATTGGATACTTTATATTCACATTAGTTTGTACTGACCGTTGTTGCTACCTTGACGTGGTGGTCGGGCTTGCCTATCGTGATGAAGCAATCTGAGCTATACTGGCTGGAACAACCGTTCCTCAAGGTCCTACCATGACAGACAGGTCGGTTGAAGAGCGGTAAGACTAAAAGCAACAAAACCAAGATCCGAAGGCGAAGTCGTACTGCTGACTGTACAGAGGTGTGACAGCAGTAAGGTGTTTCCTTCAGACAACCAGCATAACAGCGATGTTGCCTTCCCAAAAGGAGGGGAGGGGTTAGGAAAGGTCGACCCTAAAAATGCACACCTCGCCTTATCCCATGGATATCCGTCTCCGGCGGTAAGGTCTCAACAAGTACGGAGCTAACACAAAAATTACTCATAAAAAGGTCGTGTGTGACCGACCTCAAGCAGCTGTCCCTTTGGCACTGCGGTCACGCTCTCAGGTCACTATGAACGCCTCTAATCCAATTTCCTTTTCAGGTACCTCCTGCAGAACCCTTCCACGGTGTGGGCAACCGGGAAGTGATAACCGCCCTCATACCTCTAACAGCACTCAAGACCACTGTATTCATAATCAACCTACCTCTTCAATTCCTATTATTCCTCTTACATCGACTTTCAAATCTAAACTCCCTCTTTCGGCTTCCTCCTCAAGTGTCACCACAGCCAACGATTCTAGTGCGCAAAACACTGTCCAGGTCTACTGAAACCTCGCTCCAAACTACACATTGGAGCCTTCAACGTACGCACACTATGCCAAATCGGTCAGCAGGCTTCCTTGGCTAAAACCTTAGAATCTCTAACGATTGATGTATGCTGTGTCTCCGAAACACGCATACAGGATCCTAGTGTGGTCATTCACTTGACCTCACCTCGGCAAAACGGAGTGCCGACGAGAAACACCCTCCGTGTATCTGGCGACCCGATGGCTAGTTCTCGTGGACTTGCAGGTGTAGGCATAGCACTAAACATGAGGGTGGAACAAGCGCTATTAGAGTGGATCCCCGTTAATAGTCGTCTATGCGCTGTTCGGCTAAACGGCTCCGTAAGAACTCGAAAGGATAGGGACACACGTCGTTGTCTTTTCGTCGTTTCTGCCTACGCTCCCACTGACTGCCGTCCGGATGAATTTTACAGAAAGCTGTCTGAACTTCTTCAGAAAGCTAAAAGTTCAGACATAGTACTCGTAGGAGGCGACTTTAATGCCCAGGTAGGTAGCTTAAACGAAACAGAAAGATATTTAGGTGGGTATTTTAGTATTCCGGCACAACGAACAGATAATGGTGATCGTCTGCTGCAACTTTGCTCAGACAATCGTTTATTTTTAGCAAACACAAATTTTAAGCATAAGGAGAGACATCGTCTAACATGGCGACCCCCTGCACAAAACCAACGATGGACGCAAATAGACCATATTGCCATCAGTCATCATTGGCGAGGGTCGATAGAAGATTGTCGCTCATTCTGGAGTACCTGCTTGGACTCCAACCATGCCCTAATACGAGCACGCATCTGCTTGCGCCTCACTGGACCCAAAAAGCCACACAAAAAAGACTCATTAGAACCGAATTGAGTAATAAGAAAACCAAAAGTAGGTTCCAGGAGCAACTGAGGTCACACTTAGGTAGTTCTGAAAACGAGGCTGACCCAGATGTTGCTTGGAAAGTTATACAAGCAGCTGTGGAAACAGCAGTGACATCTACCAGTGATTTAAACCAAATGGTTACAAAAAACCAATGGATTTCTTCAAGGTCTATTGCACTGATAGATTCTCGCAAACTCATCCCATCAGGTTCTGAACACGATGGAGAGCGTAAACTAATCAGATCTAGGTTAAGCAAAAGTCTAAGGAACGATCGTGAGCAGTGGTGGGCAACAAAACCAAAAAAGATGGAAAAGGCGGCGGCTATAGGGAACACAAGACAACTCTACAGACTAATAAAAGAAACTGGAATTAATAAATCAAGTGTAAGTCAGACCATTTCGGAAAAAGACGACACTCATCTGCTCCCAGTCCAGACGTTTAGAACGATGGGCGGAACACTTTAAGGAGCAGTTTAGTTAGCCTTCAGCTACTCTACAACTACCCTTTATTCCCAGACAGTGCGAATGGAACATTGAAGTAGGTCCCCCAACTCTAGCTGAAGTTCAAAAGGCTATAGCTAATCTGAAACGAGGAAGGGCAGCTGGTCCAGATGGATTGGCCCCAGAGGTCTTTAAGGATGGTGGTCTAGTTTTAGCGATTAGGTTGACTAATATTTTAGCTAAAATCTGGGAGTTAGACGTCATCCCATCTAACTGGTCACAATCACTTATCGTCCCAATATTTAAGAAAGGGTCAAAATCATCCTGTGACAACCACAGAGGGATTAGTTTAACTAATATAGTATCTAAAATACTAGCCTCGATCATTTTCGGACGCCTAACTAAGACTCGTGAGCTGCAAACACGTGAAAATCAGGCTGGCTTCAGACCTGGTCGTGGCTGCATCGACCACATATTCACCATTCGTCAGGTTCTAGAACACAGGCATACTTATCGGCGTCCGACAATAGTGGTCTTCCTTGATTTAAAAGCAGCGTTTGACTCTGTTGACCGAGAGGTTCTGTGGCAGTGTCTGTCATTGAAAGGCGTACCTCAGAAGTACATAAACCTTATGAAGGCTCTTTACTCGAACACTACTAGTCGAGTCAGAGTTTATGGCGAACTGTCATCTGCTTTTGCAACCTCAAGTGGTGTCCGTCAAGGCTGTCCACTTTCTCCATTTTTGTTTAACTTCATCATAGACCTACTGATGGAAATAACGCTCTCATCGACTGAATTCTCGCGCATCGATCTCTTACCAGGAGGTCCATTTATCGACTTAGAATACGCAGATGACATAGTCCTGTTTGGTGAAGACGCTGATAAAATGCAGAGTCTTTTGGTAGCACTGAGCAACAATGCCAGAATGTTTGGGATGCGCTTCTCTCCCTCCAAATGCAAGTTGTTGCTTCAGGACTGGTCTGCGTCAACACCTGAACTAAGGATAGGGGGTGAAGTTGTCGAACGCGTTGACAAATTCACTTATCTTGGAAGTCTGATCAGCCCTAATGGGTTGGTGTCTGACGAAATCTCAGCACGGATTCGAAAAGCTCGTTTGGCGTTCGCCAACTTACGTCATCTATGGCGAAGGCGAGATGTCCGTCTATCAATTAAGGGACGAGTATACTGCGCGGCAGTTCGTTCCGTTCTACTATACGGCTGCGAAACATGGCCTTTAAGAGTAGAAGATATTCGTAAGTTACTAGTATTTGACCACAGGTGCCTTAGAAATATTGCTGGGATCTGCTGGGATCACCGGGTAAGTAATAGTGAGGTTAGACGTAGGGTATTAGGGAATGATGGTAAATTAGTTGATGAGGTTATGAATCTTCATCGACTGAGATGGTTGGGCCACATGCTGCGTATGCCTGAACACCGATTACCACGGCGCGCAATGGTAACCGGTGTTAGGGATGACTGGAAGAAAGTTAGGGGCGGCCAAACCAAAACGTGGCATCAGTGCTTGAAGTCACTAACTTCTACTCTTAGCCATGTTGGTAGATGCTGACTACTTGGTTCGAGTCCGCACGACTATCGTAACCAATGGTTAGAGACTCTGGGTGACATGGCTCAGAATCGATCACAATGGCGTCGGTGTATACACTCTTTGTGTTTCTTCAAACTAAGAGATTAAAATCACTTCAAATCTTTCTTTCTAGGAACTAATTCTATCTTCCTGTACTATCTCCTTATGCACACTCTTTCTTCTATATATTACCACCACTGGATTAACTACTTCTATGAATCCGGTGTTCATCTTGTTGTGCTAATGCGGTATGGCAACTTGGACCGATGCATATACGTGCCTGGTCCTACGTTGCAGCTGACTGACTGACATTAGTTTGTACTTTGAAAGTAAGCACCTGTATTTATTTGTTAGCTATGATAAAAAACGTTTACATCAGTGTAGTTCTATGTTTTTATATACTTAGTACGGAAAAAGTTTAATAATTTTTATTTAAAAGGTAAAAACAAACGACCCCCCATATATCTTTTTTTTATATTTAGGGACATAGAAACTCTGACAACTTTCATTTGCAAACGTTTGTGTTCAGTAATCACCAATGCACAGTAGTAACGACGGTAAGACACAAAAGTTTGTCATCAATAATCTTTCATAAGCATCTTCATATACGAAGACAAGATCGATTCTACCTATATCCTAATTCACACAATCTATTTGGAGCGATAACTCTGTAGTCATATCGTGTTCCTTCGAACTATTTAATTACTAGTTGAAATTACACTTCGTCTATTTTGAGTCGAACAGTTGGATAATATTACTTCTCGCCACATAAAAAGTTGTCCAAAGCAGAGTATATGATATTTCATTTAATTAGGGCTTATGAATATATCAACGGATAATTAGCCATTTACCGATTTTCTTTTGCTTGTACCGTCAATCACCCATACATTTTAATTGCCAGGAGAGACAATGTGCCCTATTCGTATTACTACAGATAATTATATTGATACACGGAACCAGTTTACAGCAAGGTCAAACTTAGATATACAACAAGAACTTTGAATTTCATCAAAAAGAATTGGACATGTTTGAAATTCGAAGTCATGGAAACAAAAGTTTAACGGTAGTTCTCCATCTATAATTACAGTTAATCAGAAACCTGACTAAATCTATTCCCAAGTGATACGAGCAGTCGAAACTTTTAAACGTAAGTATAAAGGATCGATTTCCACAAAATTCTAAACCAGATGGGAAGATTACTTTCCTAACAAACGCAATTAACTGTATTTTTCAGTCAACAGGAATTCAAAATATGAAACCTGTGCATATTGACTCAAATGCAATAAATTATCAGAATGCTAAATAAACAAGAAGGGTAGTGATGTCCGTATCGCTGACCCGATAGACTTATACATATTTTAGTAAGTTTTTGAACTCAAGAATGATATGCCCATATTCTAATTTGTCCGAGTAGAACATCGTATTATGGACAAAAAATGTTTACTTACTTTTACATATTGGATCAATCAATCCAAATAAATATTCCCAATCGTATTTAAACATATTGCAGGAATACCATGTCATAAACATTGACCTGAACTGTGTCTCAAATGATTCTGGATTTAGTAAAATATTCACAACAGACTGATCTGTGCTATCATGAACAATATTACAACAATCACTACTAACATTACTGGGATTTCTACATATTACGTCGTAAAATACTTCTGACTGCTTTACACACAACTGAAGATTATTCCACCCTTGTCGTGTAAATATACCATTTGTAGAACTATATTGTTGGTCAAAACCTTTTGAAGAACGATTTAACGCTACTTTCATAGCTAGCTGCTGGTGTTTACTAATTATGCAGTGAACAAATAACTGACACAATAAACGATCAACAATCCATGAAGTTTTGTCCATATCTGATTCAGACGAAGGTGAAGTATCCAGATATTTAGTGGCTGGCAACTGTAAACGATATGCTGGATAGCTTAGATTTGATAATTTACACAGTAAACCTTTCATGGTAAATTCCGCATGATCACGTAATAATATATAGCAGATATTAACTGGACGTCCTAAAAAGTAAATTTTGGAAAGGTTTATTTTTATTAAGTGGCAAACACTGATTTAAAGTCAAATGTAAATTTTCAAATATGTTTAACATAACAAAGCAGTTGATAACCTAACTGATTTGACAAGCGGATCACTAACTGCAGAATCGTGCATGGAGGACAATTGACAGACTCCTTCGATGTAAATGCCGGTGTCAGGCAAGATTGCTTATTCTCAGCCCTTCCCTTTCTCCTGGTGATCAACTGGTTCATGAGGACGCCAAGATCTGGAGGGAAGCATGGGATACAGTCAACATTTAGGGTGCAGATGGATGATCTAGGTTTCGCAGATGATCCGTTTCTTCTATCACAAAAGAAACAGCAAATGCAGCAACCTCAGAAGCAATAGGTCGCAACGTACACAAAGGGAAAAGCAAGATTCTCCGATACAACACAGCAAGCACCAATCCAATTACAATTGATGGAGAAGATTTGGAAGATGAAAAAACCTTTACATATTTGGGCAGCATCATCGATGAACACGGTGGATCTGATGCAGATGTGAAGGCGCGGATCGGAAAAGCAAGAGCAGAATATTTACAACTGAAGAACACCTGGAACTCAAAACAACTGTCTGCCAAACAGCATCAAAGTCAGAATTTTCAATTCAAATGTCAAGACAGTTCTATTGTATGGGGCGGAAACCTGGAACTCAAAACAATTGGCGACCAATATCAAGGTCAGGATTTTCAATACAAATGTGAAGAAAGTAATACTGTATGAGGCGGAAGCCTGGAAAACTACGAAAGCCATCATCCAGAAGATACAGGTGTTTATTAACAGTTGTCTACGCAAAATACTTCGGATCCGTTGGCCGAGCACCATTAGCAACAACCTATTGTAGGAGAGAACAAACCAGATCCCAGCGGAGGAAGAAATCAGGGAGAAGCAATGGATGTGGATAGGACACATATTGAGGAAAGCACCCAACAGCGTCACAACGCAAGCCCTCGCATGGAATCCCAAAGGCCAAAGGAAAAGAGGAAGACCAAAAAACACATTAGAAATGGAGACAGACATGAGAAGAATGAACAACAATTGAATAGAACTAGGAAGCAAGGCCCAGGACAGAGTGGGTTGATGAATGTTGGTCAGCGGCCTAGGCTCCATTGGGAGTAACAGGCGTAAGTAAATATTATTAATGGCTTTATTCAATATTATATTTTGGTACAACATAGAATTGTCAGCACGTTTCAGAGAAGAAAATTTTCTTTTTGATGATTTCATTTTCTGAAGCTGCACAATCTTATTGCTTTAAAAAGCATGTATTATTTTGAAAAAATTATACCATGGGTTGATATCAAGTCTATGACAGAACTGATTCATGTTTTCGAAATTCATAGCTCGATACCGAATAGAAATCCACTTTTAGGCATACTAATGACACGAATAAAAAGTTTCGAGTGGCAAAAAGGAAGATCCTAATAAAAAGTATGGAAAAAATTAGTGAAACAGAACTGGTTATTAAATCGAAAAGTACAGATTTAGTTTTTCTCTAAAAAATGTTAACTTACTGTGATAACGAAATAAAGGAGCAATAACTCGGCAGAATGGTATCAATAGAACAAATGGCACTTCACACATTAAGAACTGCATTATAACAACTTCTAACAGTGGTAATAAACGTAATAACAAGTGACCATAGAATACAGGTAAATGTGGAGGTTTGTCAGTTTCATCTGATGGATCGTTACTAGTATTACAAGATATTGTACAAATTTTTGGATAGGTAATCCATTGATCAGGAATAATTTCATGCAAAGCACGAATACACGAAAACCAATCCCGACTAGACAATGGGTCAGAATGAGGTGATTTTCTCTGTGTACTTGAATCGCTATTAATGGGATTAGCCTATATTGAAAATAAAAGAAAATAGTTTCAACAATTTAAAATATGTACATACAAGTAAGACTTGATTTTTGAAATCCAGTAATACAAATGTAAATAGTATCAATAAAGTCGGGCAAAATTTCGCTTGTAAATATAGAACTTTAGTAAGTAAGATTAACCGTCTAAAATCGTTTAATGCACACTGAACACTTTTTTTGATATTACTTTACAAGTACCTCACATAGTGTATGATGTAAAGACCATGTAAAAGTAACGGTAGATCTAGGAAAAAACCAAGTACTTATAGGAACAATAAACAATAGCCCTGAAATGCCCTGGTACAGCCGAGAGTGAGGAGAGTTAGCTCTAACTCTTGAAATGCTCTCACATGGCCTCGCGTATAGAGCCACTGTCGAGGAAGTCCTACTCACTGCCTTCTTGTGGCGGGGGTGTTGTTCACGAAATTGAGAGAACGAAGAGCGAATGTCCGGCGCTTTAACGGGGTCGATGGATATGGGGGATCCAACTAGGAAGTTGGAAAACCTTAATTCTAAACCAATGGTGCACATGAGTTCCAGTATCCTGAAGGAACAAATGGCGTATGAACCAATCGTTGGTCACCGGCTACCATTGAACTACATCTCCTCACGATGCTCCACTGCCTTGTGGATCAGATCTTCAGGTCAAAGGCTCGGGGTGTGGCCCCCTAAGAAAACCACCTGCTTCAGTTTGGGCGCCCGGGCAGCATCACAGTCCAGACACAAACCAAGTGACTTGTGAGGCCCATATGTATTCGGTACCCTTTTGTACCAATATTTATGTGTTCAAATGAATAAATACTTATACAATAACATTATAATTCAGAACATAATAAAAGTAGAGCAAAATTTTCTTAAAATTATGTATAATTTGACATCATTCCATACAAACCCTTCCATATGTGCTCCAACCGATACACTTCCTGAAATCCCTAGTTTCTTTTTCTGCCCTGAATAACAATAACATTTCATTTAATTCGTGATGAACAAAACTGATCTAGCCCCCAAATGCCCTGGTACGGCCGAGAGTGGGGAGAGTCCTCTCTCCCTCTCGAAATGCTCTCACATGGCCACGCGTATACAGCCCCTGCCAGGGAAGTCCTACTCACTGCTTTCTCGTGGCGGGGGTGTTGATTACGAAAATGAGGGGACGAAAAGCGAATGTCCGGCGCTATAACCGGATCCCAAATCAATGGTGCACATGAGCTTCAGTAACCTGAAGGAACAAATGGCGTATGAACCAATCGTTGGTCACCGGCTACCATGGGACTGCATCTCCTCACGATGCTTCACTGCCTTGTGGATCAGATCTTCAGGTCAAAGGCTCGGGATGTGGCCCCCTAAGAAAACCACCTGCTTCGGTTTGGGCACCTGGGCAGTATCACAGCCCTCACACATATCCAATGAGATCTATGTGGCGCATATGTATTTGGTGCCTTCTTGTACCGATATCTATGTGTTAAAATAAATAAATAAATAAGATAACATGTGGATGTGGAGTGATCATAACAGCAACAAAGTGTTGAGCGAAAAATATGAGTCTATTCGTTTATGAACTCGTATCGAACAAATTAATGAGACTAAATAACTGTTTCTACTCATCAGCTTCTATACTAGCCAGAGTTAAAGTAGAACGGATGAGGTCTAAGTATAATAATTCAGTAATAAGGTATAAATTGTTGTGGAATTATTAAGCCACTAATTACTAGCCTGATCTGCAATTTAGATTGGGCAGTGAGAAGCACTGATACGGAAACAACATACATCAAAACAAATAAAAAGATTTCATTAAAAAAATGACCTCATATTTTTTATTCAAATAATTTATTCCACTAGTGATTTGCTCCGACTGTGTAAACAGATAAACAATGATTCGATTTACAATAAAGAGTTGTGAATGTTGGTATCTTGTATGCATGAGCTATCGGAAATTGAAAGGAAGAAAGAAAGAAATGTTATGACTATCTTTTTATCAAAGAAATTATACATTTTAAACACCAATCTCCATAAAAAAAACTATTTACTTATAATTTAGTTATAATGACGGTTATCAAATTATGCTTTTTAGGCAATGATGATGATTCAATCATTTGAAAAACCGTCTTTTCCAGATTGACCGTAAAGCAATCGGCCAAGAGAGGGTCCATTGGCGATGCCATTGAAACTTCATCAGTGTGTCTATAGAGATCATTGTTAAACTTGAATTCCGCGTTTAGATCTCAAGAAAGATGAATGATGAGTTTACTACCAATTGTGACCTCTACAAACATATTAGACCATCTGGTTCTACTATACCAGGACTATACGGACTATCAAAAGTTCATAGAAAGGATGTTTACCTATGTCCCATACTTGATACCAATAACTCTCTGTATCATTTGATTGGTAAATGATCAGATGAAATTTTACAAGCTGCCAGAAATCACACTAAATATATACAACTCTCTTGATTCATTTTGTTAATTGAATTAGAAATATCAATATAAATGGTAGCAAAAATGATCTCATCGGATGTCACATCTCCCTTTACAAATGTTCCACTAATAGAAAATATATGCTTTTTTATGTGACTATATTGAAAATACCAACATTGATATTTGTCCCCAAAACTGTCAATGTATAATTTAGATTTAGTAATTTCCATTTGAAAAACACTGATGAAGTTTACTCACAAGTCAGTCATTAGAATATTAGAATGCCATTTTACTTTCATTGTCAAGTATTCCTCAGTACTTTCATAGAAAACAAATGACGTCTGACTTCTAACATAACATGTAGTCCAGTAACGAGTCTTCAGACTCAACTATCTCATTTACTAAACAAAACACCATCAGTAGAAGTGGATTGAAATCCTGGTCTAGAGTAAGGTACAAACAATGCTACCATTCTTTTAAAACAAAAAAACACTAATAAACTAGAAATACAGAATAAGCTGAATATTTGATTCAACAACAGTGCAATGTCAGATGTGCTTTACAAAAGAATATAGTAATCCTAAACGCCAATCAATGGGTAGAATCATATTACTGGGACTAGTAAACCTCGGATTTACTTGGAAACAAAAAAGATTTCAAGTAATTATCGGTTGATTAGTGAAATAGATAAATTGGGCTCCAACCAAATGCAATTTCGAATTCAATTATCACATATCATTTATACAAAATAAAGAGACATATAAAAAATTTTTATAAATATCAAACGGCGAAAGATTTGCAACGTATCAATTGTTCCTTGAAATATGCAACGAAAACTGGTCAAACTGATGCACCCGACTACGTAATCTGCACAGTTCAGCTTGTTTCATTCACTAACAATAGATTAAATACCTGAGTTCAATTTTATTTACTAATTGCATAAAGACTATGAGTAAACTTCACATATGATCAATTTTCTATGACCAATTTTTCCAAAACCTATACTTAATGAGTGAATTATCTCGTATTTTTCATACAAACAAAACATTTAAAAAAGGTCAAACACTTATTAATAAAGGAACACCAACACTTCCATATAGTAGTATTGAAGAAAACAATAATCCTAATCATTCCCTCTGCCACAAAAGCCTAAATATAATGGATCAAAATAACAAAAAAAGCTTACCAAGAACAAAAGAAATCGATCTAACGAAACAACATGCCAACGTACACAGAAATCTGACAAGGTAGAAAGACACTATAACAGAAACAAACATGAAATTTTAACTTCTAAACTGAAAAATCAGCAAACGAAATAGTAAAAGGAGTGAAATACATAGATAAATTATCGAGGCATCAGAACATCATGAAAAAAGCTTCATTTAGTTGATTTGGAACTGGTAAGTAGTGTCTCTAGTCCACAGATAAAAATATTGGTAACTTTTTTATCAAATGTATTCTTAAAATAAAAAGATAGCTTTCTAGTGAACACATACAAAACAGATGAGACGATGATAAGAAGTAAACATCTGTAAAAGTTATTTCAGTATTTGGTTTCAGTCAGTCAGTCAGCTACAAAGTAGGACCAGGCACGTATATGCATCGGTCCAAGTTGCCATACCGCATTAGCACAACAAGATGAACACCGGATTCATAGAAGTAGTTAATCCAGTGGTGGTAATATATAGAAGAAAGAGTGTGCATAAGGAGATAGTACAGGAAGATAGAATTAGTTCCTAGAAAGAAAGATTTGAAGTGATTTTAATCTCTTAGTTTGAAGAAACACAAAGAGTGTATACACCGACGCCATTGTGATCGATTCTGAGCCATGTCACCCAGAGTCTCTAACCATTGGTTACGATAGTCGTGCGGACTCGAACCAAGTAGTCAGCATCTACCAACATGGCTAAGAGTAGAAGTTAGTGACTTCAAGCACTGATGCCACGTTTTGGTTTGGCCGCCCCTAACTTTCTTCCAGTCATCCCTAACACCGGTTACCATTGCGCGCCGTGGTAATCGGTGTTCAGGCATACGCAGTAGTCAGTATTGCACGTTGTGGTAAACGGTGTTCAGACACACATAACATGTGACCCAACTATTGCAATCAATGAAGATTTACAACCTTATCAACTAATTTACCATCATTCCCTAATACCCTACGTCTAACCTCACTATTACTTACCCGGTGATCCCAGCAGATCCCAGCAATATTTCTAAGGCACCTGTGGTCAAATACTAGTAACTTACGAATATCTTCTACTCTTAAAGGCCATGTTTCGCAGCCGTATAGTAGAACGGAACGAACTGCCGCGCAGTATACTCGTCCCTTAATTGATAGACGGACATCTCGCCTTCGCCATAGATGACGTAAGTTGGCAAAGGCCAAGCGAGCTTTTCGAATCCGTGCTGAGATTTCGTCAGACACCAACCCATTAGGGCTGATCAGACTTCCAAGATAAGTGAATTTGTCAACGCGTTCGACAACTTCACCCCCTATCCTTAGTTCAGGTGTTGACGCAGACCAGTCCTGAAGCAACAACTTGCATTTGGAGGGAGAGAAGCGCATCCCAAACATTCTGGCATTGTTGCTCAGTGCTACCAAAAGACTCTGCATTTTATCAGCGTCTTCACCAAACAGGACTATGTCATCTGCGTATTCTAAGTCGATAAATGGACCTCCTGGTAAGAGATCGATGCGCGAGAATTCAGTCGATGAGAGCGTTATTTCCATCAGTAGGTCTATGATGAAGTTAAACAAAAATGGAGAAAGTGGACAGCCTTGACGGACACCACTTGAGGTTGCAAAAGCAGATGACAGTTCGCCATAAACTCTGACTCGACTAGTAGTGTTCGAGTAAAGAGCCTTCATAAGGTTTATGTACTCTTGAGCCCGACCACCACGTCAAGGTAGCAACAACGGTCGGGTATTTAGTTAATCCTTAATTGATTGTAATACGTGAACGAAACGACTAATTATGTTGGAGAAAACATCATTCAGATGCGAATTATTACAAACATCTAGTTGAATTGAACTTGATCAACGAAAAGACAATAAATAGAATATATGTAAGAACAAAGAAAACATTATGGAATATCCAAAATATAGAAATTTCGTTTTAAATAAGCACGAACAATTATTTCACAAACTATGAAATTCCGATTGATCTAACTAACCTTTTCAGCTGTAAAATTCACTTGTGCAGTGAATGTCAAAGAAGACACTATATAATCACAAAGCATACGAAGTTGTCGATTGAGAAACTTGGCAGACATATGGTGTAAAAGACTAATTAAGATAAACAGAAATAGAGTTTAAAATAGCCAATTAGTTTGTAAGCATTCAATAGTATACTTATATATATATACATCAATTTTTAGAACATACTAGTTGAATAGCAGGCAGATATTATCCAAGTTGATACGCAGATTTTGTGAACCATATCAAAACATCTTCAATACCATATGAAAATCTGGTTAACTGTCGATCGAATTCATCAACTTCATAGTTTATTTTCATGCCTTGTGGAACCGTCAATATCATAGACCACAACTGGTGTGCTTAACCATTGAATTTAAAATTATATGCGTGGGTGACTAATTAATTACCTACGAAAAATTTCAACTTAATCGACTCAGTAAATTTACAGTTTGAAATGCAATAAACCGGTTAAGAGTAACAAGCTATCATAGGTGTAGTTGCCATTTTTAATGTAGATAGAAACCATAGCATAGAATATAAAAGGTCTACATACCTGTCTTAAACTCGTCAAAACCATTTATAACTCTATACATACCTGCATTGAACCAAATAATTGAAATAAAGGGATAGAAACAGACATTTTATAAGAAAATCGACAGTAATATACGTTTCAAAATCTATTATAAATAACCAACTAACCTGATTGGTTTGTTCGGTATATTTTGATATTCCATAAAATACCGAAACAATAAACTACATACCAATAGAAAAAGTAAAACAACAAAGTTTTAGATCGCGAAAAGGAAAGAAACAAAGAAATTCATGTGATAAAAAGTTAGTAGAAAGATAGACACAAAAAACGTATGACGATCAACTTAGACAATGATAATCATACTTCAAAAGAGAGTGGTTCCAGTATTCAACTGTTGAGTCGTATGATTTATCATCACTTTATACGGGTAGCCAGACAGACCTCATGCGAAAAAAACATAAAAGAGTCTGTATTTGATTATTGAGTAACAATAAACTAGTCAATGAAAACACAACAGACTAGAAAGGATATATCATCGAAATTCCAAAGAAAGGATATCTGAACAAACGTGAGAAATACAGAGCATCACACTACTGTCAGTACCAGGAAAGGGTTTCAACGGAGTGTTGCTGAACTATTGTTGACGATAATCTAACGTTGGTTAACTCGATTACAAAGACCTCTACATCTCAGGAAAAGCACAGAATACAATAGACGATTTAGACTCCACAGTACACCTAGCTATTCTACCCCATACACATCAATAAATGCAGGTCAAGACAAACAATGTAGCAGCAGCCTCTATATCAGTAGGCCTCAACATACACAAGGGAAAAAGCAAGATCCTCAATTACAACACAGTGAACACCAACCCAATCACAATTGATCGAGAAGTTCTGGAAGATGTGGAATCTTTCACGTAACTGGACAGCATTATCTATGAACAAGGAGGATCTGATGCAGACGTAAAGGCAAGAATTGACAAAGCAAGGATAGCATTCCCACAATTGAAGAACGTGTGCAACTCAAAACAACAGTAAGCCAGTGTCAAAGTCACAATACGAATGTCAAGACAGTTTTATTGTACAGAGCTGAAACTCGGATAACTACTACAGCCATCATCGAAAAAGTGCAGATATTTACGAACAATTGACTATGCAAGATACCTAATGTCCGTTTGCCGGATACCATCAGCAACAGCCTACTGTGGGAGAGAACAAACCAACTTCCAGCTGAGGAGGAAACTAGGAAAAGACGTTGGGAGTGGATAAGACACACATTGAGGAAATCATCAAACTGCATCACGAGGCAAGCGCTAACTTGGGTTCCTAAAAGGAAACGGATAAGAGGAAGGTGAAGGAACACACTGAGCCAATAATCGGAAGTGGACATGAAAAGGATGAATAGCCGCTGGAAAGGATTGCCCAGGACAGAGTTGGATGGAGAATTATATTTCATTAGTCTACACACCAACATTGAAGAAATAAGTTTAGAAACTGAGTTGTGTCTTACATCTATTATTTGCAGACAAATACCAACAATTACTAACCAAATGATTAAATAAAGAAATTTCGAATGGACGATAGAGCAAACACCTAAAAAGCTACGTTAAACATAGAACAGTTAGCATGAAGCAAGAATAATGAACGTAGCAGAGTAATATGAATTTATTTATACTGTTACTAGTGCTTTTAGGTTGTATGTATTCGATAATAATCCATTAAATAAATGAATTCATATTATTCTTCCATGTTCGTTGTTCTTGCTTTATTCAAACTTAAAATAAGAAAAGTTGCAGGATTAAAAGTCAACGAAACTCACCATAAGAACACATTACTCCGACTAACTGCATTGCTCCATTCAAAATTCCCATCTAAAATAAAAATGAAACAAGAAAATGAAAGGACATGGAGATTGTCGATGTGTACTTTCTGCACACCTTCTTGTGCCAAAACAATAAGAAATATGATTATCGAAATCATGAAAACAATAGTAGCTATAATCGCTTGATAACCATAAGCAAACGATAAAGATCTTTCTGTATAAATTTAAGCCGACAGAAATACCAACACTGTATGCTAAAAGTAACCTTATAAACTTAATTCGTACTTTTTTAATTTTTCCAAAAATGAATAAGAGTACGAAACTGAAAAATGGGAGAACAAGTCGAGACATTTGAAATAGGTGACTAGAGACTTCTAGAAGTAAAATCGAATGCTGAATGTCGCATGACTCCTAGCGTATTATAAACCATGATAACATATACTATTCAGGATGGAGGGTTTGTGAGGATTGATGATTTCTTAATTTATAATACCGACTAACATTATCTAGACAACCACTGAAAACCAAGAAGCACTGGAAATCCGTTCCTCCTAGTATTAAACACCTTACTAGTATGGACGCATGACCCCACATATGATCGACCTAGAACTTTCAGACCTTGTTGTGAGAGTATACTCTTTGAACTGGTGAGTTGGCACCTAGTGGTTTATATTTCAAACTCCAATCAATTTGTGATGTTGTCCAGCCATCTCCCAAGGCCACGGTAAATGTCTCATTACAGACGTAGTTGAACTCCATTAATAACGATTACTCATAACAACTCTTGAAATTACCTCTCTCGAGATTAGTGAACATGATTATTATCGGTAAACAGGATTCTCAGAGATTGTTGAGTTTCCTAGTTCATATCAAGGACTGATCTTAGATAACCGAAAACCAACATACTAATGATAATCATGTAGTCGGAAGTGATTAATTTCAGGAAATATTTTCAGATGTTATAGTACGAAATCGTGACTAGTGGAGTCTAACTATGTTGGGATTAATGATATCGGAAGATGGTTGAGCAATATCGTGAAATATTATTAAGTGTTTGGGAAATCTTCATAATAAACCAACATAAATGTCACACATATGTTTTGTCTTTTATTGTATTAATAAAATAAGGACTTACTAGAAAAACAAGTGTACTCCTCTTGTACCATTGAACAAAGTTTAGATAAACTAGTAGATTTATCTGTATACGGTAAAGTTGATTCCATTGACTCTACATTCATGGGATCCGATGATGGGAGACTACCAATGTTAAATTCACCTGTGTTTGGATTAGTTAACTGACGTATAACAAGAATTAGAAAATCAGGCAAACGTTTTGTAATTAGCTGAGGTAAATCTATCAGACTATTTGGACCACACTGTTCACACATGGAGCGAATTTGTTCAACTAGATTCGGTCGAATTCCACTTGCTTCTTCCAAATCTAGATTAAAGAGAGGAAATATGGAGGATTGCTAAATTGAAGAGGAAACACTCAAAACCTTTGAATATTAAAATATAATAAAAGAAATCCAAAGCATAAAGTATCTGTACGGTTAGAATTGATAGGACAACTGGTTGAAAAACAAAATTGAATAAAAACCAGAAAGAGCAGCAAGGGACCACCACTTAATTCAACTTCCAGTGCACGAAGGATAAAATATTATTTGAACCTCACACGGCAAGTGGTAAACTGACAGTTTAAGACCAACAAAGAATAGGTGAAATATAGTTATACGTGAAAAATTTCTCCATCAAACGAATCTACATGTTTTTGCATGGTTTAAAAGAGCAATCGAAGGCTTTAATGTTTGCTGTCGTGTCTAACTAAAAAATGGATCAATCATTCCATGCCTATTTTATGTAACATAGAAATGGGAGGCGGATGATGATTCAATATAAGAAACACATAAACTAAACAAATTAATCACTGTAAGTCACGCAGCTGTTGAGAGGCTTATCACCACCATCGAAAGCATTTCCTTTAAGTTAGCCTTGGTATAGAACCAGGAGAGGAGCGGATATAGCTTCAGATCATCACCTGGTTGTGGCCAAATTGAAACTGAAGCTAAAGAAGAACTGGACAACTGGACAAACAGCACCAAAAAGGCTCAATACAGGCTTCCTTCGAGATACCGACAAACTCAATGAATTCAAGGTAGCTCTCAACAACAGGTTCCAAGCCTTACAGGATCTACTGAACGAAGAAGAAACTACTATGGAGGATAGCTGGAAAGGTATCAAAGAAACATTAACTTCAACGTGTCAAGAGGTTCTGGGCCCCAAGAAGCATCATCACAAGGAATGGATCTCTATAGAAACACTGGACAGGATCAAAGAAAGAAAGAACAAGAAGACAGCAATTAACAACAGTCGAACAAGAACAGAGAAAGGCCAAGCACAAGCTAATACATAGAAGTAAACAAGAAAGTGAAGAAGAGCATTAGAGCTGACAAGAAGAAATACGTGGAAGAACTAGCAGCGACGGCGGAAAAAGCTGCAAGAGAAGGAAATACGAGACAGCTTTACGATACGACGAAGAAGCTTGCAGGGAAATACAGTAAACCAGAGAGACCTGTCAAAGACAAGGAAGGAAGACCAATCACTGAGATTCAACAACAGCGCAACAGATGGGCAGAGTACTTCGAGGAACTCCTGAACAGGCCGGCTCCAATGAATCCACCGGACATCGAAGCAGCACACACAGATCTTCCTATAAATGTCAATCCACCAACGACCGAAGAAATCAGAATGGCCGTCAGACAAATCAAGAGCGGGAAGGCAGCAGGGCCTGACAATATACCAGCTGAAGCGTTGAAGTCAGACATCCAAGTAACTACAAGCATGCTCCATCTTCTATTCAGGAAGATTTGGGAGGAGGAACAAGTGCCGATGGATTGGAAAGAAGGACACCTCATCAAGATTCCAAAGAAAGGAGATCTGAGCAAGTGTGAAAACTACAAAGGCATTACACTACTGTCAATACCAGGTAAAGTCTTCAACAGAGTGTTACTGAACAGGATGAAAGACGCAGTTGACGCTCAACTTCGAGATCAACAAGCTGGATTCCGTAAGGACCGGTCGTGCACAGACCAGATTGCGACACTACGGATCATCGTCGAACAATCAACTGAGTGGAACTCGTCACTCTACATCAACTCCATTGATTATGAGAAGGCATTTGACAGTGTAGATAGGAGGACGTTATGGAAACTTCTTCGACACTACGGAGTTCCTGAGAAGATTGTCAACATTATCCGAAACTCATACGATGGACTACAGTGCAAAGTAGTGCATAGAGGACAGCTGACTGACGCATTCCAAGTAAGGACCGGAGTAAGACAAGGCTGTCTACTCTCTCCCTTCCTCTTTCTTCTGGTGGTCAACTGGATTATGAAGACCTCGACATCTGAGGGAAACCACGGCATACGATGGACAGCTCAGAACCAATTAGACGACTTGGACCTCGCAGATGACCTAGCCCTCCTATCACATACACACGAACAAATGCAGATACAGACAGCCAGCATAGCGGCAGTCTCTGCATCAGTAGGGCTCAACATACACAAAGGGAAAACCAAGGTCCTCAAACACAACACGGAGAACAGCAATCCAATCACTCTTGATGGCGAAACTCTGGAAGACGTGGAATCCTTCACATACCTGGGAAGCATCGTCGATAAACAAGGAGGTTCAGATGCAGACGTCAAGGCAAGGATCGGCAAAGCTAGAGCGGCATTCGTTCAACTGAAGAACATATGGAACTCAAAACAACTTTCAACCAATATCAAAGTCAGAATCTTCAATACCAACGTCAAGGCAGTCAGTTCTACTGTACGGAGCTGAAACTTGGAGAACTACAACAACCACCATCAAGAAGGTATAAGTATTTACCAATAGCTGTCTACGTAAGGTACTCAACATCCATTGGCCGGATACCATCAGCAACAGCCTTTTGTGGGAGAGAACCAACCAGCTTCCAGCTGAAGAGGAAATTAGGAAAAGACGATTGAAATGGATAGGACATACATTGAGGAAATCATCAAACTGCATTACGAGACAAGCGCTAACTTGGAATCCTGAAGGGAAGCGGAAAAGTGGAAGGCCAAAGAACACATTACGTCGGGAAATAGAAGCAGATATGAAAAGGATGAATAAGAACTGGAAAGAGCTTGAAAGGATTGCCCAGGACAGGGTTGGATGGAGAATGCTGGTGAGCGGCCTATGCTCCTTCACGAGGAGTAACAGGCGTAAGTAAGTAAGTAGCCTTGGTATATCTTTAGCAGAACTAGCGTACTCGACCATCATCAAGCTTGGACGTTACAATAAAGAAGACAATCTGTGGTGCATTATGTGGTAAGCTAAAATTAAATAATATTCAACTACTTAACAAGATTTGAAACAGATTAGTACATCAAATAATCCCATTTGAAATATATATAAACATAGTATTTAGGAGTGGTCCGATGAATGGAACTGCAATAAAAATAAAACGTTATGTTGATTTACTCACCAAACGTATGATACATTTGCAATAAGGAATATAATACAAAACGATTAACTTCAACATTATCACACATTAAGAATGGGTAACCAGGTATTGAATTGGGAAAACCCGCACTTCCTGATCCACCTGTAAGTGAATTCACACCGGTACTCGAGGATAATATCGGATCATTTGGTGGTTGTATAATAATAGAAGATGGAATCGAAGTCGGTACGCCTGTATTTACAGGTATGAATGGTCGATTAATTGGAACAGAGCCACCAGTTGTGTTATTCATCAAACCACCACCCTGTTGTGATATTATGTTCGAATTTTGTGGTTGCGATACACACGCAGAATTATTAACAGAATGTAAACTGTTAGTTCCCGGTTGTGTTTGAGTAAGAGTAGAAGAGGTAAGAGCTGAACAAAACCCATAAATTACACAATCTGGTGCTTGTATGCTACGCGCAAATTTTATGATGTTCCAATCCAGTCTAAATAAAAAAAAGTGTTTCGACTCAAATATTATTCAAAATACATTAATGTTAATAACGTGCGCTAATAAAACATCAATTACTTTACACTGTTCGATGTAAAGGTATGGGAAGAGTATATTAAAAAACGGATTAGTCATAAAAGAGATGTTTAACGAGACTTCAAAAGAGAGGACTAATTTATTCTATTTTCCAATATTTTCCACGGGGAATATTACTAACACAGGTATCAATGGGCCAACACTATAATGACACCCAACTGCACCGCCTTTTCATGAAATGAATATGAGCAATAAATAGTATGTTTCTTCCCATTTCAATTAACTATTAAAATCCATAAATTTGATTTATCTATAAAAATGTTGATTTCTTTATCTAAATGCCATATTAAGCGCAAAGCTGTTATATTTCTCACAGAAAAGTAATCTACCAATAACTGAAATATATAAAAACGTAGTCAGTATTGTTAGAAGTTCACCAGTTTCCTGTACCTTTTCCCACCAAAATGGTAAGTTTGTTACACAGAATAGGACTAATAAACAAATTTTAATGAGCTGAAAATTGACGATCTAGCGAAGTGAGCTACATTTATGCGGGATAACACTACTTCCTTTTAAACAACCAAGAGATGACGTAGAGAACTGCACAAATCAATATATTCAATCAATGTAGGTTTAAAAACGTCTTTTTAACTGATATGACGAAGCTGAAACTAAGGTCGATAATCACTTTTTGATTTCACTGGTGTGAGTGACTAAGAAGACATATCTTTCAATCATTTATTTGTTAACTGACATGTGATCATGATCACTTTTGTTTCTAATATTTGTATACACACCCGTTATGTTGCTATGATAAATAGCCAACAAACTGGTCAGTAGTCTTATCTTTTAAAAACAGTTCCTCAGGGGATTGCATCAATAATTTAATCTGGCGAACAATTATTAGCAGGCTACATTGTATTATTGCAGCTATTTAAAACAATTCGGATCCCGTTCATTATCACAAATCACAATATTCAAATCTATAACATAAGTACACTAGAAACACTTGTAGCACAGCTTTTCGTTGAAAAAGATGTACATAGGAAATAAAAGTAAAACTTCATGGAATTACACCATTTATGCTATTATAGGTTTTCGCCTTTTACCAATAGTCTTCAATCTAACATTATATTGAAATTTAAATCTAGGAAACATTATACAATCTTAGTCATCTAGTCTATGAATTGTGAAGCGAGCTAGGAACATAAACGTTTTCGTCAGGTTAAAAGTTTATCAAAAGTAGAATTAAACAGATATACAGCGTTAAGTCAGCTATGTAGGAAAATCGACAAATTACTTAAGGGAAATAAATATCCTTACTCTGAATGCGAAATAATCCAACCACATAATATTTATGTTATTTTATTGAAGATTCGAACACCAAAAAACCTGCTTTGGTTTAGAAGTCGGTCAGTCAGTAACAACGTACAACCTCGTACGTACGTACATCATTTCGAGTTGCCATACCACATCATACGCCATTTGTTCCCGCAGGATACTGGAGCCCATGTGCAACATTGGTTTGGGGTCCGGTTATAGCGCCAGACATTCGCTTTTCGTCCTCTCATTTTTGTAAACAATACCCCCGCCACGTGAAGGCAGTGAGTAGGACTTCCCTGGCAGAGGCTATATACGCATGGCCATGTGAGAGCATTTCGAGAGGGAGAGCGGTCTCTCCCCACTCTCGGCCGTACCAGGGCATTTGGGGGATCTTTGGTACTCCTTTCAGTGACAAACACAGCCATAGAACCTCACGATCAACAGACTCAAATGCCGCCTTAAGGTCGAGAAATACTACCATTGTGGGGCGTCTGAATGTGTGTCTATGTTCTAGGACCTGAAGTAGTGTGATTTTCTGGTATATACAACCACGTCCAGGTCGAAAACCAGCCTGGTTTTCTCTAGTCTGTTCTTCACGAGCTTTGGTTAGGCGTCGAATTATTATTGAAGCTAATATTTTAGACACTATATTAGTCAAACTGATTCCTCTGTGATGGTCATAAGAGGACTTTTGTCCTTTCTTATAGACTGGCACAATCAGTGATTGAGACCAGTCAGATGGGATTACGTCCAGTTCGCAGATTCTACCTAAGACCTCAGTCAATCTCGCTGCTAATACTGGACCACCATCCTTAAAAATCTCAGGAGTAAACCTGTCAGGACCTGCTGCTCTCCCACGCTTCAGATTTCCCATAACTTTTTCAACCTCGTAAAGAGTCAGAGGACTTACATTACCTTGCCATTCAGGTAGATTGGAGATCGTGGGAAACCGAAGTGTGGCTGGAGGCCAGTTTAACCGATCCCTAAAGTGTTCTGCCCATCGATCCAATCTCCTGGATTGAGAATGAATAATATGTCCATCTTTCTCTGCGATTGTTTCGCTAACAGTTGGGTTCCTAATACCGGTTTCCTTAACAAGTTTCAACAGTTGCCTGCTGTTACTTATTGCCGCTGCCTTTTCCATCTCTCTTGCTTTCGCTACCCACCACTGTTCACGATCATTACATAGGCTTCTAGTCAGCTTACGCTTAAGCTGACTCCGTTTTTCGTTATGTTCAGAGCCAGATGGGATGAGTTTCCGAGCATCTATCAGTGCGGTAGACGCTGCTGAGATCCAGTGTTTCTCCCTAACCTTGTGTTTAACCGTACTAGCAGATATTGTAGTGAACAGAATACGGGTGGGGAACAATCGAATGTATTTGACAACAAATTACAGAACTTGTTAATAAAATCTAACAACCATATATTAAATGCTCAATTAGCAAAATGTCCATCGATTGTCTCAAAATGACTCAGACTTCATTGTTCTTGGATTTTCATACAAATTGCATTCTGTCTTTATTCTTTACTGTTCGATCTACTTGTCTCTCTGCTGCCAGACATTCTCTTCACGACTAACATCATATACTACTTGTGTCTACATAAGTAGCGCACACCACAATATCACTGCTGTTTTCACAGCTTTTCGGATGTCATTCCACGCTGCCTCACGGTGGGCATCACTTACATGGCTGCCTAACTGTTTTTCTAGTTGTTCCTGAAATATACTCTTAGCTTGACTATCATTAAGTACGACCCTAAGGGGTTTCCTTGCACCACCTCTCCTACCTCCAGTAAGACGTAGACAAATACACGCTCACACTAGAGCATGATCTGAGTCTAAGCATATGCTTCAGAATGAGCGACAGTCTTCTATCGAGCCCCTCCATCGGTGGGTGATAACGATGTGATCTATTTGGGTCCAACGTTGGGACGAATTAGGGGGTCGCCATGTCAAAATGTGTTTTTCCCTATGCTTAAAGTTAGTGTTCGCAAGAAACAGGCGGTTATCTGAGCATAGCTGCAACAGACGGTCGCCGTTATCTGTTCTTCGAGCCGCGACACCATAAGATCCACCCAGGTGTCTTTCCCTTTCGTTTAGTTTACCAACTTGAGCATTAAAGTTATCAGTCACTATTACTACATCTGAACGCCTAGCTTCTCGGAGAAGGTCGGAAAGCTTTCTGCAAAACTCATCTTTTACATCATCTGAGCTACAGTCAGTGGGAGAATAGGCAGAGACGACGAAGAGGCAACGACGAGTGTCCCTATCTTTCCGAGTCCTTACTGTTCCGTTTAGTCGGACAGCGCACAAACGACTGTCTACTGGGATCCAGTCTAAGAGAGCTAGTTCTGCCCTAGGACTCAATGCTATACCTACGCCAGCGAGGCCACGGGAAGCAGCATCAGGGCTTCCAGATACACGAAGCGTAAATCGAGTTGGTTTGTTACTTTGACATGGTGCGGCCAAATGAATGACACTACTTGGATCCTATGTGCGCGTTTCGGAGACGCAGCACACATTGATGGAGCGAGATTTTAGAGTCTTAGCTAAGCAAGCCTATTGTCCTATTTGGAACAGTGTTCGGACGTTGAAAGATCCTACGTGTAATTTAGAGCGTGGTTTCAGGAGACCAGGAATAACGTTCCGCGTACTGGAATCGTTCGCCCTAGAGGTGCGAGGTGTTAAAAAGACGTGAGAAGTGTTAGTCGTGGAGATAAGAGAGTTATTAAGAGGTGCAGGAAGGATTTGAATGTGACCAACTTGGTCTCGTGTGCTCTTACAGGTGACTAGTATTACTACTAGCCGATATTCAAAAAGGTGTGGCTCAAAATAGATCAAATAAACCTAATATTTTTTGAGTTATTATAAAAGCTAAACACCACACATGGTTGATTATGAAGTAAAATCAAAAACTACTACCAAACTATGGATATAAAGAAGGAAATATGAGAACAGATAAATAAAACAGAGCATCTAACGACGATTGAGAAAATAAGTTATGTGTACAGTATTATTTTCTTAAAAACTCTAATAAGAATAGATGATTTACCTGCTAGATAATAACTTCATTGTACATCTAGATAATGCGTGGAGCTATTGTATATGATGAGACCAACTTGTTAATGTAGTTTTATCAAAGATTTATTGATGTGAACATAGAAATAAAGAAGCGATGATAAACAACGGGAGCCATTTTGTGGAACGTTATTTCACTTAATTCAAAGTTTGTAAAATACTAATATTTAGTTTTCTTCCTAGTTTATTCCACAAACTATAAGCTTTCGTTTGATATATGATTCACTGCTATACAATTTTCTGTTCCAAAGCTACTATAATTTAAACGTAACCTTTTCTACCCCAATGCCCAGTTTGGATATTGTATTTTTCTAGTTGTCTGTGCGTTGTAGTGTTAGTCATCTCTTTGTTTTATGGTCTATTCGAATTAAGCAAGGTAAGATCGAACTGATTATGATATGAACAGCACCACTGATCGGTCACAGATGAAAAATTAAATTCCCAGTATATCAGTCAAGCTAACGTTTTTCACATTAGCTGCTGGATAGATAAACTCGAAAAGAAAATTCCAGTGTAAGTGAATAGTCTTTCAGGTTCAGTAACGTAACTGATAGTGTAGAAAACATAGCTCGTGGTTTCCTTGAGCTAAGCAATTTTGTACTTATCTGTACAAACTGTAAGTAAAAGTTTTGCACTGAGAGGCCCACATCACGCTCCAATTATAGAATCATCATGACTTTTTACTTATGATTTGAAAATCTTTTATTTTTGTATCGATAAGTTGGCTAATGAACAAGTCCGAGTATCTATCTTCCCTAAGATTATTGCGCAAGACACTTAGTTTTTTCAATCATTTATGCAGAATTTATAATTAGTAATCTACGACTGTGTCTTAGTCCTGAGCTATGTACCGGAGAGGCATGAAAATAACTTAACAGAAATTTTCAAATAAATATGAAATAATAAAGAGTGAGTTGCTTTATTAAATGTAATGACAATGCCACGATCACAGAATATGTAACTCATAAAAAACTTGAGATTCAGAGGTCGGAAAAGTAAAAACAGTCATGAAGCAAACCAGAAACCCGTACAAGCTAAAAATGAAAGGGAAGCAAAATTCAAAAAAAGAGATCTATGACTTACAAATATTGCAGTTCAATAGGAATTTCGTTAGTCCCTCCATCACAAAGATTTTTAGGTTCCTTATTATCGGGGACAGAAGTACTCCAATTAGACCACAATTTCATTAAACCTATTAACGAGGTAAGAGTATGGATTCGAACCTCCGGTGTAAGTATATCTGCAAGACGGAACCCTAATGTATCGAGCAGTGTGTAAACAAGTGAGCATGTAAAGTAATTAGAGACTTTTGAATCAGTGGTACTACATAAAACGGTATATTTGGGTTCCAAATTTGAGGTATTGAAAGACCATAATGGTTGGAGTTTAGTCAATAAGCCTACAAAAAAAATGTTGCGAAATCTACTGTTAGGAAAACATTTAAATGAAGAAATTTTTGGAAAATTGGCGTTAAAAAAATTGTCCAGAAATCCCTATTTAATTCAACTGTAGATGTGACCGGAAATTCATCGGGTTGTTATTAACAACAACCTGCTTCTAATACAGTGGTCTGAAGCACTTTAATGGCTGCTATGAAATGTCCAATGACCAGAATCAATTACGATTGTGGTACTATGTCACAAGGACATAATTTATCAGATTTTGAGAAACAAGCCTGCAAAGGAAACCAAATTATTTGATTTTCAGCTACAAAAATAAAAGTAGGCAGGATATGAACCACTTATTAAAAAAACATAGTTAATCAGGCTACAAATTCCACACGACACAACAATCATAATGCGTCAATATGTAACACACCCTTTTACGATATCATTGAGAATATTTTCGATCAGGACTATCCGCATCCACCTGTAACAGTTTATTTTAGCTGATAAAGCTAACACGATATAAACAACTCTTTCCAACACCAGTCAAAACAACGATAATTCAAATAATCTAGCACGACCTATAACTATCAAGGTACAATGGCGGTTTAGAATCACTTCCAAGGTGTGGGAGAAGAGGAAGCCCAAAGCAATTCAAATGATAGCAGTTCCCGAAAAATTAGGAAAAAATAGATGTTTACTAATATACCCAAGTTAGTGAACATACACATATGAAAAACCAAAC